>CM040427.1:146113271-146654323 GCA_022702705.1 Papilionanthe hookeriana x Papilionanthe teres
TTAAATTAAATAATATTTTTATATTTAATTAATACTCAAAATAAACAAATAAATATAATAATTAAAATAATAATAAAAAAATCATGAAAATTGGCCTAAGTAGTCCTTTAACTTAGATGGACCTCTAATAAGTTTCTTAAGAATAAATATTTCTTTTGGCTAAGTTAATGAACTAACGTTGAAAATACCTATTTTTGCATTAAAATAATTATCAAAATAAAAAAAAAACTAGAAAAATCACATTTTTTCTCCTCTAATATTTTAATTGATCCATGAGTGGGGTAACATGAAAATTTCAAAGTCATTTAAGTTGTATTTAATGAATTATGAAGTGATAGGCCTTAAAGAGTAAAATTGTAATTATAGAATTTAAGCTTTAAATTAATATTTAGGCTTAATCAAGGAGTAGATGGATAATAAATACTTTTAATTAACTTTGTTGGATGATTGAAACATAAGAGATTAAAAGGGTAGAAACCAATCGGCCACTCCATAGAGTTATAAATTGTAATTTTACTTTAATTATGGTAATTTGGAAGTTAATTAAATTAATTGATCCTAGAGTGAGGTTTGATTTTGGAATATAATAACTCACTAAGTTGGAAATCCCAATCCAATGGTTTAATGATAATTCAATATTTTATAAGTATTATAATCACATCACTTAACATTTTGAGAATTGCAAAATCTACCCTTTTAGGTCATAAGGGCTTAGTAGTGAACTAGGTTTGACTTAAATGATCTAATGAGGTTTTAGAAAAGTATTAATAAATTTTTAAAAACCTTTGGAAAAATACTACTAACCCAACTTTAAATGAAATTGGCTAAGTTCCTTAACAAAACGATTACCCTTAAAATGTCTACCTACATAATTTATAAAGTGATAACAAGTGATAGTTACTCCGCTCATGGGATAATCGAAACATTAATGTTTATTAAGCATAGGATTAAAATACACCTAAAACTCATTTTGAAATGGATAAATGATTTAGCAATATAATAAGTTTAGAGAATTGAGGACCTTCAAGATCTTAAAAGTTGTTTAGGGTCATGCATCGAACACTTGTTTATGATCTTTTATATCTTGAAGGATAATCGAACCTATTATGACTTGCTCAAGAAAATCATCCATTACACAAATGAACGAGAACCAGCAAAACTATGCCTTAGAGCTCGGTAGGCACCTTTTCCTTCCATGCAATTTTTTTGATTCCACAAAATTATATATATACACTGTATATACTAAAATTTCAACTCGAGTGCAATATTGACCTCATTTTTGATGAGGTCTTCTCTTCTCTCTTTAGTACTTAGGATCTAGCCTTGGGCTTTTCCTTTGACTATCTTAGAGGACTAGAATTGGGACCCATCCCTTAGAAATTTAAACCACTTCTTGTCTCTGAAACCCCACAAGCTTGATTGTAGACCCCTAATCCTAGAGGTTGAAATCAAATGTGAAGGTTTAAAGGATGAGTTCCCTATAGGACTCTTTGGCCTTAGGACTACTGGTGGCACAGTGCAGTGAGGGTTAACACACACTCACTGCACTCACACTACTGCACTCTCGCACACACAATCCAAATCCTAAAACCACACCTTACCCAACTTGACTCTTTTGACTCATGTAGGTAATTCGCTTATGGATGAAACTTAACCTAAGCCCACAGTTAGAGGGTTAGAATAACATAGTGAATGCCTCACGATGAGTCCTCTCATGGCTATTATAGGCTTAATATGACTTCATGGCTCGGCCAAAGTGATTCCATTTCTATCATATTTGATCAATCTTCATTCTTCCAAAAATTCAATTTTTGACCTGAGGACCCCTATACCCATCAAACCTACCAAAAGCCCTTGAGAATTACCCAAAATCTCCAAAATCTCCAAATCACCCAAAAAGTCCTCAAAATCAATCCTAAACATTTCCTCACTCCAGGTAAGTCATCCATAGCCAAAAATGCAAAATTTCCAAAAATACCTCCAATAACCTCCAAATACCCAAAATGCCCTTCTTAGCCCAAAAATCCAAAAAATTCAGAAAATTCCCAGAAAATTCCAAAAAAATCCAAATATTCCCAATTTCATTTTGTCGAACTACACTGTGAGAAAATTTTTATCTCAATTTACCCCTTTTACCAAAACCCCAAATTTAGCCCACTTAAAAACCCAAATGAACACAATGTCGAACCAAATCCACCCCAATTGGTCTCAATTTTGGTCCAATTCAATTCTAAGCTTCAATTAAAATATCTGATATCAATCTAGACCAAATTCAAGCCCAATTTGATTGGCATTTGAATCCAATTCATTTTAAAGCTTAAGGCCAATTTTGGCCCATGACCTAAACCTAGCTCAAACCAAACCAATTCAATCCAATTTGACCCAAATCTTTTCTAAAACCTTCCTATCCTGAACAAAGCTGTAACATGATTTGCCAAAATTTACTAAGCCTTACTCAATTTCAACCCCGAACCCAAATTTCTTAAATAGGCCTAGAAGCCTAGCCCAAATAGGCCCAAATCCCACAGGTAAAAGCCTTAAGTTGAAAACTCTTTTAAATACCCCATAAAAATTTCCCAAACATTAATTTTTACATTAATTTCAACCTTTAATAGTAACCATTGGCCCAAATTAGCCCAATTTGACCTATATTGGCCCCTTTACCGAAGGCTTAATCCAACATAATTTAAACCAAAACCCCACCTCAAAATTTATTTCAAATTACTCACTGTTACATCTCTAAACCAAATCCAACAATTATTTGGCCAACCTTTTACAAAATTCCATCCATGACTTATTTTAAAACAGGCCCACTTCCTTGACCTTCTAAAAGCCCATCAAAATGATTTCAAAAAGCCAAAATCCATCTCAATGCCTTTATTAATCCTCCTCATCATCCATTTGATAAACCATCCCTGATTCTAAATCCATAATGAAATAATTAAAAATCAAGCCATATACCCAAATCCCATCAAATCACCCCTAAATTACCAAAATTTCTAAAACCCTTTTTATAGAAATTGACCAAACTTTTTCTATAAGCCAAAGGTGAACCTGACATTCTTGGGCCACATGCAAGCCATGTGAGTTATTGACATGTAGCCATTACATTGGGCAAAGAGGGAGGCTCTTTCCATAACTCACAAGAGTCATTAACTACTCCATGATTCCCCTTAACCATGTTTAGGCTAAATTATGCTTGGATGGTGACTTAAGCCCCTACGGTCACTAAACCAAATAACTCTCTTCAGCCAGCCAAGCCTTGGATGGTGAACCCTAGCAAGCAATGGGTTGACTCATTTAGACCCAAAACCAACCTTCCCCATTTCATTTCAGTGCTAAAGCCCTTTACACCCAGCAGCCCGCTCAATTTACTTCACCATTGCCAAGCCCTGACCTCACTGGTCAAGATGGTGACCTGACTGCAGCCGACCCGGCCACAGTCGTAAGGCATGCTCATTAAGACCTTGGAAGGAGCGGGTGGAATTCCCTGTGTGCCCCATGTCTTCATTTTATGGATGTTCTTCTCTGCCCCTGACAGCTGATCCAAGCCTTGAAACCCCCTGGGCTCCCTCTAGCCTCTCCTATTTTGTCCCTCTCTGTTAAAGAAAGGACTTTCCTTGATGAATAACTTTAAGCTATTATGGGAAAATTTGCCTTGGTATGATGATATAGTGAGTGATATTGTACCACCTGGTTAACAAGGCAATAACAAAAGAAGTGCAATGGTAAATTTTATTTTTGGGGATGAGCTCTATCTATATAAACATAAGAGATCGATTATTAGAAGATGTGTGCCACGGAAAACTAATTTAATTAATAATGTCATGATTCTAAATTTGATTATTTAATTTGTAAATCAAAATTGCTTTTGGGTGCATAATCTCATTTATTGGCCTATTCTTTTAAGGATGTATACAAATATGTTAAATCGTGTGATCGATGTCGGAAAGTAGGTAATATCTAGAAAATGAAATGACTCATTATAATTTCTGAGGTGGAAATTTTGTAGTAGTAAGGATTCGTTTTATGGACCATTACACTGCTTCATTTAAATTTATATATAATAGTTTGCCATTAATTATGTGTCGAAATGGTTGATGCTATAGCTTTACCTAGATGTGATGCACGGAGTGTTTTAAAATTTTAAAAAAATATTGAGATATGGAATGCCGAGAGTGATTATAAGCATTGGTGGATCATTTCAGGAATAGCTCAATTAAGTTGATTAAGAAATATATGTTATTCATAAATTTCAAGCTTTGCTTATCATCCCAGAATTTAGTGGTTTTAAGCATCGTGCGTGTCAAAGTACAAAAATAATTTGGAGAAAGGCGTAGATAATCATAAGTGATTAATTATAGCTCGATTGAATCTTCATTATGAACTGGTACTTTTAAGACTACTATTGGAATGTCTCCTTATAGACTAGTGTTGTTAGACTTACATTTACCGGTTGAATTGGAGCATAAAGCATATTAGGCGATAAAAGAGTTGAATTTTAATTTGAAAATCTTTTGGAGAGAAGGGTTATGCAATTGAATGAATTGAAGAAATTCAAAATAACTATCACAACCAGCAGGGATCTATAAAGAGAATGAATTTGTGTAGCACTGATCAAAAGATATTGAAAAAGAAACTGAAGATGGAAAAAAAAACTTTGTTATACAACGAAGATTAGTGACTGCAAACTCGAAGTAGATGGATGAGACCTTTACGGTTAAATTTCATTCTTTTGGGCTAACAATCTGTGATATCACAAATCTTTGGAAAGATTTTCAAGGTTAATGAGCATCGATTAAAGCCTTATTTTGATGGGTTTCAACCTGATTTCAAAGAGGTTTAATGTTTGAGTCATCTCCAAGTAATTGAATGGTTTGTCGGGGCGACGACGTTAAACCAAGTGCTTTATGGGAGGCAACCCATATATTATCTTTGTGGTGTGTTTGCTTGTTTGTTGTATTTGTGCTTTTTAGATGATTATTTTAGAATCCTAATCACTCCTAAATACTTTAAAAAATTGATAAATATTGAATTAATTTAAATGTTAGATACTTTATTGAAAACAAATTAGTGGATGCAATACACTAGCGCATGGCTGTTTCAAAGAACTCTTGAACTCCAAGGTTATTCTTCTGCATTACAAAACTTGATGACAGTTTTGGAGTTTCAAATGTGATTTTTGGCAGTTTTGAGCAGGATCTTCCTCATATAACTCCCTAAAACTCCATTTTAAACTTCGAACTCCAAAAAAATGAAAACTACCTTTCCCGATTTGCATTAGTGGATTCTTACTCCATTGAAACCCCTCAATCTTGCATTTTCAACCGACGAAGTTTATCGGTTTGGCTGTGATTTTTCAACAAAGTGATGATGAAGAGGAGGATTATCAGGTAAGTTATAATAATCAGGGTATGGATAATCCTGCTACATAGTGAGGTAAGGTATGTACACTCACCATGTTGCGTAGTCGTTAGGTTGTGAAGAGGAATTCTATGCAATCTTCTTGGATCAACTGAGGATTCATCTTTGTGTAGGGTAGGTTACTATTCAACTCTAAAAATGTAAATCTCTTATATTTGAGATATTTATGTACTAATATTCCAATTTTAATGCTCTGATGATAATAAGAATGATGTGTATCGTTATTTAACGGATGAAAATGAAAATGGAGATTGAGAAATGGATATATTAGTTTCCCTTCTGCATCTTTAAATCCAGTTAAAGTAGTGGCATTACTTTATTTGTGAGATTATTTCTATCATTGAAAATTAGTATGGAAACCAAGGAAAGTGCCTTTTGAATTTAAATGACATTATTTGGAAAGGTGATTGATATTCAGTGTGCATATTTTAGGTTATGTGTTTTGAAAAAGGGGTAGCCTACGAAATTGTCGGCAAATTTTAGATTTTAAATTTAATTTAAATATATATACATAATTTGAAAGTAGCATTTAATTTTGAAAATAATTTTAAGTTTGAAATTTTTAAGATGAAATCGAGCCGATCTCACATCGAATAGTTTATATAAACAAGCACCACATCGCAGGCAAGTGTCTATCCGAAGAACCATTCTGCTTTGTAGCCGTCCAAGGCTCAGGTGTGCAATAACTGAAGATTTCATGACATCTGTTTGATAAGATAATTACAATGACAGGTTGTAATACCAAAGTATGCGGGGTTTATATGCAGGTTCTTAAAGTTCCCTATAAGGGCAAACATATAGTTCATTCTACCTGTGCTTGAATCATTTAAAAGCTCTCACTAATGATCACTGGTTTCTCTCGAGAATTTCAAAGTTTAAGGTTTTGAAAAGTTGAATTTTGGAATTTCAAAGAGATTTAATAAATTTGAAAAGTTTATTTTGAGTCCAATGGAAGAGGTAGGAGAAAGTGGAGATCAGAAGAATCCAACACTTCCCAAACATCTCCTTTGTTTGCTTCAACTTGGGATTTTATTTAATGTTTCAATCTCACCAATTTTAATTAAATGGGACTTATGCTTGTATGATATAATCACAAATGCTTTCCAGAATATTGAGGTTTATATGCATGCAAGACAACTACCTCGGAGTCCTAAGACCGGTTAGGACTTAATTTGCATAACATGATCATGCAAATGCCTTACGAAAAAGATGATGATTTATGTTGCACTAGGCAAACTACCTCGAAATCTATGGCTTGGTTATTTAATTCTAAAAGGTTTCTTGGTCTGAGCCGAAGGTTTTGCGATGACGATGGTCGATGTTGCCTATACTCAGCTCCTTGTTGTTGCGAGGTTTAGGTTTAGAAGTCATAAATCAAAGGATGAGAGAAGTTTTAGTTTAGGAAAATCTTAAAATCCAAATGTCTTTAATGTTTTATTAGGGAAATCTTAAAGTTGATTATAACAACATAGATAAGATCTCGCGGTTCCGTATGAGCATCGTTATTTTAATCATATTCACTTAGTCCAGATGAATTTGCTAAACTCAACTGAATGAGTTCCACACTTTCATTTATCTTGTGGGAAATCTCGTTAGCAACACGTAGGTTACATCATCAGGGATTCCGTCATGCGACAAAACGTTTTAATTTAGTTAAAGTTGTAGTTTTGTTGTTATGTTTGTGATTAAATTTTGAGTTGTTTTATATTTTGAAATGTTTGGTGGTGAATTTTATCTTGTTGTGACTTTTAATTTATTTTTGATTTACGTTCGGGGACTATCCTAAAGGTTTTAGTTTTGTGTGATGTATTTAACATGTGAAAAGTAATACCAGAGTATGATAAAAGAAAATGCGATAAAGTAAATTACAATAACATAAAACGTACCTGGAGGTCTTCCCTTCATCCGACACACTTTAAAACACATATTAAAGCATTTAATGTTGCCCCAAACTAGTACCTAGTAAAGACTAGAAGAGTTTGGTTATGCAAGATCACAATCACATGGCTAGTCTCATTTCCTATAGCGTACGAGTTCTTGATTTTGGTTAAATATATTTTCTTCACCAAAGAACAATTAAGTTCAATTGTTCTTTAATACCATCATTGAGGAAGTGCTTTAGAACAAATCCTAAACATCTTTTAATTACTCTGCCAGGACGATTTTGAGTCAAGTGAACTAATTGCAAGTGGTTAATCATCGAAGGGTTTAGTTAAAGTTTTGTTCCCTTGCTCGGTAGACAAGATTAACATTCTCTCATTCTTCATTCTTTAAAACACATAATTATTTAGGGATTTTAAACTAAGAATAAATTGTCCTCTTAAATTATATCCATTTAATAATCGATTTTAATTAATCTTCCAAATTTTAGAATTACTTAATTAATTAAAGTTTCATTTTGGTTTATTAAAGTGATTAATGAGTTCTCCCTTTTAGTTTCCCAATGTTTCAATCATCTAAGAAAATTAAAATAAAATATTTTATCACTTTGATTAAACCTAAAGTTTTAATTAGGGAGTTAAAATGTTTTATTTACCTTTATGCCTTCTTTATTTATTTTATAACTCATTAAATTAAGTTTAAATGAACTTAAAATTTTTTTGCTGCTTCACACATGTCAAATAAGATATTAGAGGAAAAGTGATTTCTAGTTGTTTATTATACAATTATTTTTAATAAGGTTTCAGAAAAATTCTGTATAACCAAAGGTAAAGTTTCTGTCCTTAAGAAAATTATGAGGTCTGTTCCTAATGACAGATGACCACTTGGTTAATTTTGGTGATTTTGAATTATATTTTATTTATTATAATTATTTTTAAATTTTGGTGTGTTAATTATTTATAAAATAAAAAAAGTTGAAAATGGATTTTATACTTTTCTTAAATCTCTCTGACCTCGAGAAAGTCAAGAAACAAATTTTACATTTTTAATTTTTTACTTTATTCAAATTCATTTAGTAGAGCTGAAAATACATTTTTTAATTCAAAAATTTTTAAGGCTTTGAAATTAAATATCTTTACCTAGAGACATAAGAAAAATATTTGATTGGTTCCTTGATGATTAGGGGACCAAATATGACATTTTTATTATTTTTATTATTTTTGTGATTTTTTATTATTTTTTAATTATTAAAAATATTAAAATACGCTTAAAAATGAAAATTTTAGAAAATTCTAATTTTATTTTCTAGACTCCTGCGATATGAGAAGTCCCAAAAATCAATTTGGTGAATTTTTGAAATCTATTTTTGGAGTTATAAATTTTTAAAGTTTAATTTTGATTCACATTGATTAATTAAACTAATAAGGTTAAACATTTCAAATTGACTTCAAATTTTTATGAGGTTCACGATCCTAAAGATCGATGAAATTATTTTGATCATTTTATTATGCTGATTCACTCAATTAATTAAAGTTCAATTTAGAGTGATTAAGTGATATGATTATCCTTAATGAATTAACTCGAACCATAATTATCACAAAATTCCTTTGGTCCTAAGGAACTTCACCCAATTTCCTAAATTTTCTAAATATTGCTAATTTTTGGAATTACAATATCTAAAACGGTGTCATGAACTTGAAAAATACATAACTTGTCATAGGGATGGCCTCGCTTGAAAAATTCAGGGAATGTTCCCAGTGGGGGCTTAAAAGCCACATGGTCATAAATGTTATGGTGAAATGCTATGCAAATGGAGAATTGAAATACCAAAATGAGTAAATAATTAATTAAAAATAAAATGTATAAGAGTGCTCAATTCTGCACTGCATTATTCTCCTCTATTCAACAAGAAAGAGGTATTTTCTTTATTTTTGTGATTTTTCTATGCAAATATATGAATTTTTAAGTTATGGCTATTTATTCAATCAGAAATCCTATTTTCCTACTTATCCACGTCGGCGTCGCGTCAGCCTACGACGGATCGAGACTCCCGCATCGTCTTCGGATTTGGCGCCGCCATCAGGCTTCAGTACCCGTGGTCGCGGTGCGTTCCATCTCCTCGTCGCGCCATCTGGCTGGCCCCAGCATTCTGCGCAATCCGATGGCGGTCGATCATTGTCTCCGGCCAGTGCACCCGTGACCGTCGACCTTCTAACCCTAATATCTCCTCGATTCTGGAAAGTGGATTTTCGAGTTCTTATCCTCACATGGATTCATCTTGAGAAGACAAACACATCCATCGATTATGCCATGAAATTAAGACAAACTAAATGGAGAATTCGAAGCTAGGAGGAAGGAAGAGTCCATGCAGAAGCTGAGGAGGTGAAGCCTCAATCAAAGATGCTTGACACGTTCGTTGGAGTCTGTTAGGGATGAAGTGAACTATGGTGAAATGCCTAGACTTGATTTCCACCGGCCGTCCCGCAGCTTGGAGGAGTGGAACAATTGGGTGGCACAGGAGGGGGCTTTCCTTTGGGGAACTCTTTCTCTACCTCTGGTGAAGGTGTGAAGGTAAATTTAGATTTGGTGAGGTGGAATTAATCACATTTACATTTTGATTTTGGGCGAGAAATTGGAGGCTCATTTGGGGGGATTCGGGCGGAGAGCAGTGGGGATGAGCTTCTCTTGGCTAGGAGGGTTAAGGTGATTTGGCGAGTTTCCTTAAGGTTAGGTTCAGCACATTTCATGGCCTAGAGGAGTGGTGTTTAAATAGGCAGGGCTGGAGGGCTTCCCGGGGGCCGTGTGTTGGGATCGAGCTGCACGAGGAGAAGAAGAGCCATGGAGTCAATTGGAATGGGACAGCTCGGCAAAAGAATTTTAGTTTTTGAATCAATTGGGACCTCTCGGCACAGTGTTTTCTGGCGACTAGGGTGGCCGGCGGCAGACAGTGGAATTGCAGGAATTCTAGGGGTTAGAGGGGTTGAGTGGTGGCATCGGTGGAGTATTTGATGGCTTTTAGGGTAGAATTTAATGGATATTTGGGATTTGGGTTAGGTGAGGCTGTAGGTTTAGCCCTTGGTCCAAAGGCTAGATCTTTGCCCAAAGTGATTGGAGCTGGTCTTGAAGTCCATGGAGAGGTTTGAGGTGAGCTTAGATGCATTGGTTTTGAAGTTTGGGGAGGAGATTTGATAGTTTAAGTGAGGGAAATTTGATAAGAAGGGAGAAGGGAAGGGTCACCTCCCCTTATGAAGTTGACATCTTAGCTTTGGTATGGCTATGGGATGATGCACATGCCATGTTATGCTATGTATGAGCCATTAGAAAGTTTCATGCAAAAAGGAATTAAAAGCTTTTCACAGATTTTGGGGGATTTTGTGTCAACATGCTTAATTTGGTTATTGAGCCATGTATACATGCAATGCTTCATGTAATGCCATGGAATGGTGTTTTAAATATACTAGGTGACAATATGATAAAAAAAATTTCATGTGGGCTCACTTTTGGGCTTTTAAAAATTTAATTAAGTGAGGCACCAAAGAAATGCATAAGGGTATAGGCCTTTTAACATGCATGTGATGATGCGAAATTTTGAAATAAAATATGGGATGACAAATAGAATTGAATTGATTTAAATTGGCTTTAGATATTGTGAAGTTTTATTGAAAATTATTTGGGAATTTCAGGCCCAATAGTTTAATTTGAAGAGGGTTTGGGCTTATGGGCCAAAATTGGGCTTCCGTGGATGAATTTTAAAAGTTTGTTAAAATTTTGATCAAATGAATGTTTGTTTTGGAATAGAAATGTGTTAGGCAAGTTTTAGGACAATTTTGAAAAATTTGAGTTGATTTCGATTGGATTTGGGTATGTTTGGGTTCATGGGTGATTTAGGGGGTTCATGGGTGATTTAGGGGAAAATAGGGTCTTGAGTATTGAATTTATATGTGAACCAAATTAGGCTTAATTTTTGTTGAAATTGGTATTAAGAATATTGAATTGAATTTTAGGATTGAATTTGATGAAAATTGGGATCAATTAAGTGGTGGTTGACTGGGTGCTTAGAGTTGGATTGGTCAAATTAGGGATTTTGCTTAAATGTGTTCATTAAACAAAATTGGCCCATGGTGTAGTTGAATAAAATAGAATTGGGAATATTTAGGATTTTTTGGAATTTTCTGGGAATTTTTAGAATTTTTGGAATTTTTGGCAAAAGGAGTATTTTAGTGTATCAAAAGAGGTTATTTGGAGGGTATTGGGGTATTTTTGGTGAATTTAAAAGATGGGGTAGTTTTGAAATGATTTTTAGGAATTTTAGGAATTTTGGGTAATTTTGAGTTTTCTTTTGGAGAGTTTTGGGGTAGGCTCATGTTTATAGGGGTAGGCTCGTGGATCTCGACGAAGTCTAACCACTTTGGGACCAAGCAACCCGAATGGTAACCGATTTATGATTCTTCACATATTGACCTTAGCCATCTTAATCAAAGATCAGTGGCTTCAGTTCAATTATGTGAGTTTCTTAAAGAGTGAAAGGGGCGGATTCGAAGTTTAGGGTTAAAGGGTAAAATGGCTTAGGAGTGTGTGTGTGTGCGAGAGAAGCTCGGGGCACCCGGGGGTCACCCTAAATCCAAAAAATCCTATATGAACTCACTATTGATTGCCCATCTGGTGATTTTAACCTTTAATTGATTTAAAGGTTTGCGAAGCCATCCAGTGGGATCCCGAAGGGAGTCGAAGTAGGCCAGATTGATAAAGGGTGGGTCCAAATTCTAGTCTCTAGGATAATCATTAGAGAAGCCTTATGGCTAGATCCTAAGAAGCACTAAGGAGAGAAAATACCTAACCAAAAAATGAGGTTAACATATTGGTAATATAATTGTGAAATCGAGTTTGGGATTGATAGTTCATGGATCTAAATATAGGCTTGGACACTAGTCCACTTAATATTTTTGTTATGTAATCAAACACATGTTCCATATGAGAGTTGGGGAAAAGGTTCTTCTTCCTGGAGGCCTATTAATCTAACTAATCTTTATGGTTATCACATAGTAGTAGATAGAAAGAGATATGAATTTGCTTATTGATCGGCAACTCGAGACTTCCACCTTTATTCGGCCTTATTTTCCTGAAAGTTCAGAGTGATACTGAAGAGAATCAAGTAGTTGGAAAAAGAGAGAGAGAGGTACAAAATGTTATGAATGTCATAAATAATATTTTTGATTTATTTGATCATATAGATTGGAGGATGAAGGAACAATTTGATAAAAATTGATTGAGATGGGCTTGATTAATTTGATGAAGAAGAACAGCATGATTGCTGAGGATTCATCTGATGAATTTCCATTGTCCTTCACAATTTGTTCGTGCATCGACAATATTGGAGATATCGAGAGAGGGAAGAAAGTTTTGAGACCGATGAGAGTGATTTTACGGATTCTATTTATGTTTGATATGAGTGTTTACTATACTTTGTTTAGTTGTATTTGGTGTATTTAGTAGTTGTGTTGCTTTGTTTTGTAGTTTGAATTTGGATTTTCTATGCTTAATTTCATTTTGTGTGCTTAGGTTTAGTGTTTGCTTATCGTAGCGTACTTACGGCACTAAAAATCTAAGAGTTGTTGCTTTAATTTGATGAACATATTATTGTTTATATTGTAATGTGGATTTTCTATATAGAAGTATGTTTTGTGTTGTTTGTATAAAAATGGTGTTAGTTATTGCTTGTGTGATGAAATAAATGCTTAATGAAGTGTTAAATTTCATTGTGAATAGCGAAACGATTGAAATTATGAAAAATTTTCGGACCAAAAAAATTTTGGACCGGTCTTGGCCATTTTAGTCCGGAGAGTTTGGCACACAATTAAAAAATGAAACTGCTTCTTAGAGCACTTAAGTACGAGAAAAGTGAAAACCCTTTATTTCGTGATTTTGACCACAGGACCCACATTTTTCCATTTTCCTTCATCTTCCTCCTCCATTTTTGTGATTTTGAAGACCTAGGAGCTTGCTAGGTCTTGGATTTGAAGCAATTTCAAAGCTTTTTGAGACGGAATCTACACTTCTCTTGTTAAGAACTTCCTTTAAGTTAAAAATTTATTATTTTCACCATAGGAATCTCTCGCATTGCTTAGAGGAAATTTTGATTTTTGAAGAAATCTTGAGATTCTTATGATGAAATTTGCTCTTACTTGTTTAGAACATAGTGTTTGGAGTTCGTTGCATTGTGGATTTGGGATTTATTAGATTTTTCTTCCAATTTTTTAGAAATCCACATGGCTCCGGATGAGTAAAGGGAAGAGAAAATTGGATTTTGAGCAGAAGAAAGATTTGTTAATGTTAAAAGCACGAGTTTCGATTTAACTCTTACCTTTACAATAAGAAGTGTATTTAGGATCGAGCTTTTGAAACTTTGGTTGATACGTAGAGCGATTAATTCTTTGAAATTAAATTGGAAGAGATTTTGTTATTTCTTTGTGAATCTTTGTTATGGGTGTTTGTTAGAGTTCTATGCAAATTTGCCTAGTTGAGACTGAGTATGTGCTAGTCGGAGGAAAATGGTTGTGTTTACTCCTCGGCATATTAACGCATTTTTATCGGACTTGGGAACCATTTGTTTGTGAATATGAAAACTTTGATGCAGAAGCAGATATGAAAGAAGTGATTGCTTTTTTGGTGACGGAAAGAGGGAAAGGAAAATAAGTAAAAAAACAAATGATTAACTTCCTTCTAAGTTAAATGTTGCCTCTAAAGCTTAGCCTTATTTCATCTCTGCAGATTGTTACCTTCTTATCGCCACGGTGAAGTTACGAGGATAGAGCAATTACGAACTATTGTATTCGGAGGATAGAATAAGATTGATATTGGAGCTATTGTCTTCAAGAACATTCGGTATTGATGATGGCGAGACCAACTGAAAGTTAGGACATCCTGCTAGTTCATGCTGTGAGTTCGATGCAAGTAGAGTTCGCGGTTCGAAGAGGTAGCTATACCACGAGACCAATTACAAAGACTATTATTCGTACTTATGAATCTCATGTGGGAGCACGATATGAGAGTAGGACTACGTATTCACACTATGAGTTATGACATTCCGCACATACGACCCCCCTACTTTTTCGATATTATGGAGCGAGTGAGATTACGAGTGTAGTGTGGAAAGACTCGATGATAGGATGGATGTGTATGAGACGAATGATGTGAATGAAGATTATGCGAGGAGAAGAGTTGAGTTCAATATTTCTATTATGATGCTCGGGTTAGATTTATGAGGGCGATGTGATATTTCCTACCTACCCCGGTATACACCTTATAGAGCTGATCGTGCGGCCCCGTTGACGATCCTAATGATGGAGATTAGTAGATTGTTTGTTTTTGTTTCTGTTTTTCTTGTTATGTGTTGTGTTGTATTATTGTGATGTAATAGTTATTCTTATTTCCACGTGATGTATAGCTTTATTGAATGTCTTTGTTATGTTGTATTGAAAAATTGAAATTGTTAAATGGGTAATGTAGTGATGTGACGGTTGTTTAGTAGTTATGGTGTTTTGTTGGATGTTTAGATGTTTAAATTTGATATCTCTTTACCCTGCAAATATTTAAAAATTTTTATATCACTGTATTATTTGTATCATCCACACTTGTAGTTGTAAATTTTGACTAATACCGGATAGCTTTGAAGATTTCAAGATCCCGGCACAAATAGGTTAGTTTCTTTTACTTTCTCTTGTTTCAAATTTATTGAAAAATTTAAGTTTGGGGAAGGGTGGAAAAATATTAACTCTTATTTGTTTTTAATTATTATATTTTTAAAAATTATTAGCGTAACTTCTTGCAGGTTGAACCTCGCTTGCGATAACTAAAACTTTTATTTCAATTGAATATTATGGAAGGATTGGATGAAAATTTTTAGTAATAAAGGTTAATTTTATTAGGGTACGTTATTTGACATGAAATGATTTGATTATAGTTAACTATTTAATGTAAAGAAAACTGTATTTTTGAAATTTTAAGAGACTTAAAGTATTTTGTGTTAAGAAGAGATTGTGAATTTATGATGAATAATAAAGCTCATACCTAATTATAAAGTAAAGATGTGTTTCAAATTATAACTTTAGAAAGAGAGGACAGTGAAGTTCAAAATCATTACGGACTATCCGGATAGTAATCCTCATTAAAAAAAAGAAGAAAGAGAGAAAGAAAAGGAAAAAGTTGAAAAACAATCCTAAAAGAAAAGGAAAAAGAAAAAGAAAAAAATATATATATGAGGAGGAAGCTTGAGGAGATGTCTAATTAAAAATTGGCTTCACTTGAGTCACCACCCTAAAGGGAGAACTTGGTTTTACTTCTGAATTTATGTTTAAAGTAGTAGCTGCATTCGATGAGTTTACATGAACTCCTTTTTCACGTCTTTCAGATACTCTTAATGTGACAAATAATGGTTTTTCTTGAAATAAATAGAAAACTAGAACCCTTAGACTTGATTGCTAAATATTCTTATACCTGTAGTGTTAACACGAGTTCTTCCAAGATTTATTTCTAAAAGTCTAACCAATATATTCTTTTGAATGAAAAAATTTTAGTGATGTTGTGGAGTGAAAAGTGCATTGCCTTGAGTTATATTTTTATGTATTGAAGTTAACGAGGACAAGTAACGGTTAAAGTTTGGAGGATTTGATGCAAAAAAATATATTGCACTTTAAACAAATCTGTTTTCATGATTTGTTGGAGATACGATGATTTTAGGTGATTGGAGTGAAAAGAAGCAAAAAGGCAGGTCGGAGCGAAAAAGAGCAAAAAGGAGGAAAACGGAGTTGCGGCGCCCCGCTCATTTCTCGAGAGCCTAGAATTTAATTGACGATGGCGCCGCGGCACCAATGTCGGTGGATTTAAAATTTGAAGAGTGCAGGCGACTTTTTGAAGGGATGCTTTAAGAAACTCGTAGGATTTCGTTTCTAACTTATAAGTAACTATTTTTGAACAAAAATGATGTTGTTTTTAATTGTGTTCTAAAGTTCTAGTGTGTTTCTAGAGTGGGAGAGTCTATGTTGAGTGTTAGGGTGAGTGTAGAAGTGAGAATTTGAGGGGATTCTTCTCTAAGGAGTGAAGGAGAAGGAGTAAAGTGAGAGATTGCTTCTTCCTTTCCATTCTAAGAGAGATTGAGTGTTGCAAAGAAGAGAGAAAATGATTCAAAGGAACTTGAGGATTTGCATTGGGAAGAGAAAGAGATAAGTTGTATTTTCTTTTATGGTTTATATGACTTTTTTTATATATAAAATCCATGTTTTATTCTATCTTCTCCGCAGATTACGAGTAGTCTCCTTTGACTTTCTTCTTGCATAGAGATGTGATAGATGTGATGATGTGGATTTAAAGTGCTTTTAAAGTAATGAATAAATTGTAATGATTTTTCATTTTGAAATTAATTTACTTTTTGATGCAGCCCAACTGAATTGTTAAAATATGTTGTTGAACATTAACTCTGAAAGAGTTAGTGTCCTGACAATAATGAAAAATTCTATTTAATTTCCATGGATGAATTGTGTAGTTCATGGGAATTGCGTGCAAATAAATAGGGAAATGTGTTTTGATGGACTTGAATAGGAGGTTTCGGGGTGACGAGGCTATGATCCCCAATTTGGTCCTATGATTAGTAACTAAATTTGAAGGTTAGCCTTCAGGTGAAGGGTGATGGGAGTTAGTAGTGACGACGGGGGGTATCCTCGCGGCTAGCCTTAGATTTAGTGACTAAACTTAGGATATGTCAATCTTTCTTTTCATGCTTGGAAGAGGGAGTACTCTTTTGAGGGTAAGAAACATTTATGCTCCTATTTGGCACAATAAAATAAAATAATCATTCTGTATCATTCACGCATCAATATCTTTCTTTCTGAGAGGAGAATCTTTTCTTATATATCGATGTACGACTTATTTTTAGGTTTGTGTATTGTATTTTTGAAAAGGAGTCGCCTACGAAATTATCGGTGAATTTTAGATTTTAATTTTAATTTAAATATATATATATGATTTAGAAAATAGTATTTAATTTTGAAAATAATTTTAAGATATGAAATGAAACCGACCTCGCATCCCGGATAGTTTATATAAACGAGCGCCGCATCACAAACGGTTTATTTATCCCGAAGAATGAACACGAGTTCTTAATGATGGGGCTCGGTTAAACAAACTAGAAATTCTTGACATCCGTTTGGTACGCGAACCAATTTTATAAGCCGACAAATTCACAGCAATATCATTAGATTAAGCGAGGTTTATATTCTTGGGTTCTTAAAATTCTTATAAAGAGGCGGCTAGTTAATTACATCTTAAGTGACGAGAATCACTTAAGAAAACTCTCGATAATAATCGATGGATTCTGCTCTCAAGAATCTCAAGTTTAAGTTTTCAAGGGATTGAATTTTAAATTTATTGGGGAATGGATCAAGTTTGGAACATTTTGCTTTGGGAATTGAGGAAGAAAAGGTAGGGAGAAATTACGGATTCGAGCGAACATTAATTTCCCGACTATCCTATTGTTTGGCTTGGAGCTGGGGAAAGTCTAATGTTTTGTTTAATGTTTTTATCTTGCCGATTTTAATTAATTAGGACTTATGTTCGTATGACATGATCATACGAATAGCCTCGAAGATGTGAGGGTTTATGTCGTATCGGATGACTACCTCGGAATCTAGGCCCAGTTAGGGCTTAATTTACTTTCAATGCCTAACAAAGTTAAGGATTTATGCGCACTAAACTACCTCGAAGTCCTATGGTTTATTGTTTAAACTATTAGATAGTTTGATTGATATAGAGTTGTTTTTTTCTTTGACGAATGGCCGTGTTGCCTACCATGCTCGAGCTCCTTGTTGTTGCGGGGGTTTAGTTTTAGAAATCATAAATCAAGAGGTGAAAGTGTTTTGGTTTTAGAAAGTTTTAATTTCAAGTGTTTTTTATGTTTTAATTAAAACCAAATCTTAAAGTTGATTATAACAACATCGGTTAAAGATCCGCGGTTCAATCCTTTCGGCATCGTTATTTTTATCGGATTCACTTAGTCCGAATGAATTTGCTAAACTCAACTAAATGAGTTCCACACTTTCATTTAGACCATGAAATCCACGTTAACGCTTACGTAGGTTACATCATCCGAGGTATTCCCGGAAGTCATCCAACAACACGTTTTAATTTAGTTGTAGTTGTGGTTTTGTTGTTTTGTTTGTGATTAAATTTTGAGTTGTTTTATATTTTGAAATATTGTGGCGGTGAATTTGATCTTGTAATGACTTTTAATTTAGTTTTGGTTTTTGGTTTAAGGACTATCCCACTAAAGGTGTGGGTTTTTTCATACCGCGGTTATTTATCATGCGAAAGAAGCCAGTGCATTTGCAATAAAGTAAATTGCGAAGGTAAATTGCGATAAAATAAAAGCGTACAGGAGGGTCTTCCGTGTCAAGGCTACACTTAAGCACAATTTAGAATATTTAAGCATTTAAAGCAAGCTCCTAGGTAAAGCTAAGGGAAGGGTTTTGGTTCTGCCAAGTTCCTAATCCACATGGCTAGTCATCTCCTGTTGTCCCTAAGATTCTTGTGTTTTAATTTTAGGGCAATTTTCTACATCAAAAGAACAATTAAGTTCGGTTGTTCTTATAAACATCATATCGTGCGAGGAAGTGCTAAAGACGAATCTTAAGCATTTTCAATACTTTTAGGATTGTTTTAAGTCAAAGAAGAATTTAATTAAATAATGAATCGATTATCCAAAGTTAAGTTTTGTTATCTTGCCCGGTGAAACTAGGACATTTGAATATCACATGAGTGAAATAACACTTCACTTAACATACGTTTAAGGATTATGACATCATGAGCTTTTGAGGGCAAATTAACGTTAGTGATTTGTGATTTAATTTAATTTCAATTAATGGGTTTAAGTTTGGAATAGTGTTAAGTTGTTTTAGATTTATTTTTGAATTCTTTGTCTTAAGTGATGTTATATTTAATTTAATTTAATTTAATTTAATTTAATTTAATTTAATTTAATTTGATTTAGTTTTAATTTTAATTTAATTTACACAATTTATTTAATTTAATTTTAATTTTTATTTTAACTTGATTTTATTTTTTATTTAATTTAATTTAATTTAATATGTTTTAATTTAATTTAATTTAATGTGATTTAATTTAATTTAATTTAATTTAATTTAATTTAATTTAAATTTAATTTAAATTTTAATTTGGTTTTATTTTTTTTTAATTTTAATTTTAATTTAATTTTATTATTATTATTATTTTTAATTTTAATTTAATATTTTTTTTATGCTTTAGGGATGATTTAATTTTAATTGTTAAGTTTAATTTAATTGAAATTTTAAAGGATTTTATTTAAATGTTTTAATTTTAATTTAATTTAATGATTAAGCATTTTAAGTTTTGAATTTGGATTATCATTTTAATTTAGAATTGAATATTATTGAGGTGATTAATTTAAAGTCTTAGATTAAAGAATAAATTTCTTCTAATAATATCTATTTTTAATAATTCTAATTTTCATTATTCTTGAAATTTAATTAATTATTTAATTAAGGTTTATTTTGATTACTTTTCAAATTATTTGAAAATTTGAGTTTATCATTTTAAATACCAAAGTTTCAAGCATTAAAAATGTCGCGAGTATCGAATATTTTACGCTTCCTTTTAATTAAACCTAAAATTTTTAATTATAGGTTAAAATTTTAATTACTATTTTGCCCTTTAAACTTACTAATTTCATAACTCACTAAATTGAGCTTAAATGAATTTGAAATTCTTATGTGGCTTCACTCGTATGTCCCAATCGAAGACATTAGAGGAGAAAATGTGATTTTTACGTATTTAATTTATTTATATAATTATTTTTGTGGAAAATAAGGATTTTTCAAGGAAAATTCAACAACATGACCAAGGGAAAGTTTATTGTCCTTAGAAAAATTATGGGACATTCCTAATGCAGGAGGACCACTTGGACAATTTTGGTGATTTTTGAATTATATTATTTTTATTATAATTATTTGATTTTTGGAGTATTAATTAATTTAAAAATAAAAAATAAATTGAAAAATAAATTTTATATTTTTCAAAAATCTCTCTGATATCAAGGAAACCGGAGAACCACTTTTTACAATTACCGATTTTTCTTTGATTTATTAGAATTATTTTAGTGGAAATGCTAGAAAATACATCTTTTAATTTTTAAATTACCCTAGGCTTTTGAAATTTAATATCACATCATAGAGACCTAAGAAAAATATGGGGTTTTTGTTTCTAAGTATTCAAAATTAAAAGAAATATAACATTTTGATAAATTTTATTATTTTTGTGATTTTTATTATTTTTTAATTATTAAAAATATTAAAATAATGCAAAAAATTAACTTTTAGAAAATTGTAATTTTAATTTTCTTAAATTTCCTGATATCAGAGAGGCTTCAAAACCAATTTGGTGAATTTTTTTGAAAAGTATTTTGAAAGTTATGAATTTTTAAAGTTTAAGTTGGCTAAATGGCTTAATCAACCCATTTGGTAGGGCTAACCAAGTCCAATTGACTTCAAACTTTTATGGTAGGTTCCCCTGATCCTAAAGGTCAGTGGAGAATTGATTTCAAGTCAATTTGATGTGTGATTAGCTCTAATTAATTAAGGTTATTTTGGGTGTTTAAGCCAATTAGGGTTATTCAAATGTATTAATTCAAAACCTATTTTTCTAGAGTTCTCTGGTCACAAGAAACATCACCAAATTTTCCTAGAATTTATTCCACAACATGCTAATTATTAGAATTAAAATACTCGCTGGTAGTGACACAAATTGAAAAATCGATAACTCTTCATAGGGGTGGCCTACGACTTTGGAAAAATTCAAGGAATGTTCACAAATTCGGAGGCTTCAAAAGCCCTATGGTCTCATGCCATGGTGAATTGTATACATGCATAGAGGTGAAAATGTGCAGAGAGTAAATAAATTATTAAAAATAAAATACTCGATGAGGTCGTAGTTTCTTTTCCACATTATTCTCCTCTGTTCAGGCAAGAGGGTATTTTTATTTTATTTTTCTGATTTTTTTACACAAAAGTTATGTATTTTTGAAGTTTAGGGAATTAAATAAATAAGAAAATGCCTATTTTCCTACTTATCCGGCGCGGCGCCACTGTCATCCTCGGCATCTCCACGAGGAGAGCGACCACGCGGCGCTCCATTCGAGCGCCGCCAATTGAGTCGGCAGCCCGAGTCCCGCCTTCCACGTATCATCCAGCGATCGGACTGTCCCAGTCTTCCATCCGCGCGTGTATTGAATGGACGGCATCCATTCATCGTCCCCAAACCTCCTAGCCCGAGAGCCGGGCGCCGTCGAGTCTTAAAACCCAAGGATCTCGCTCGATACTTGACGGAATTAAACGTTCTTATGC
Organism: Papilionanthe hookeriana x Papilionanthe teres; assembly: GCA_022702705.1. Classification (NCBI taxonomy): domain Eukaryota; kingdom Viridiplantae; phylum Streptophyta; class Magnoliopsida; order Asparagales; family Orchidaceae; genus Papilionanthe; species Papilionanthe hookeriana x Papilionanthe teres. Next base: position 146,135,003 of record CM040427.1, read on the forward strand.
TCTATGGATTCGTCTCGAGAAGACGAACACATCCATATGGTTTATGTGGCATGAAATTATTTCAATAAAGTTAGAGAATGTTCGAAGCTCGGGAAAGAGTGAGACCATACCTTTGCTCGATGGCTTCGATCGAGGTCGTGTCACCTTCGATTGGGTCCCGAGCAAGCTCCGGATGAAGTCTCACGGCACAGTGAATTGTCCGGGTATGATTTTGACCAAGCCGATTTCAACCTTTGGAGTACGGAACAGATGGGTGGCCTGGAGGGAGGCTTTCACTGGGGATCTTCTCCTCTTGGCCTTGTGCGGTGTAGGTGAGTTTAATTTGATTTTAGTGGAGGATTTGGGAATGTCTGTTACGCGCACGAGAATTGAGCTCCAAAATTGAGCTCGATTAGTGGGGATTAGGGCAAGAGGACGAGTGGGGATCAAATGCTCTAGGTGTGGGGAGAGTACGGAGTGATTTTGGCGAGTTTTCTTAAGGTTGATTCACCACCTCCTCATGGCTGAGAGAGGTGGGGTTTAAATAGGAGAGGTGGAGGGCCTCCCGGGGGGAGTTAGGGCTTAGGATCCAATTTCTTAGGTCGAGGAAGAACAGCCATGGTGGCCATTGGGCATAGAGCAACTCGGCAAGGTGTAGGTCCCAGTTTGGCTCCTCCATAAATTGTCTCGTCCATGGCGTTTTGCGAGAATCCCGGTGGTGGCGAGAGCGAGGGTCACCCTCGAGGTCGGGGAGGTCAGGAGTTGAAGTTGGTGAATTCGATTGAAGCCTTACATGTGTAAAGTGGTTTGGATCAAAATGGCATGGGGAGGTGGCTTCTTTGGCACTTGGTTTGGTCAACCCATGGAAATGGGCTTGGTTCACCTCCACATGGGCGATTTGGGGCGAGGGAGGATCGGATGAATCGGCTAGGAAAGGGTAGAAGTCACCATCCATGAATATTTTTATTAATCATGGATTAAGGTGAAGCATTAAAAGGGTTAAAACCTTTTAAGGGAGCTTAAAGAGGCTACTCCTTTTGCAATTAATAGTATGATGATGTGTAAAGTGGATCACATGGCTTCATGTGGCCTTGTGCATGGCTTCAAGGCATGTGCTTGGCTCACTTACATGAGAAAGGGAATTTAAGATTTTAGCATTTAGAGGTGACTGGCATATGGCTTGATTTGGAACCATTTAATGATTGATTTAGGACTTAAGGGATGATATTAATTGAGTGGTGATGGGATGAGATTGTAATGTGGGCTTTAGGATGAGTTTGGGCTTTTAAAATTTAATGAAGATGGGCTTTTAAAATGGTTTAGGGAAGTGGGCTTTTGGATTTTAAAATGGATTTTAGGATGAAAGTTTGGTAAAGGCTTAGGCCAAATAATTGTTGGGTTTGGCCAGGATGTGTCATGATTGATTTAAAACAAGTTTGGAGTGATTTAGGTTTGAATTAGGTTGAATTTGGGTTGATTTGATAAATGGGCCTATGTAGGTCAAATTGGGCTAATTTGGGCCAATGTTGAGCTAAGAGTTGAAATTGATGTGAAATGGATGTTGGGAAATGTTTATGGGAGTTTTTTGAAAGGAGTTCCAACTTTGGTTGGATTTTGATTTTGGGATTTGGGGGTCATTTGGGTTAGGGTTAGATTTAGGTCAAAATTGGGCCTTTTTAGTTTTTTAGGTTGAATTTGAGTGGGAGTTGGATCAAATTTCAGGCAAATCATATTAGTATTTTTTGTGGGGATGTTAGGGAAAGTTTAGAAAAAGATTTGGGGTTAATTGGAGTTAAATTGGTTTGGTTTGGGCTAGGTTTAGGTCATGAGTCAAATTGGGCTTTAAGGCTAAAAGTTAAATTGGATTCAAATGTCAATGTTGAGTGGACTTGGATTTGGTCTAGACAATTAGTTCAGATAACAGTAAGGTTAAGTAAATTAGAGACATAATTTAGGTCATCTGGCAGTGGGTTTGACATGGGTTTCATTTTAGGTCATCTGGTAAATTTGAATTCTCTAAAGTGGATCAAATTATTAAATGGCCATGGTGTAGTTAGACAAAATGAAATTAGAATAGTTGGGATTTTCTGGAATTTTCTGGGAATTTCTAAATTTTTTGGATTTTTGAATTAAGAGGGGCATTTTGGGTATTTGGAGGAGTATTGGAGGGGAATATTTTTGAATTTTGTATTATGGTATGGATAGAGTCAATTTGAGTGGAGGGAATTGTTTAGGAATGATTTTGGGGAATTTTTTGGGTAATTTAGGTGATTTTGCAAATTTAGGTAGTTTCGAGGGCATTTGGTAGGTTAAGTAGGTCCGGAGCCCACAGGGTGAGTGAAAATTTAGAAAATTGAAGATTGGGTAAATGTAAGTGGAATGAAAACATTTTGGTTGAGCCATGAAGCCATATAAAGCCCACATGAGCCATGAAGGGACTCGTTTGAGGCATTCCCTTTATGTTGTTCCTAACCCTCTTAGCGAGGGCTTAGGGGTTGGATACTCCTGTAGATAAACTTTATGAGTCGGGAAGTCGAGTTAGCATGGGTGTGGTTTAAGTGTGTGAAAGTGTAGTGTATAAATTAGCAAGGTGTGTGTAAGTCAGCCTTCACCAGACACAGCCACCAGTGATCCTAAGACGAATTTACATAAGGAACTCATCCTTTAAGCTTCCGCGTTGATTTCAACCCTCTAGGTGATTAGGGGTCTACGATTGAGAGTTTGTGGAGTTTGCGAGGAGCTATGAAGTGGTTTGAAAATTCTAGGTGGGTCCCAATTCTAATCCTCTAAGATAGTCGAAGAAAGCACTAAGGCTAGATCCTAAGTACTAAAAAAGAAGAAGAGAGCCTCATCGAAAATAGAATTCGACAATCGAAATCTTTCAAATACATAGCTTAGTGTGTGTCTGTTAGTTAATTCTATTTTAAAAATATTAGAAGTAATTGCGGTTGTTATTCTTCATTCTCTCGCATCTTGTTAGTAGTAGTAAACATTAAGCTTTAATTGCAATTTGAGTATTGGATTCCAGTGTTACATTATCTGTTAGCAGAATCGTTGCTTCTGTGGGATCGATAACCCGAGGACTCCATTAGAGCCCTGTGTTAACGATACGATACGACTTGCATTTGAATGTTTGGAATTTACAAAATAATTATAAAAATATATAAATGCGAGTTCATAAGTTCTTGCAATATTAAAAGTACGCATCACACGGCTGAAAAAAAACCTTTAGTAGATTACGATTCAATTCAGATGTATTCATGACTTTGTTTCAATGATTTCAGTCTATGATCAATTGTAATATGCTTTCAAAGCAAAATCAACAATATTCATTTTGTATTTCAACATGTCTTCTTGGAATTCCCGACAATTTATGTGATTGATAAAAAGAAAGGCTGCAGGACCTTATTATTGAGTCACAGATTATAACGAACAAAGAACGATACAAATAAAATTTAAAAATAGATAAGATTAAAAAATTCGAAATTAAAGGATAAAGAAAATAAAAATCGAAATGTTCTAGAAAAAAATGATGATATAGTAAAAGGAAAATAAAAACAAACGAAGAAAGGTATAAGCACATTCTTCCAAGAGCTCGATTTTCTCTCATTTTGTGATTCTACGTTCTTTGTGCATTTCGCGAGTCCCTCTCCTCATTCATTTGACTTCACAACCTCACTTTCCACAAATGTAGTCTTCATAGAAGCAACGAAACTTCGCGATGTTCTGAAAACCTTCTTACAAATTTCAAAGTTCTAAGTGCAAGATTCCATAATTCTTCTTCATCACGATCTTTCCAAGGCTTGGTATCTAAATTTTATTTCTAATCCTCCAGAGATTGGTACCTAAATTCTGATTTTTTTTGTTGTTACCTAAATTTCGGTTCTTATCCTTTGAGATCGACGCAAATTCGGTCCCATCTTTCGAGATCGGTACCTAAGAATTCCTTCTCTTTACGAGGCCAGTACCAAATTCCAGTTAATCCGGTTGGTACCTAATTCCAATAACCATTTTGGGACTAATACCTAAATTACGCTCCCCATTGCTACCTCTTGGATTGGATGTGAGTCCTTGAGCTTTTGTTCCTAATGTAGCTCTTCACCTCTTAGGTTGGATGCAGGTACGAGCTTTCCTTCCTAATCGATGTTCTTTCTTCTAGTATGGTACCTAAATTTCAATTCTCATACAAGGTTTAGTACCTAATTTTCATTCCATTTTGGGACATGAATCTACATTCAGCTCCCCGCCCATTTCACCTCTTAGGTTGGATGTGTGTTTAAGCTTTCCTTCTTAATGTAACATTTCCTTTTTCGAGGCTGTGCCTAAATTCCAGTTCTCATCCTGGGATTGGAACCTTAATTTCAGTCCCATTTTAGGACGTGCCAAGTCGGCTCCTCTTCATTGCTACTTGGGTTAGATGTGAGTCTTTAGTTTTCCTTCCCATTGTAGCTCGTCATCTCTTCGGTTGGATGTGAGTCTGGGCTTTCCTTCTGATGTATTTATTATCAATGCTTGGGATTGGTGTGAGACACATAGATAAAACAAAGTGGCCGGATTCACATCTCGGCCACTTTTGTTACCTCTTGGGTGGGATGTAAATCCGAAGCTTTCCTTCCCCGTGTAACACTCCTTCTTCGCAGCTTTTCACGGCTTAAGCCCGACAAATCTTCAAAATTTGTTGAAATCTAAAACCTAAATGCATTCTGAAACTAAATCGGGAAATCCTACTTAGTGAGTTTGTCATGACAGTGGGTTTTTGATAAAGAAAGTATCTTGATGGTCACCTACGTGGATTCATGAGACATCTGTCTTATAAAATCTGTTAGTGTAGTTTCTTTCAAGTGCAGTGACTTGAATTCTGACTACAATTTGAAGCAATTTCTGTGTTTTCCCAATGAAGTGATTCTCCGCTCAGTGCTACATTTGATCTAAGCATGTTGCCTTAGATGTTTGTGTTTGTTTATTAATCTCTTTGAGTGACATGTCTTGAGGTATTAGTTGTGGCTTCTTTATATTGAGAGATCCATTGTTGACATATTTTTAGTTTCTGGTCTTTCTTTATGGAGGCCTTAGAATCCTACATGAGACATCATTATTTATCTGGGGTAGTGATGGAGACCTATACAAGTAGAAATTCAAACACTTCTTTACTTTATATTGCAGTTCCATATGTTTAGTTCTAACCTCTAGCACTTAGTAGGATGAGGGGCCAAACATGAGAGAGCTCAAGGCAGTTCCCATAGAATTTCCTGGCATGGTTATTCTTGCACACACACACACTTGAACACACTCCTCCCCGACCCGGAAATCCTAAAACCGAACATGCTCGACTGGTTCCGGCTTCTTTGGAAACTCTTGTGGGTGGTCTCCTAATCGCTTAGCCCTAGGCTACCTTTGGCTAAGGCCATGCATGGAGGATCCAAAATGGGATTTCCCTTGGTCATAGCTAAAATAGGGTGACCTCGCGATTAACATTCTTAATTAATCCCACGATTTTCTTAAATTCTAAATTTGTGTATGTTATTTTAACTTTCCTAAATTACCAAAATACCTCTAAACCCAAAATATTCCCAAATTCCCAAAAATTGTCAATTATAAAATCTGAACTATCTTAAAAAATGTTTAAAACCATTCCAAACAACAAAATTGCCCAAAATATTTCAAAAATTAGTAAAATACCCATGTATACAAAAATTTAAAAATTCCCAAAATCTCCAAAAATCACTCCAATTGTCCTCAAAAGCATTTTAAAAAAATGATTAACCTAATTACACTTTAATTTATTCAAATTGGCCAATATTAACCAAAAATATCTATGAGGCTGCCCTTAAAGGCCCAAAATGCAAATGTTAAAATTTCCACCAATTTGACTTGATCTCACCCGATTTCAATTCTCGATCAAATTCATGTCGTATCGATCCCAATTAAAACCAAATTAAAGCCCAATTGAAAAATTTCGAAATCAAATTTCAAACTAATTTATAATCTGATTACTTGTTCCAAATCCGCTAAATTGAAATCCCATGGTGAACGATTTCCCAATTTGAATTTCAAACTTTTCATGACACTCCTTTAGATAAAATGGAACATTAACATGACCCCAAATTCAAGCTCGGTCTCCCATGCAACCTAAAGCAACACCTTGATTTTACCCTAAGATCGGAAATGTCACCATTGAACTTCATAACCCTATAATTTTGACTGAGCCATGAAGTAACGCACTAATATATGCTTCCAAAAGATGGCAAAGCTTAGGCAATTTATAATAAGCGGTTAGTGTATAAACCAAAATATTGCTAAATTTTAGAAATTACTTTACACACTAGGGTATTACGCAAGTATACGTGTCGTTTCAAGTAATATAGGTTTTATTAAAACGAAGTATCGATCCAACGGGGAAAATTATAGAAATAAATTTTCTAAATATTATATTTAAAAATATATTTTTATCAACTAAATTAACTATAAATGACTATTAATTTACTATATGCAATTAAAGAAAACAATACTAAACCGAATGATTTATAAATATATAAAAATAATGTTCCTTTCTTTCCTTCGGTCATTAAAGATTTTTAAGATAATTTAATATTGGTGGAGAATTTGATTTATGTGTTTATTATAAATAGAAGCATTCTATTCTTTACCCTTTGATTCAGGTGCAAAGAACATTGTGCTTACAGATCAAGTACGGATGTATTGTTAGTAGTAATGGGTTAATCTAGTCTCTCACTAGATATCGGGTAGCTATGGTCAGCCACACTAGTGACCCATTCCTGATCTATAAATCAAATTATAAGAATTTAGTCTACCACTCTAAAAAACTTATCAATTCTACATGCCCTTTAAATCTTATCTACCTATTTATTTGCTTCCTTGAATAGCACATGGCCTTCGACTACCAGTTCATGTGACATTTACAAGTTAAGAGTTCTTCTCCATCAAGGTTTCAAAACTCTTCAATAGGTTTTAACAATTTAGTAAACATTTAAAAAGTAACGTAAGATCAGGTATTAATGTCATCACAATGTTTTTGAAAATATTTTGAATTTTTAATTCTCATATGAATCTTTATATTATCTTATTTATCTCTTCATGATTGAAGGAAGAAAGTAAACTAACTACTCATAACACATTGAAAATAAATAGCAAAACATAATAAATAAACTTTGAATCAAATATAAAAATACTTATCTCAAATATTCCTTCTACAGATCTTTTGACTCGACTCCACTTTGGAGTGTAATGAACTCAGGATACTTTCTGACTTGAAAGTAAACTCACTAAACTAAACAAAGTGGCCCTAAATTTCTCTCTCTAATTCTACGAACTCTCTCTCTCTATTGAGTTCTCTCTCTAAGGAGGCTAGAGGGGTAGAACGAATAGAGGCCATTTTCTGCGAAGGAGTGGACTCTAAACACTAGGCTCAAGGAGTTGCCTTGAGGAACCTCAAAATATGTCAAAATTCGATGAATCTTCTAGAAGGTCGGTCGCGCTGGCCCCGGGACCGCGTCAGTTATTCGCACCTCTTGCTTTTAGCTCACACCTCTTCGGTTTAAAACCGTTTTGGAGCGTCAAATGCAATGTATCACAGGTGCATTATCAAGGAACAACTGCCGAGTCTTCTAGAATATCCAATAATTGCTCACTTTTATAAAACCATATGATCTAAAGTAAATCGAAAACTTAGCGGTTACGTATCGAGTGCGGCGCTTAGGCGCCAAATTCTGGCGCTGGCGCAGGCCATATTTTTTTCTTCTTTTTGTATTTTGCTCATTTTTGCTCCTTTTTCTCCTTTTCCTTTTCTAGATCTTTTACATCACCTACATCCGAGAACACAAAAATAACTTTCATTTAAACATAATATCCTTAGAAATTGATAAAAATTAAGGCATAAAAATATGTATTTTTTCTTCATGGATCAAAATCCCCCAAACTGAAAATTTTACTTGTCCTCGAAGTAACTCTTTTTACTATATAAAATATAACCTTTGAATAAAAGATAAATATTTAAGATTCCTTATAATTTTTATTTTATAAAGTCTTTAGTAAATTATTAACCTAATTTCACTAACTGAAGTTTAATTTTTAAATTTAAGAATATTCAACTACTAAATCATAAGATTTCAAACTTTTCATTCATTTTGAAAATAATGACTTATTATATTAAGATCTCATAGATTATTTACAAGAAAAAGATTTTTCTTAAAAAATCGTTTTTAAATGAATATTCATGTATAAAAATTAAAGTAGATATGTAACTAGTTTTCTTCCTATAAGATAATTCAAGTAGGCAATTTTTGATTAGACATTTCCTCGAATTCTACTCTTATATATATATATATATATATATATATATATATATATATATATATATATATATGGGAATTCCTATATCTAGATAGCCTGTTAATGGTTTTGAACTTCACTATCCTTAACTTATATTTTTAAAACTTATGCATTTCACTTAATTATTATAACATAAATAAGAATTAAAATATTTCCAATCTTTTCTTTTTCTAGTGATAATTTTTTATTACTTAATATTTCTAAATTCTATCATTTCTATCATGAATAGAAAAATTCTTTAATCTTATTCTTCCTTAAGTTAAATAATTATATTCTTAAAATCAATCAAAGTTAGTAAAACTTTAGTTAATTTCACTAAATTGTTTATAATTTTAAAAATAAAAGTGGTCTCGAATAGAATTCTGATTCTTAAAATTTATGTTAAAAAGTTCTTATTTTTAAGAAAATATTAACTCTTTAAGGACAAATAAAATTTAAATTTGAATGTATTTCCCCTTCCCCCAAACTTAAGTTTTGGTACACTATGAAAATTTTGAAAGTATGAGAGAAAGAAAATCATAAATTTTTATAAGTATGAAAAAAAAATCTTAAAAAGAAAAATTAACACAAAACATGCTTTTATGAATAATTAGATAAAATTTTTGCATGTATAAAAAAGTAAGCAGGCTAATTTTTTATTATACTAAATTTGAAACAAAATTAAAGCGAGCAAAATTACTAAGTACTAAGCAGTGCTAAAGCAAAGACATATAAGTTAACTCTAACATCAGTCTCAACACAATATACTAAAAATATTTTAACCACAGAATCCATATACACAAGTGTAAACTAAACAAATACATCAAGCATAAAAGTAACAAACAATCCAAACAAAACAAACTAACAACGGAGTAGCACTACATAAAGATCTCTCTCTTCTGTCCTTTCATCGCCTCATGCTCATCATCATCACCAAAGGAAAACTCAACGTCCTTAGGATCAATAAATGGTATAAAGCTAGGAAAAAGTAGGGAAACTCACATCATGTTCACCCTTCGGAAATCATTGGGGCTTCATCGTACTGCATTGTAACTAATCTTCCTCTGAGTATAGTCGGAAAGATGATCTAGTTTCTTGTCAATAGTGTCTATCTGCCGGTAGTGCGAAACAACTCCTGCTGCGCTCTAAAAGCGATCATGCATGGACTCCCGAAAACTAGATGGTGGCTCGAGCTGAAGTAGGGCGAGAAGTAGAAGGTCTACAGGTATATGCGAAGTAGAAGGAGCGGTCGATCTCTTCCCTCGGCGATGTTAGTCTGCCTCTCACGACCAATTGGCTTGGCGATCTTTAACTTCTCCTCGGAAATATCGTAACGACTCCATCATTAACACATAACGAATAAATTAAGAAAATCTAATCTGATAACGTGCGGATCTCGCAATAGAATCCACTTTGTGATTCATAAATAATACGCCAACGTACATAGGCTTCCTCTCACGAATGTAGTAATTCAAGATCGCTCGATCTTTAGTCACTTCACTAAGATGATTGGAAGGTAACAATCTCGCATAAATGAAATAGTGCCATGCTTTTGAAATACCATTTAGCTTAGAAGATTTGAAATTTACCCTTTTGCCATTCTTGATCTTCCAAGATCCGGTATCGTCGGTCAAATAGGCAATAATCATATCCAAATCACCCTCGGATGGTGATAATCTAGAATAATAACACTCAATCGTCGGTGGAAGGCCATAGAATATGTTGATTCTTCTGGAGTAAATCCTACTCCGATTCCTCTAACAAAGACTTTAGAATCTTGACATCCGGAAAATTTTGCCATTCTCGAACAATAGGGATAACGACGATAGAAGTGAAGTAACAAAATCGTTTGCTAATTATGCGCAACGATAGTGTTTTCGATCATCTCCCCGGGATGATAGAAACTTCGTTCCGAGATGAACTTTCTCGACGACGAAAGTTCGTGGAAACGAAAATGTGCATCCCGCAGTTGGAAATTCTTTTGCTATCAAAATTTTCTCATCCTTCTGACGCTTAGATTTTGGAGTCATCTAAATGTGAAAGCAAACGAGAACAAATTTAGGAATCAAAGATTTAAACTCTTTTTAAGTTTATAAAACATAAAATAAGTTTAAAATCAAAAAAAAATTCAAAATTTCGGTTCTTAGCAAAAACTAAGAAAATCTATGGTGAAAATCGAAAATAAATGGTTTAAAGTGTAGATCTGACCTTGAGACGATGAAATCGAGTGGTTTTCGCGCTCAAATCCTTAATGTATTGACCTCGAAATGGATCGAAGATTGTATTTTCGTGAAAATGGGGAAGATGAAGCTTAGACGTCAAAAATGGCTTTTGGGGGTTTAAATTGTAATTTTCGGGTAGCAAGCCGAACCGGCGCTTAGGCGCCGAATTCGCGCCTAGGCTCAGACTCTCCTTTCACAAAACATTTTTTTTTTTAAATTTAATTTTCCACAAAATTCATAGAATTGACTTCGATTACTCTTATTAGAGTAGGGCTTCAGTTCTAACTTCCAAACATTTCCAAAAATTTTAAAAATTAAATATTAAATCCACCAATCAAACACTAAGTTTATATCAAACTCTCTAAATTCCATTCATAATCTTCAATGTTGACTCAATACATTCCGGATAAGTATTATAGTTGATTCAAGTTCCTAATACACCTCCGAACATAACAATTTCTAAGCAAAAACAACACACGAACATGAAAACAAATACACAAACAAACACAATTGATTCTCTAAATCGATACAATGACTCAACAAACCATATAATAACCAACCCATTACGGGAATATTCAATCTTCACGAAATTGAATTCTATGGAAAGATCACTAACGCTCTTGGGAAATCCTTAGTCGTCTTTTCGCTGAATCTGCTTGTTCTTTGCATACGCTTCAACTTGAGCATCTTGATAAGCCGCAAAATGATTAAATTGAAGTTTCATCTGCCATTCTGATGTTGATACGATGAAACATCTCATGAAGGCGATCTCTGATTCTTTTAAAATCCACTTGAGCTTATCGAATGGCCCCAGAGATTTTTCTAAACTTACGGTGATGAAACCATTGAAGTAGGGTTGAAGTCCTTAGAAACCTTGTCTCTAACTTCTTCTCCATGATTTCTTCCTTCCATTTCTCGAAATTCTCTTAAATCTCTCGAGAATGAAGTACGAGGACATAATTCTTATTGTAGTGGTTAGGGAAGAATAGGACATTTATAAGGGAAAATCGTGTGAAAAGCAGAAAATTTTGGTTTTGCACGTCGATATGGGCTTAAGCGGGGCCCACATTGATACATAGTTGATTACGCTTAGGTGCCGAATTCTGACGCCTAGGCACCGGAACTATGTTTAACTACGGCTACTTTAATCGTCGAATTTCAAAATTTCGTTCTCGAGATGAGTATACTATCTTGGTAAGAGTAATTTAGACTCAACAACTCACATCGTGTGATCATAATGAAGGTTAACAGTCCTCATACCTCATATTAAAAATGAGTAATCTAATTTTTAAATTTACATATTTTAAAATAATGACCATTGAAATCGATAAAGATTTATAAGCATCAAATTTTTCTAAAGTAATATAAAATTAATGCAGATGAGGCATAACCTTACATTAAAACACAAAAACACTCGAAAGCAAAGAAAAATATGGGTTGCCTCCCACAAAGCGCTTGGTTTAACGTCCTTGACCCGACTTAAGTAAATCTTTAATCAGGTTGACTCAATTTATAAGCCTCTTTATAAATCTTTTTAATGTCTCCCAAATAAGGCTTCAATCTTCATCCATTTACTTTAAAAATTTTTCATGTTTTGGGATCTTTAATATCCATGACTCCATAGTATACTTTTCTCCAACTATATGGTACGTCATTTAGATGTATTTTAAAAGAAAAAGTTTTAACGGGGAATTAAACGGTAATACTTCTTGTCCGAGGTTCAAAAACTTTTCTAAAATTTTGCTTGTCATGTAACAACTTCATTTCTCTTTATAAATCTCGCATTTTCATATGCTTCATTTTCTTATTTCTTCCATCTCATTTAATTGCCACAATCTTTATCACCCAACTTTATTCGAATTAAAATTAAACTCCTTTATACTTGGAAATAGCTTTGTCTTTCAGGTTACACATGTAAGTGACAATGTTTACCATAAATTAGCAAGTGAGTGACATCACGATAGAATCTTATAAGACGCATTCCTATAAGCCCATAATGCGGAATGTGATACATCGGCCTAATCGAGTTCTTTTAGGATTAACGAGTCTTCTACAGAATTCTTTTAATTTCTCTTATTTGATACTTGACCATTCCGCTTGTTTGTGGGTGATAAGTAGTTGCTATTACATGCTTGATTCAAATTTTGTAGTAATGATTAATTTTTATATTCCTAAAATGACTTCCCTGTCATGATAATTACCTTAGGCATTCCAAATCTTGAAAATATCATTTCTTTAAAAATTTAGAAACACTTACAGAATCACAGTTTGGTAAAGCAACAACATCGTCCACTTTGAAACATAATGTTCTTAATAAAATATAATTTTTTCCAAATGATGGAACAAATGGTCCATAAAGTCTAAACCCGCGTATATAAAAATTTCGACTTCAAAATATAGTTTAAGGGCATTTCATTCATCCAAGATATATTTCCCATCCTTTGACATCGATCACATGTTTTCACATAATGTCTCACATCATTAAATAAGGTAAGCTAATAAAATCCGAATTTAAAATTTTAAATGCGATTTTATCCATGCCGAAAGTGTCCTCGAAATCGGAATGCGCTGACATTTTTTGAATAATAGCAAAAGTTTCTTTATAAGGTACACATCTTGAATCATAGAATCTTTTCCAATTTTAAATAAATGAGCTTCTTCCCGGATATAAGATTTAGCATAATATTTAAATTTTACTTAATAAATTTGTTATCTAAGTCATAAGGCAAAATATTGCTAACTAAATAATTAACAATATCGGCATACCGAGGTGTTTATATTCTTGAATAGCATATAAAGATTCATCGAAAATTTCTCATTTATATTTTCTTCCGAAATAATATCATTTTAATTCTATAGACGAATGATTAGCGATTTGGTTTTCGAGTTCCTTTTCTATCTACTATTTGAAAATCAATTTCTTGTAAGTAAAACCATCTTAGCAGTCTAGGTTTAGAATCCTTCTTAGATAATAGATATTTAATAGCGAATGATCGAGTATGAACTATGCATTTAGTACCCGAGAAGATAAGGTCTAAATTTATAAAAGGCATATACTATAGCTGACTCTTTCTCGATGTGAGTGTAATTTCTTTGTGTTTTAGTGAGAGTTTTAGCATAATAAAAAACTTTGAAAATTTTCTCATATTTTTGTCCCTGTCAGCTCAATTGTAAAATCCCTTTCGTCACATATTAATTCAAAGATTTCTCCAATTACGTACAGCAATGATAGGTGCGGATAATAATTTTCTTTAAGAATATTAAAAGCATTAATACATTCTTTATTAAATTCAAATTTTACATCTTTTTCTAATAAATGACAAAGAGGTTTAGTAATTTTAGAAAAATCCTTTATGTATCTTCTATAAAATCTGACATGACACAGAAAACTTCTCACATCGGTAACGATTAGTAGGTGGTTGCAATTCAGCAATAATTTTTACTTTTGCTTGATCAACTTCCATCCTTTTTGTGATACTTTGTGATAAGTACAATGCCTTCTCGACCATGAATTGACATTTTTTCCCAGTTGAGAACTAAATTTGTTTCTTCACATCTTTTTAGAACTTTGGAAATGTTTTCGAACAAGATTTAAAAGTTCCGGGCGAAAAAATCATCCATGAATATTTCGATTCCTTTGTCAAATCGAATCACAAAATATTGACATCATACATCTTTGAAAGTTGCAGGTGCATTACATAAACAAAAATGCATTCTTCTAAAAGTAAATGTTCCACAAGGACTTGTAAATGTTGTCTTTTCTTGGCCTCGGGAGCAATAAATGATTGATGATAACGAGAATATCATCAAACAAAAAATATGAGTGTCAGCTAGTTTATCAAGCATTTGATCCAAGAAAGGTAAAGGAAAATGATCATTTCTAGTGGCTTTATTTAATTTCCTATAGTCGATACAGATTCACCATCCGGTAACTTGTCTCGTAGGGATAAGTTCTTTTTATCATTAACACTTAAACGATTCTCCTCCTTTCTTGAACACAATGAAAAGGATTTACCCATTGACTATCAAAATAGGATAAATAATACCAGCATCTAACCATTTTAATAATTTCTTTTTTAACAACCTCTTTCATGATAGGATTTAATCGTCTTTGTGATTGTATGGATGGTTTAAAATTTATTTTATTCAGATTCTATGCATGCAAATGGAAGGGCTTATTCTTCATATATCAGCAATAGTCCAACCAAAAGCTTTCTTATAATTCTTTAACACACCATTAGTTTTTCTTCTTGATACGTACTAAGTTAGGAAAAATAATATAGCAATTAAAGTTAACGAATTTCCAAAAACACATAGTACATTTTAAATGGGAAGGTAACATTTTTAATTCCAGTTCAGGGGCTTTTTCAATTGATGGTAAAAGTATATCATTTTGAGTTATGTCTAAAGTTTCCCAATTATCTTTTCAAATAAGTCTCTTCTTCTTCCACAACCGTCTTCATCGAGTTAAAAATTCGAATTTTCTTGAGAAATGACTTTACAATTTTCTTGATAATGTTTTCAAATTAAATAATCAATTTATATCCATTCGATAACATTTCTCTTTATCGGTACTTCATTGATTTAAGAAGATTGAATTTAATTTCTTGATCATTAACTCTCTCATGGTTAGTTCTCTTTTGCACATCGATCATAGCTCGTCCGGTAGCTAGAAAAGGAGTCTCCTACTGCAATAATAGGTATCTCTTTATCTTCTTCCATATCAAGTACTATGAAATCTACGGGGAAGGTCGTTATCACTTTAACAAGTACATCCTCTATAACTCCTTTGGATAAGTGATAGATACATCAACTAGCGAAGGGTTATAGTGGTGGGAGTAATATCTCCTAGCTTCAATATTGAAAGATAGAAAATGACATGAGATTAATACTTGCTCCTAAATCACATAAAGCTTTTCCTAAAAATTTTTCTCCAATAGCACGGGGTATAGTGAAACTTCCGGGATCCTTAAAAACTTTCGGTAATTTCTTTAAGATTATTTTATATTTAATTTCTTCACTTAGTGCAACGGTTTCAAAAGTTTCAAATTTACATTTCTTGCTTAATGTATTTCATAAATTTTGCGTAAGTTGACATTTTCCAAAGCTTGACAAAAGGTATATTAATAGTAAGTTTCTTAAAAATTTCGAAGAACTTAGAAAATTGATGATCGAGTTTCTGTTTATTCAGAATCTTTGAAAAGGTGAGTGGTTTTCAACTTCCACATTAACGAATTACTGCGGTCGATCTTGGTAGGAGAGAATTTCTTAAGGTTTTTCATTCTCCCAGCCTCAATCTCTTTTTCAATTTCATTACGCATTCTTTCTTTTAATTCCTTTCCACTTCTAAGTTGCAGAAACTGGCTTGTTCATGTTCTTTTCCGGTTTCCTTTGGATTAATTTCAACATTACTAGGAAGTGTTCCTACATGTACGTTATTAATTAAAGTAGCAATTTGCCCCATTTGATTTTCAATATTACGAATAGCGGTATTTTGATTTTGTAATTGATTATTCATTTGTAATACAATTCTCTATTGATAACTTTTTTGGTTGATTATTAAATCCGAGTTTTAAAAATTTGGATTAACTTGATTATTCGATTTCAACGATGAAGGATGATTGATTATTTCTGCATTGTTGTTGTGAATTATTCCGATTAAAATTAGGATGATTTTTCCACCGAGTTATAATAATTTGAATAAGGATTATTTTTGCCCAACGATAGCTTGTAAAGTTTCAATAGTTTGAGAATCTTCAATAATAGCGAGTTATTTTGCAAAATATTAATTGCAAAACTATCTAATTTCTTAGACATTGCTTGCTACTTGTGAAGCTAAAATAGAAAAGGCTTCATTATCGTGAATACTTGTCATCTTTTTAGGATTAATCCTTTCGGAAGGCCATTGAAAATTGTTATTAGCCATTTCTTCAATTAAAGTGTAAGCAACTGGAAACTGATTTAGATATTAAAGAACCTCGGCGGCGGCCTCAAAGAATTGATTTTTAAAGATCCAATTAATCCATTATAAAATGTTTGAATAATTAACCAATCGAGGTAAAGCATGATGAGGACATTTCTTAGTAGTTCTTTAGATCTTTCTCAAGTTTCATATATTGTCTCCCCGTCAAATTGACTAAACGAAGTAATATCATTTCTTAATTTAGCGAGTTTTAGAAGGAGGAAAATATTTAGCAGAATTTTTGTGCCATTTCGGCCCATGTTTTAATAGAGCCAGGTCGCTAATGAGTTTAACCACATATTTGCTTTATCACTTAAAGAAAAAGGAAAGAGTCTAAGTCTAATAGCATCATCGGAAACATTGTTATATTTAAAGGTAGCACGAAGAGTTCTAAAAAACTAACAGATATAAATTTGGATCCTGTTTGGTGTTACCAAATTGATTGTTTTACCATTTGAATAATAGACAATTTAAGTTCAAAAGAATTAGCATCTAGTTGGTATTTGAATACTACTATGAAGTTCTTTAACTGTAGGGTTAGCATAATCCATAATGGTTTATAAACATTTTGATCATTAAATTCGATTGGATTTTATAAAGTAGCAATTTCTTGAAATTTTTGAATTTGTTTTCTCTTTTTTAATTTTTCTAATCGTTCTTTCTAATTTAGAATTCAAAGGTATTAATCTTTCAGAACCAAATCTTCATAAAACATGGAATAAAATACAATTTTTTATATTTTATATTTTAAATTTTTTTTATATTTTTATATTTTTAGAAATATAATATTTTTTTACGAAATTTATAACTATTTTATTTATTTGTCCTAAAAACAGCGAGCGCTAAAAACATATTATTTGCATGTAACACAGTAATATGTGCTTCCAAAAGATGGCCAAAGCTTGACCGATTTATAATAAGTGGCTAGTGTATAAGTCGAAATATTGTAAATTTTAGAAATTAAGCTTATGGGAACTACGTAAGTATACGTATCGTTTTAAGTAATATAGAGTTTCTATTATAACCCAAGTATCGATCCCACCAGGGAAAAATTATAGAAATAAATTTTCTAAATATTATATTTTAAAAATATCTTTTTATCCTTTAAATTAACTATAAATTACTATTAATTTACTAGATCGATTAAAAAAGAAAACATCTTAAGAATGATTTATGAAAACTATATAAAATAACAACTTTCTTTCCTTCAATTAATCCAAGAATTTTAAAATAATTTAATATTCATTGGAGAATTTGATTTATGGTATTATTGCGAATAGAAGCATTCTATTCTTTACCCTTTGATCGGTGCAAAGAACATTGGTGAACTTATAGATCGAGATCGGATGTATTGTTAGTAATATTAGGTTAATCTAGTCTCTCACTACAGATGTCAAGAGGTGACTATGGTGGCCCTACTAGTGACCCATTCACGATCTTTAAATCAATTATAAGAATTTAATCTTGTCCTCTAAAAACTTATGATTCTACGCCCTTTAAAATCTTATCTTCCTATTTATTTGCACTTCACCTTGAATAGCCCGCACATGACGCCCGACTGCCCGAGGATTCATGTGACATTTACAAGTTAAGAGTTCTTTTCTTCGAGGTTTCAAACTCTTCAACGGGTTTTAACGAATTTAAATATGCATTTAAAAAAGTAAAGTAAGATCGGTATTAATGTCATCACAATGTTTTTGAAAATATTTTGAATTTTAATTCTCCATCGAATCTTTATATTATCTTATCTATCTCTTCATGATTGAAGGAAGAAAGTAAACTAACTACTCGCATACATTGAAAATAAATAGCAAAACACAATAAATAAACTTTTAATCAAATATAAAAAATACTTATCTCGAATATTCCTTTTACGGATCTTCGACTCCGGCTCTATAGTGTAATGAACTCCAGATGCTACAACTTGAAAGTAAACTCACTAAACTAAACAAAGTGGCCCCTAAATTTCTCTCTCTAATTCTCTAGACTCTCTCTCTCTGACGAGATTTCTCTCTAGAGCTAGAAGTGCAAACCGAATGGGGGCCATTTTATACGAAGAGTGGACTCCTATTTATAAGCTCCAAGGGTTGCCTTGAGGCACCTCACCAAAACATGTCCAAATTCAATGAATCTTTTAGAAGGTGGGTCGCACCTAGGCGGCAGGAATGCGCACAGGCGCGGACACGCGTCCGATTCTTCGCGCACTCTTCGCGTTTAAAACCATTTTGGAGTGTCCAAATGCAGTATATCATATCCTATTATCAAGGAACAACTGCAGGTCTTCTAGAATGTCCAATAATTGCTCACTCCGTCAAAATAACCGTCAAAAGTCGTCGAAAACTTGACGGTTTACGTATCGGAGTCGGCGCACAGGCGCCATGCCATATTTTCTTCTTTTTGTATTTTTCTCCATTTTTGCTCCTTTTGCTCATTTTCCTTTTCTAGACCTTTTTACATCACCTACATCCATTGCATAAAAATACCTTTTCATTAAAGCATAATATCCTTAGAAATTGATAAAAATCGAGGCATAAAAATATGTATTTTTCTTCGTAGGATCAAATTTTGACCAAATTGATGCCCAAGAAACTCTTCATCAAAATCACTTGAACCAATTTGAACCATCATTTAAACTAAATTAAAACCCTAGCACAATCTAAACCCAAGTCATCGAGGATGCCCCAAAATTGACCATGAGCCGAATTCCTTTGATTAACCTCCCATGTCAATTCAAAATCACCCAATTCCTTTTTAAAATTCCTCATGACAATTATCCAAGCCAATTTGTTCAATCACTTGACACAAATTTTAGCAAACAACCTACACCTAAGTCCAAACCAAAACCCAAATTTGAACCCAAACACCAAATTTTACCAAACATATTCAAATTGACCAAAACATGGTCATCATTGCTTTATTTGAGCCACTAGTAACCAGCTAGATCCACAGCCCAACCTACACAGTTCATTGACCAAGGGTGCCTTGAATTGGGGAATTTCTTCCCCAAAAGGACTAAGTTAGGGAGATCTTTGCCACCGGCCATCAAATCACCCAATGTTCATCACCACTTCAACTCCTAAACACCTAATCCAACTTTGACTTGTGGAAGTATTTAAACGTGTTGTGATAAATCGAGCAAATTTAATCTTTACCCTTACTTGGTTCTATAAAGAACATTGATTAATTAAATTTTAAAATCTTGAACTTGGTTAGGCGAGAAGATACCGGCTCACTCTAGGGTTCACAATTCCCTCCATGCGGGGGCTAACTTCTCATATGAAATTTAAAATGCTCAAACCAAGTTAGGGAGCTTTAGCCTGTCACTCTAAAGACCTCTAATTTTACTCCCCATTAAAAGCATATCTCCTAAGCATTTAATTATGTGGACTACAATTCTCATCCATATAATTGCATGTGATTTATACTTGTTGTTTGAGGCAATGCATTGGATCATACATAATCTCACAACAAATTTAACATCTTAACTAGCCTAATTAAGAAATAAATTAAGTTTGTAATTCAATCTTCATAACATATTCAACTTTAAATACTTATACATTCCACAACAATCCTACATAATTTAATTACTTCTTCATTTAAGAAAAGAAAAAGATAAAAACTCTCGAAATCATGGAGAAAACACGAAGCACACATTGATTTGAAAATAGAAATCATAAAAGAAAACACAACAAGAAAAACTAAATATAAACGGAGAAGTAAACATTTATCTGAAAATCCTCTCCACAAGACTCCGAAAGTTCCTTTCAAACTTGACTTTCCACGGGACAACACTACGATGGTTGGCACTAGCTTTCTGTTGACTGACTCGACTTTGGAGCTTGATAAACTAGTCAATGATGAAAAAAATTGGTGGAAAGTTTCACATAAGCCTTTTCCTCTAAAACTAAACTAACTAATCTATAAACAATAAAAGATTGAAAGTAAAACTAGAAGAGCTCTTTGAAACTAAAAGATGACTCTTAAGAACTAGACTCGCTCAGACTCTCACAAGGAGCTCTTATGACTTAATTTTAATAATAACCAGCTAGGTGTCTTGGTATCTCTTCAAATTATGTCCCGATTCAACGTATCCACCAAAAGATGCATCCACCAATTCAAATTTTCCGCCCATAGGAAATTAAAGAGTAAATATTAAAAATTTAGCCCCAAACACTCATGAAATTAATAAAAAAATGAAGAAAATTTGATTTTTAACTATGGCGGTTAGCACTTAAGATTAATTTTTCATTTCTTCATTTTTGCTCAAATTTGATCCAATTTGCTCCTTTCATCATATTCACTTATTTTTTATCGTACATACAGAAAAATATAAATACTTTCCATTAAAGTACGATATCATCAAAAATAGGTATAAAAATGTGCATAAAATTACTATATATTTTGTGTATAAAATTCTCAAACTTAAAATGTTACTTGTCCTCAAGTGACTCTTAATTACATAGAAAATTCTAGCATGCAAATTATGTAATGAGTTTCTTAGGAAGATAACAAAATTTTGTTCTAGAAAATGGAATAATTCCATTTAGAAAAAAATTCGGTAATTATAAACCAACTTAATGTTTTAGAAAGTTCTTAGGTAAAGGATAATGTAAAATATAAATTTTCTATCTAATTTAGAAATACTTGTAGATTTATCAAAATATAGGATGCACACACTTATTTTTCTCACTTAAAAATCTTTATTTGAAAATAATTTTACTTACTATATTATAAACTTAAGCTTTATATTTTCTGAACTTATATCTTATACTTTAGGTATGGAGACAATTTTTGATTAGGCCCTTAAATCCTTAAGCTTCTCCTCCCTTTTTACATAATATTTTTCACTTTTTTCTCTTTTTTCTCTTTCTTTTCTTTTCTTTTTCTTTTCTTTTTTATAATGCAAGGATTACTATATTTGGATATGCCTTTAATGATTTTTGAATTCCACCATTCCATTTAAAATAAAGGTCTGATATACATCTTTCACTTAAAAATCATAATAACGGTATTTGAAAATTACTCCTCGATAAATAAATTTAGCTTTAAAGAATAAAAGTGAAATCTTCTATTTATCCAATATAATATTTCTTACTAAAGATATTTAAACTATATTTAACACGTCTTTATTAAAAAATTTGAACTTTAAATTTTCATTATTACTAAAAAAATTAAATTCTTTTATTGAATTTATATTAAAAGTCTATTCCCCAATATAACTTGTATACATAATTATTTTTAATCAAAATCAAATTATTTAAGTTTTCTTGAGAACAAATAAAATTTTTAGGTTTTTTGAAAATTTTTGTTTTTAAAATTCCCTCAAACTTTTATTTTAGTTAAGAGAAAACATTTAAGCTTTAAGAAATGATACGTGGTGAGAATTAAAAACTAATATAACATGCTTAGCGGAATCTTAATATCACAAATATGCAAGTATAACAATTTAAAAAAAGGTAAAAAATCAAATTCAAAATTTTCAATTTTTTTTATTAAATGGAAATTCAAAATTTCAAAGGACTTCTGATAGTGGAGGTTTTCAAAACGGAAATACACTGGTAGAAAATAGCGATGTCACACCAATACTAGATAACAAATGGTAGTAGTAGATTTTAAAAGATTTTTAAACATGGAGTTTAAATGTGTTTTTAATAGTGTTCAAATTCTCTAACAATTTTGGAATTAAAGTACACATTATAAAAACTGCGACACAACATGTACGTTAAAACATTGCACCTCTTACACAAATATCACAAAACAACATATAGAATATCAATTCAACACAGCTACATAAAGAATATATGAAAATAGTCTAACTCATTAGCATATTATAAAGTTACACAATAAGCCAATATAAAATAAATCAATAGACATAACATACATCGGCCTCATGATAAAAACTCAATAACACATAGAACAAATCAACTAATCATTCTCATCATCATCATCATCTGCATGAACAATCTACCAGATATCGCATAAGGTATGTAGAATGGATGAGGGGGCATCTCAACACTCATATCACCTGCGAACAATCTATCCAGATAATGTTGATAATTCTCCTCTTATTCATCATGTTTTATAATATATCTTTCCATATTATCCATTTTACCATCCATGTCTATGTATCATGGTAAGACTCACCTTCTTCAAAATCTTACTTAACAAACCAGTGTGAATCTCTATATGATGAAGCTCTCAGTAGTAGCCAACTAGTAGGCATTGACAGTAAATCGTAGAAGCCTACGAATCCTCCTCTGAGGCGGAATTCTGAATCTACGTTAACAAGCTCAAGCGTTTACACTAGTAATTGATTTTACGAGGCTAAAGGACCTCTTCCCAAGTTTCAAATTTATGAGATGAACCATATAATAAATGGATCAAGGAAGGAAATCCATATAATTAATGGTAGATCGGCGCAATTGAAAATGTATCGCAATAGTTGCTCAATATATGGCTTCTCTTGTTGTATCGATAGAACGGCTCTCTCTCTTAAAGCTTGCTTAGTATGGCTTGAAGGCAACAACAGAGATGAGATAAAATAATGCAAAGCTTTAGAAATGAAATTTAACTTAGAGCTTGAAAATTTACTCTTCTATCATTTGTGATCTTCCATAAACCGTCGATCCGAAATGCCATAATATCATCTAACTCTCCCTCGATAGGATGATAGTTCGAATAAAAACAAAATATGTCACGTGGAGTCCAAAAATGGTGATTACACCGCAGATGTAAAATGTACTTCTTTCCTTCTCACCGTCACCAAATTTTCTTCGGTAGCAAGTGAGTTACAAACTCTCGACCACGAAACGACGACAACAGTGAGAAGTAGCGATAATTTTCCTAATTCCCTTTATTAATCATCTCTCAATAACACTCTCCGAGCTTACAAAACACACGTTCGGGGAATCAATTTACGTGGTACATATCATTCCTCAGCCCTTGCACTAACAAACTTGTCGAATCGAATCTCATCTTTTCTCTAGAACGCTTTAACTTTGCAAGGCCATTTCTAAGAATTCACGAAAAATTCATCATAAATTCCAAAATCAAAATAAACTTGAGCAAATTAACTTTGAAACATCAATTTCCATAAATCCAAGCAATTTCTCATTATTTTCCTCAAATTTTCACCATGAATAGTGATTTTAGAATTTTCCAGAAATGCACTTTCATAATAAATGGTGAAAATCAAAAAATTTACTTAGGAGTAGTGTTCTTACCTTAAGGAAACCAAATCTAACAATTTTTGTTGAAATCGGCCTTCAAACGATCCAAATTGTTGATGCCTAGGCTCCTTTTCGCGAAAGTTAGAGGTTGAAGATGACGGGTAAGTTAAAATGGCGAATTTCGGGTTTTAGCTGTGAAAATCAATTTTCACGAGCGGCGACTAAGCGCGAGGCCTTCAGCGCTTAGCCGCGAAATCTGGTGTAGCTGACAAGTGCCAAGATTTTCATTAATCCTTCATCCATTCAATTATTCTTCAATCATCACAAATAAATATCTCTACTCGATAATCTCTAATATGTTCCAAACTTACAATAATATCGATTCCAATCAAATTTCACACAAACACAAGCTTTTATTCATTAAAATAAAACCACACTTAATACAAACTACTCATTTCTATCCAAATGCTTTGGATGAAATTCATAAGTACAAACGGACTCGATAAGCATAGTGATAAGTTTCATCACTAAGATATAACAATCATACATTAAAGTACGACGAACACAAACATAAAACATTAAACACTTTAAAACATCGAACACTAAAAATAAACCATAAGATAAAACCAACATTTAATTCCACTCTCCGGTAGGTAGCATATATCCAAAACCACTATTATTTTCATTTGACGCCACCGGAATATAAATACGTCGACGGCGTGATTGAAGACTCTTACATGTTCTTCATACTAACCACTTGTTCTTTAGGAACATCATGTATCTTTGCTTCTTCCATGTGACTTGTATGATTGAATTGCATTTTGGTGTAACTCCCATGTCTCAATGTGGGTATTTTCATTGTCATTTCTTTGATTAAAGTCACTCGAGCCGATCATTGCAATCTTTTACGCAATTCCCAGAATACTAACGGTAAGAAATCATTGAATAACACTTTAGCATTAACACTAATAAACTTACTCTTGTCATGCCCCTCTTTCATCTTGATCTCGTTCACCCGGAAAGACATGATGCACTTAAAACACTCTTCTTAAGACTCAGGAATGAAAATAGGACTTGGGGCGAATGTTTCTCTTAATCCGGGGCTTTATTATAGATTTTAAAAGTGCATAAACCCACCCATGTTTAAAAACTCCAAAATAACTTCCCCACGATCTAGGCTTCTAGAACCTCATTTATCACATGTTTCATAACTCCAGTAGCAGCGCCAACAACCTGGTACGCAAAATCCAGAATTTCATTACGACTCCTCTAAATCATAAAATAAGGTCAAATAAATACTACTATAATATAAAAGCTCCAAAATACTACCACCAAAACATAAAAACAAACCAAACAAAGCACACAAAGAAAACATAAAGCAAAGGACAGCATCGGCATTATTTTTAGGTTGTGTGTTTTATTTTGAAAAGTGGTCGCTGAAGTTGTGCGGCGAATTTTTATTTTAAATTTAATTTAAATATATATAATTTAGAAAGTAGTATTTGATTTTGAAAATAATTTTTAAATTTGAAGACTTTTTAAGATATGAGACAAGCCGAATCTCACATCCCCGAATAGTTTATATAAACGAGCACCGCACACATGAGCCGTATGCTCCCATCCTAAGGATAGACAACGATGGTGGGGCTCGATCAAATAAACTAGAAGTTTTGTGACATCCGTTTGGTTTGCGAACCAATTTATAAGCCGACAAATTCCTGCTTAATATGAAAGTATCAAACGGGGTTTATATTACAAGTTTCTTTAAAATTCTTTATAAGGGCAAGCCCACATAGTTAATTACATCTTAAGTGACGGGAATCCTAAGAAAACTCTCGATAATAATCAATGATTCTTGCTCTCGAAAATTTCAAAGTTAAAGTTTTAAGATTGTAAAATTTTGGAGTTTCAATAGGGAATGGATCGAATTTTTTGGAACGATTTTGTTTTGTGAATGCGAAGGAAGAGAGGTAGGAGAAATCGGCGATTCGAAGTGAACTTCGATAATTTCCCGACTATCCTATTGTTTGTCTTGAATTTAGGAAAGTCCTAATGTTTATTTGATATTTCAAACTTGCCAATTTTAATTAATTAGGGCTTATATTTGTATGATAAAATCAAACAAATAGCACAGAAAATGTGAGGGTTTATTGTCGTATCGGACGACTACCTCGGGAATCTAAGACCGGTTAGGGCTTAATTTGCATTGCAAATGCCGCGAAGAGTTGAGGATTTATGTTGCACTAGGCAAGCTACCTCGAAGTCCTATGGCTTGGTTGTTTTAATTCTAGGAAAGTTTTGCTGATAGACTCGAGTTTTGCGATGACGATGGTCGTCTTGCCCACCATGCTCCGAGCTCCTTGTTGTTGCGAAGGTTTAGTTTTAGAAATCATAAATCAGGAGTTGAGAAAAGTGTTTTGGTTTAGAGAAAATCTTAATTTCAGTGTTTTTTATGTTTTATTTAAAACAAATCTTAAAGTTGATTATAACGACACCGGTTAAGATCCGAAGTTCCATCCTTAGGCATCATTATTTTTATCGGATTCACTTAGTCAGGATGAATTTGCTAAACTCAATGTTGAATGAGTTCCACACTTTCATTTAGACAATAAATCCCGTTAGCAACACGTAGGTTACATCATCCGGTATTCCGATCATCCAACGGGACGTTTTAATTTAGTTGTAATTGTAGTTTTGTGTTTTGTTTGTGATGATTAATTTTGAGTTGTTTTATATTTTGAAATGTTGTGGCGGTGAATTTTATCTTGCAATGACTTTTTAACTTAGTTTTTGGTTTCAGTTTGGGGTCTCTAAAAGGTGTGAGTTTCATCACAACGATTGTTTTATCATGCAAGAAAAGTAAAATGCATTTGCAATAAAGTAAATTGCAAAGAAAGTAAATTGCAAGAAAGTAAATTGCAAGAAAGTAAATTCAAATAAAATAAAAAGCGTGCACAGGTCTTCCCGTCATCCCAATTTGCACTTAAAACACGATTAGAATATTTAAACAAGTTTCTAGGTAAAGTAAGGAAAGGTTATGGTTTTCTGCAAATTCCTAATCCATAGCTAGTCGTCTCTGACGTCTAGGTTTTTTGGGTTTTGGTTTCAGGACGATTTCTTCGTGAAAAGAATAATCGAATTCGATTGTTCTTATAAATATCACATCATATTGAGGAAGTGCTTAAGAAGGATCTTAAACATCTTTTTGATATTTCTAGGATTGTTTTAAGTCAAAATGAATTTAATTATATAAATGAATCGATCGTCGAGGTTTTCAAAGTCTTGTTAACTTGCTCGATGAACTAGGACATTTGAATATCCTATGAGTGAAGTAACACTCCATTTAATGTTTCATTTAGGAGTTATAATAATAAAGCTTTCGAGGGTAAATTAGTATTAGAATGATTTGATTTAAGTTAAAGGAGTTTAAATTTGGAATAGTGTTAAGTACACTTTATATTTAGTTTAATTTAATTTAATTTGATTTGATGTTTAATTAATTTAAGATTTGATTTAACTTTAATTTAATTATTTAGTTTAATTTAATTTAATTTTAATTAATTTAATTTAATTATTTTAATTTAATTTAATTTAATTATTTTAATTTAATTTAATTTAATTGTTTAATTTAATTTAGTTTAATTATTTAATTTAATTTAGTTTAATTATTTAATTTAATTTAATTTAATTGAATTTAATTTAATTTAATTTGTCTTAATTTAATTTAATTATTAAATTTAATTTAATTTTAATTTAATTTATCTTTAATTTACTTTATTTTTAATTTTAATTGAAATTTCAAAGAGTTTAATAATTTAATTAAGTCTTTTAATATTTTAAATTTGAGTTATCATTTTAATTAAAAAATTGAGTATTAGTTGATATAATTAATTTAGGGATTTTTAAGTGAATAAATCTCTTCCTAATAAAGATCCTTATTTTAATAATTAGTTTATTATTAATTTAATTTAATCTATTATTTAATTAAAGTTTAATCATTTAAAATTATTTAATGGGTTGCTACCCTTTAATTATTTAAATTTCAATCATCCAAATCAGATTAGGATCAAATATTTTACTTGTTGACTTTTTATTAAGCCTAAAGTTTTAATTAAGGATTAAAGATTTTAATTACCATTTTACCCTTTAAGCTTAATAATTTCTTAACTCTAAAATTGAACTCAAATGAACTTGAAATTTTTATGTGACTTCACTCATATGTCAATAAGAACTTGTAGAGAGAGAAAATGTGATTTTTCTGTGTTTAATTTATTTATATAATTATTTTTAGTGGAAAATAGAGATTTTCAAGGAAAATTTAATAACATGACCAAGGGAAAGTTTCTGTCCTTAAGAAAATTAGGGGACATTCCTAATGACCAGAGAAGCACTTGGACCAATTTTGGTGATTTTTTGAATTATATTATTTTATTATAATTTATTTTGAGTTTTGGAGTGTTAATTAATTTAAAAATAAGATAAATGTTGAAAAATGGATTTTATATTTTTCAAGAAATCTCTCTGATATCAAGGAAACCAGAGAATCAAATTTTGCAATTTTCTGATTTTTCTATGATTTATAATAATTATTTTAGTGAAAATGCTAGAAAATACATTTTTTTTTAATTTTAAAATTACCTAGGGCTTTAGAATTTAATATCTCACTAAATAGGCTTAGGAAAAATGTGGGATTTGTTCCTAAGTGATTAAAATTCAAAATATGACATTTTGGTGAATTTTATTATTTTTGTGTTTATTATTTTTAATTATTAAAAATATTAAAATATTATTAAAAATCAACTTTTTCGGAAAATTGAAATTTTAATTTTCTTAGATTCCCACGATATCAGAGAGGCTCCAAAACCAATTTGGTGAATTTTTAAAAAAGTATTTTAAAAGTTGCTGAATTTTTAAAGTTAAAATGGCTAAGTGACTTAATCGAGCCGATTAGTGGGAAATTTAGCAAAGTCGATTGACTTCGAATTTTATGGTGGATTCCTGCGATCCTAAAGGTCAGTGGAGAATTGATTTCAAGTCAATTTGATGCCTAGTTGCTCTAATTAATTAAAAGACTATTTTAGGTGTTTAAAGCCAAATTAGGTTATCCCAGTGAATTAACTGCGTCACATTTTTAGAGTTCTGCGAGTCGCCAAGGAACATCACCAAATATTTACAGAGATTTATTTCACAACATGCTAATTTTGGAATTAAAATACTCAAAACAACAACATGCATTTGAAAAATAAATAACTTTTCACGAGAGATGGCCTCTGACCTTGGAAAATTCGGGGAATATTCCCAGTTCGGAGAACAGCTTTTGTGGTCTCATGCCATGGTGAATTGTATACATGCATGGAGAATTAAATGTATACGGTAAATAAATCATAAAAAATAAAATACTTAATGATTGAATGATTTCTTTTCCACATTATTCTCCTGCAACATGACGAGAGGGTATTTTATTTTATTTTTGTGATTTTCTACGCGAGATATGAATTTTGAAGTTTGAGAGATTAAATAAATGAAAAATACCCTAATTTTCTATTTATCCACCGCGACGCGCGTCGACCTCGAGCTCCGCGGGCAGCACACGCGTCGCGCTCCATTCGACGCCGCCACGAGTCGAGGCGGCCGGGCCCCGCGGTTCTCGTACGAGTCTCACCGAGTCGACGCGATCACACGAGCGTCCGTGCGCGCGTGTATCGAATGGACGGCATCCGTTCATCGTCCCCAGTGTTCTCGCCGGGCGCGTCTGCTAAATCCACAAGATCTCACTCGATTCTCGATATGGATTTTTATGTTCTTATACTCACATGGATTCGTCTTGAAGAGACGAACGCATCCCATACGCTAACATGCCTTTGAAACTAAGGCATTTGAAATGGAGAATCTCGAGAAGCTCGGGATGGATGATTTAACTCATACCTTAGCTCGGAGAAGTGTGGCTTCAATGCGAGGTTGTTGCACCTTCGATTGGGTCCCGGCAAGCTCCGGATGAGTTTCACCGAGGTACGGTAGATTGCCAAGCTATGAAAGTGACCACAGTAGATCCTGGCTTGGAGAAATTTGGAGCAAGCCCAGGTGGCACGGAGATGGGAGCTTTCGATGGGAAACTTCTCCTCTTGGTCCGGTGAAGGTGTAGGACGAGTCAATTTGAGGATTGGCTCAACGTGGCAAAGTGTATCTTTTGGTTTGGGTGGAATTTCGATTTAGCAGAGAAATTGGGCTGCGGTAGCGGGTGGGGATTCGCTTAGGAGCGAATTGACCTTCGGGGATCAAGCGCTCTAAGGATGGTGAAGGGTTTGGAATAATTTTGGCGAGTTTCGGCAAGGTTTGTGCTTGGCTCTCTTCATGGCCGAGAGGGGTGGGTTTAAATGGGGCGTGGGGCTCGGGGGGATTAGGGCTTGGGATCGAGTTTGCTACGAGTGAGAGAAGATCGGCCATGGTGACCACTAGGGATGGGGCGGCTCGGCGAGTGAGAATTTCGATGTTGGCTCACATGTGAGCTCTCGGCCATGGTGTTTTCCGGCGGCACAGTGGCGGCCGGCCAAACATGGGTCACCCTCGAGTCGGGTGGGTCGGGGCACGGAGGTTTGTCTTGTCAAATTGGCCATGGACATGTGTAAAGGCTTTGATCAGGGAGTGGAATGGGGCATGGCTAGATTTGGACCTAAATGGGTCAACCCACCCATTTGGGCTAGGTGCACCACCCAAGGCCTGGTTTAGGCCGAGGAGAAAGTGATTTGGATCGGCTTGATTAGTGGGGTCGAGTCACGATCCAGTACGAGTGAAGCAAGCATGGTTTAGTGGAATCATGTAAGTGGTTAACCACCTTTAGGAGTTAAAGGAAAGAGCCTCCCTCCTTTTACCCAAATGGCATGGTGACATGTAAAGAGGCTCTCATGGCTTGCATATGGCTTATGCATGGCTCCATGGCTCCATTTGGCTTGGGAAAAGTAAAGTCGATTTCATGGAAATGGTTAAGGAAAATTTTGGTATTTAGGGGTGATTTGGCATGAAGCTGATTTGGAATTATTTGATGATGAATTTAGGACTTAGGGATGATTTTAATTAAATGGATGACAAATGGAGATGTCATGGGCCTTGGAAGAATTTTGGGCTTTTTTTTTTTTTTTTTTAAAAGGGTTTTAGATGGGCTTTTAAGAAGGTTTAAGGGAAGTGGGCTTTTAAGTTTAAGGATGTGTTCATGGATGGGAATTTTTGTAGAAGTTTGGTGGTATGGTTGTTGGTTTTGGTTTGGGGATGTTTCATGAATAATTTGAAATAGATTTAAGATTAGTTTGGGTTTGAATTGGGTTGAATTTGGTTTATTTGTTAAATGGGCCAATGTCGAATTAATTGGGCTATGAGGCTTAATGTGGAGCTGAGGTTGAAATTGATGTAAAATAAATATTAAGAAATGTTTATGGGAATGTTTCAAAGAGATTTTGGCTTTGGTTGGGTTTAATTTTGAGGTTTGAGCCTATTTGGGGTTAGATTTGGGTTTGAATTCAGAATTGGGCTTTTTGATTTAGGTTGAATTTGAGTAGGGTTTAGGTCAAATCTTGGGTAAGGAAATCATGTTAAGTATTTTGCATTTATGAGGATGTTAAGGAAAGGTTTAGAAAAGATTTGGGGTTAATTGGAGTTGAATTGGGTTAGTTTGGGCTAAGTTTGAGTCATGGGTCAAGGTTGGGCTTTAAGGCCCAAAGTGAAAATGGATCCAAATGTCAATCAAATTGGACTTGGATCTAGTCTAAATTGGTATTAGGAATGTTGAATTGAAGTTTAGAATTGAATTGGACCAGGTGGGTCAGATTGGGTATGTTTAGTTTGACATTGGTTTCACTTTGGAGGTTAAAATGAGTCAATTTGGGGGTTTTGACAAAAGTGAATTAATTGACAAAATTAGCCCATAGTGGTTGGACAAAATGAAGTAGAATATTTGGGGATTTTCTGGAATTTCTGAGAATTTCTACAGATTTTTTTTAGTTTTTTAGAGCCAGGAAAATTATTTTGGGTATTTGGAGGGTATTGGGGAGTTTCTTGGAATTTTTAGTATTTTTGATGGATGATCATTGAGTGATGTATGAAGTGTTTAGGACTGATTTTGGAAAATTTTAGGTAATTTGGAGATTTTGCAAAATTTGGGTAATTCGGGGTTTTGGGTAGGTTTAGTAGGTGTAAGTCCGGGGTGAAAATTTGAAAATTTAGGAAATTGAAGATTAAGGTGAAGATTTGGGTGAAGGAAAAATACGTTTTGGTGAAACCTTGAAGCCATTTCGAGCCATTATGACATGAAAGGACTCATTTGAGGCATTCACTTTATGTTGTTCTAACCCTCTTGCTTGAGGCTTAGGGTTAGGACCATCCATGTGAATCACCTACGCAAGTCGAGTGTTGAGTTGGGTATGGGTGTGGTTTTAGGAAATTGTGTGGAAATGTAGTGTAGGTGTAGTGTATGTCGGCCCTTCATCGGACCGGGCCACCGGGGCAGTCTGGGACGAGTCACATGGGAACTCATCCTTTCGCTTCCATATTTGATTTCAACCCTCACAGGTGATTAGGGGTGCATGAGTCGAGTTTGTGGGTTCGGGGGTTAGAAGTGGTTTGAATTTCTAAAAGGCGGGTCAATTCTAGTCCTCTAAGATAGTCCGAGAAGAAACCTAGGCTAGGTCCTAGCACTAAAAGAAGAAAAGGAAGACCTCATCAAAAATGGGAATTAAACAAATGGACCCCGATAGGTGTGGTGGTGACGAACTGCAGCGCGTATTGGTGTTCGTAAGCGATTAACAAAACCAACACGGATGTCCAAGTGACGAACTTAGGACGAAGTAGAAGAGTTTCTGCTGGGGGAGTGTCGAGTATATCTACGAGCTGGAGATTTTTGAACTCTATTTGGGGAAAGGAAAAGGAGGTGAATCCCAAAATCCATGATGCAGGGGTGATTTAGATTTTATTTTGCTTCAATTTATGTTTTGATGTGTGAGTTTAAATTTTAGTTTGGAGTTTCAATTTAGATTGAAGTTTTTGTCGAAATTAATTTGAAGGATTTGATTTGAAATGAAAATTGGAATTTTGAGGTTTTTTAGATATAACATCTTTAACCTCGAAAGAAAATTGAATTGATTAGATTGAATCATTGCAATGAGAAGAGATCTCGGATCGATGTGGTGTTGGATGTAAAAAAATCCTTAACCTCAAAGGTTTGATTTGATTTGATGTATTTCATTGCGATAGGGAAAAGATCCTAAAGCGATACGATCTTAGGATGTAAAATCCTTGACCAAAAGTTTGATTTGATGTATTTCGGTCTGATAGGAAAAGGATCCTAAAGCGGTCACAGTCTTGGATGTAAAATCCTCGATCCAAAAGTTTGATTTGATGTATTTCGGTGCAATGGGAAAGAATCCTAAAGCGGTACGGTCTTGGATGTAAAATCCTCGACCCAAAGTTTGAATTTGATGTATTTCGGTCTGATAGAGAAAGAATCCTAAAGCGGTGCGGTCTTGGATGTAAAATCCTTGACGAAGGTTTAAATTTTGATGTATTTCGGTGCAATAGGAAGAAGATCTAAACGGTCGGAGTCTTGGATGTAAAATCCTCGGCACGAAAAGGTTTGAATTTTAGTGTATTTCGGTCTGATAGGAAGAGAATCCTAAAGCGATGCGATCTTGGATGTAAAATCCTCGACCAAGGTTTGAATTTTGATGTATTCGAGTGCAATGAGAGAATCCTAAAGCGAGTGCGGTCTTGGATGTAAAATCCTCGACTCGAAAGTTTTGAATTTTGATGTATTTCGGTGCGATAGGAAGAGAATCCTAAAGCGGTGCGGTGGATGTAAAATCCTCGACTCGAAAGTTTTGAATTTTGATGTATTTCAGTGCAACAGGAAGAGAATCCTAAAGCGGTGCGGTCTTGGATGTAAAAATCCTCGACCCAAAAGTTTTGAATTTCGATGTATTTCGGTGCGATAGGAAGAGAATCCTAAAGCGGTGCGGTCTTGGATGTAAAATCCTCGACCCAAAAGTTTGGGCCACGATGTATTTCAGTGCAATGAGAGAATCCTAAAGCGAGTGCGGTCTTGGATATAAAATCCTCGACCCAAAAGTTTTGAATTTTGATGTATTTCGGTACAACGATAGGAAGAGAATCCTAAACGGTGCGATGTGGATGTAAAATCCTCGGCCAAAAGGTTTGAATTCTGATGTATTTCAGTGCAATGGAAAGGGTAGCCAGTCGGTCTTGGATGTAAAATCCTCGACTCAAAAGTTTTGAATTTTGATGTTTTCGATTGAGATTTGATTTGAGATCTAGAAGATCGGATTTGAGATTTGATAGAGATTGAATTTGAATTTGATTGAGACTTGAAGCCTGGAAAGATTGAATTTGGAAATTTGGAAATTTGGAAGGATGAGTTTGAACTCGATTGAAACTTGATTTAAGATTTGATTTGAAATTTGAAGATCAAGTTTGACAGTCGAGATTGAATTTAGTTTGATTGAGAATTTGATTTGTGATTTGAAAAGATTGAAATTTGATTCGGAATTTGGAAAAGTTGAATTTGATTTGTGTTGATTTGCATTTATCTTTTAATGGTTTAAATTTTATTTTATTGTTTATTTAATGTTCATGTGAACTTGGTGTTTGTCATTTTTCAGATTTTTTTTTTTCGCTTTCTTTTTATTCTCTTTTTTCTTTTTCATTTCTTTATTCCAAAGTTCATTTATTCAATGAGCGTTTCTAATCAATTTGCACAAAGGAGTGAGGCCAAAAACGTGACATAGTCCTTTCATTTAATCATGTTGAAAATACGTAGTACGACTCGATGCGGAATATATTTCATACAATCCATGTAGACTCGAAAACGAATTTGTGTATGATCTTTGTTGATCCATCAAAGAGTCAAAAAAATCCATGTACGGAATAGCGGGGTACATGGTCAATAACATCACCTTCCAAACCATCCTTGGCAAGGATGCAGTGGATATACGTTCAGGTACAGTCTTCCATAACTCACGGCTAAATGGTAGGAGGTTCTCTAGCTACGGATACGGTTGGAAATGGTAAAGGTATTTTGCTGTCGTCCATCCTTCGAAAGTAAGCTTGAGATTCGCTCCTGGCACTCCTGGTATGCAATGCTTTGCGATATCTGCTCCGTTACCTTGCGGTATCATGACGGAACCCACCGGTAAGGTATCAACTGCGGCCCTCGCCGGAACTCACCCGGGCTGTTGTCAAGTCGGTCCAGAACATGATGTTGCACTCATTCAAGAAAGAGACCGTGCGAAGGTCGGCGAAGTCGTGGTGATCAATATGTGGGGGTATGCAGTCACCCTGTTTGTAGATGTTGATAATGCAGCTATTGGGTATGCAATGTTCTTGGCGATTACCCTCCATGTTATCAATGCTTTCACATTCTCTTGATAACTAATGGCATCGGATCTACTTGCCCATGACGAAGTATCACGGTGGGTTTCCCTTCCTGTCTTCAGCGAAGTTGTGGCATCCGCATTGTATTGTGATTCTTCCTTTCCACGGCATCCATCTCCGGGGTTACCGAGTATGTGTTTTCCTGGGCGGCACCTTTCTGTTATTCTTTTCAGATCCGGATACGGTCCCGTTTCTTTGTTGTTCATACTGCGAGAATACGTCGGTGTGTAGCTCGAGGCCTTCTAGTATGTTGATTCTTCCTTTAATTCTCTCGGGGCGTATTCGAAGAAGTTTTCTTTTCAACATTACGCATCCTCTCCGAAGCTCGTATTTAGGAATGATGCGAGATGGCGAGGCCTTGTGACATATTGTGGGATATATCGGTTCAATCCCTTCACGTTCCCACACGCCACCTCGGCTCCTCGGGGATGATGCACCGTCGGGACATCCCCGGGGTTAGCACGCAGCAAGGTCATGCTAACTTGGTGGTTCTATCCGGTGGCGTGGTAGCCTTCTTTCTTACGATCTTACCGGAGATTTCCACGGTTCTTCTGTTATTCTAGGAGTGGCCTCCTTTTCTTGAGTTCTGGTGAGCCGGTGTCCTTGAAATGTATGTCTTTGGCATTAGCGATTGTCTCGTCGCGCGCGGCGGTCGCAGCTAGTTTTGTTAACATTTTACGGATACGACGATTCTTATTTCTTCGTTGCGTGGCTGTAGAGTAGCTCTCCGAACTTCTTGAATCTGCGGGCGCGGCGGCGGCAAACTGCCCTCGGCCTAGCCAGCGACTACGGACTTCATTTTTCTTGTCTTCTTCGGTGTTTGCTTTTCTTTTCTTGTTGTTGGATTGGTGGCTTGGGCCACCCACTTTCATCCTTTGTCTTGCTAGGGTAGTTCTTCTCGGTTAGCGGGACCGTCGCTCCTCGTCTTGTAGGCCTGTTTGGTGCGAAATCTGATCGATCTCGATTATCGCTCCATCTTTCACCCTCTTTTCATCGAGTGCGAGGCTTACGCCATTCTTAAAGTTCAAGACCAACCGCCCGTTCGACATTTCCTGCGAAAAGACAAGGAAAAGGATCGGGGGCTGTCTTTTAAGAACAAGAACATTAAGAAAATGTTTATTAAAGTACATTTTTATTATTCTTATATTTTGAAATTTAACGAGATGAAGTAAGATAAGATGAGGAAAGTTTGATTTGAAAAACGAGGGAAAACTTTGGCTATCATGATTTTATTTATTTTGTACATTTTGTTTTTTGGGTTCGGACCCGATCGCCGTAATTACTTAGTGTTTCTTAGGGATGAAGAATTCATTCCTTGAGCATCGGGTAGCGTAATATTTTCAAGTATCGTCCGTTGATTGGAAGCATATGTCGTTCTCCACGGCAATTCACTAGGCCCGAGTAGGAACCTCACGAGTATCACCGCTAGCCTGACAGTCCCTTTTAGTGGGTTCAAATTTTCCTCATCTTGCGGTGTGCAAGAATGGGTCTCTTGAGAACGAACTAAATGCCAACTTTGAAGGTTCTTGGGCGGACCGGTTTGTAATGACTTGAACCATCTTAGCTTGGTATAGTTAAATTACGTTGCGGCTATGGCTCTGCTTACCTCGAGCTTTCTAATTCTTGGTCGTAGTCGCGTTTTCTGCAATGGCGTGATCTTGTTTCGCTTTGCAATTCGAGTGAAGGAAGCTGAACCTCTAAAATGCTTTTTTCTCGGATGCCCATACACAGTGTAAGTGTAGCTTGAGTAGGATTAAAGAGGTTGTCAGGTAGGCCCATAAGGCTTCTAACGATTTCTCGTGCCAATTCTCTTATTATCGTCGGGTTTTCTTTAAGATTTGAACGAGGAGTTTATTAAAAGCCTCGGCGAGACCGTTTGCTCTTGGGTAGTAAATTATCGATGCTCCTTGGTGGGTCAGTGTCTCCCATTCAAATTGTTGATTTGTGTGCTCCGGAATCTTGGCATTCACATCCGAGATGATCTGCGGCACTCAAGCAGTAGACAACAGTTCTTGAAAAGCTGTAGCACGTGGTGTGCTTTCACTTCTCTAAGTGGGCTATGCCTTACTTGGAAAATGTCACATGTTGCAAGAATGAAACGATGTCCTTTTGAAGATGGTGGTTCTATCGGACCCGCTATATCTGGCCTTTAACATTCAAATGGCCACGAGCGCGGTGTCGAGATTATTAGCACATTGGAGGTTGGTGTCGGG
Organism: Papilionanthe hookeriana x Papilionanthe teres; assembly: GCA_022702705.1. Lineage (NCBI taxonomy): Eukaryota > Viridiplantae > Streptophyta > Magnoliopsida > Asparagales > Orchidaceae > Papilionanthe > Papilionanthe hookeriana x Papilionanthe teres. Next base: position 146,172,309 of record CM040427.1, read on the forward strand.
CTTCCTCAGTGCACTTGGCATTGGTGACGGCTCTTGGCGATTTTCATGCTGATGGAGGTCATCTCGAGGACGGTAGTACCTAATCTTTTAATTTTCATGTATCTTTGGACCCGGCCCGTGCAGGCGCCACGAGTCACGAATGCACCTGCTAACATTTCACGGGCCTCGGACCCGCTTAGGCACCTTAATACATTTGATCGAAAGACCTTGTATAATATGTTGTTTATTAATGCGTAAGACGAGTTCTTTTAATCCGGCTGGGCAGAAAGCCTATCGTACGGTAACTCATTTGCAGGTAGTATCGATAGTATGCTCAATCTTCGTGTTCATCCTTTCTTTCATGATTCTTTCTTTTACGGTTATGTATCAAAAATATACATGTCAAGGCGTGATAGGACACAGCGTCAGTGATAACATCGCGGATTCATCTTGCAAACAGGCAAATTCTTTTGCCGAGACGGGCTAAAGCATCTCCTTTAGCTTCTCTTTTCTAGGAATTTTGTAGATTGTCACATTTTGGAATCATTCCAACGATTTGTATATCTTTGGAAGTATTGTTGATCTTGGTTTAAAAATCCTGTATTGTCCGGCGATACGGTAGATGATTAAACATGAATCCCCGTAGATATTGATATCACATTTATCCCCGAATTTCCAGATAGTTAATTCCAATCCCGTTATGAGGGCTTCGTGATGCCGCCCGTTGTTTGTACACGGTTCTGTCGAGTAGTAGGAGTATCTTAACATCCACTTTCCGTTGTTATAAAGATTAGCCGATTCTTTGCCTTCTCGGGCACTATCACTTGCGTTCTTCGTCTTTGTGTCTTTGAAGATATAAAGTCGAAATCGATTCCCAACGTCGATCATCGGGGGTCTTCTAGGTTCATTATTTGTTCATCTGGCGAGATGCGTCATTGAGGAAGATTCGGCGGCAAAGGGTGTCTTTGCGAGGAAGTACGCTAAGACTTGTCCTTTTACGGCACGCGAGAGGCACGAAAGTTATATCAGTGCAATAATATCATTGACCATACGAAGTACGCCGGAAAGTATTTGGACGAGTCATCAAGTATTGCAATGGATTAAACTTCGAAATCGAGTTGACCTTATGAGAAAGCATGTAGTGCACGAGCTTTTGAGCGGCGAAGATCAGGGCCAAACAATGCTTTTCAATTGCGGGATACCTTACTTCTGTCGGGAGTAAACGACGGCTTAAGTAGTAGGCATTTTCTTTACCCTCGTCATTGACACAGAGGCTAGCAGAACAAAGTCGTCTAAAGCCGCGGTGTAAGAAATGTCAGTCTACAAAGGCTGAGGCTGCTAAGACGAGGAGGTGTCATTAAATATTGTTTAATGTCTTCGAAGGCCTTGGCATTTCTCTTCCCGAATAAATTTGGCGTCCTTTTTAACTAGTCTTGAGAAAGGTGACACCTACACCGACGGGTTTGAGATAAGCGTCGAAGATATGCCGAAACTTCCCTTGAAAGGATCGTAGTTGTTTTAAGGTTTTGGGAGGCGGCATTTCTAAGATGGCTTTAATCTTCTCGGGTCGATTTCAATTCCACGATGTCGGACGAATCTGAGAATTTCCGGAGGTGACGCAGAAGCGCACTTTAAAGTTCATCTTAGGTTAGGTGTCTTAATCGTTCGAAAACAATTCTCAAATCATACAGAATTGGTTTTTCCTTTACTTTGCTTTTGATGACAACATCGTCCACGTAGCACTCGACTTGATTGTGGTGAGATCATCAAAAATTCTTGTCATTGCTCTTTGGTAAGTTGCTCCTGCGTTCTTGATCGAATAGCATCATGATGACAGCAAAATACTCCGATGGGCGTTACGAATGCTGTAAGCTTTAAATATTACGGAGCCATTTTTATGCGAAGTTTGTATCTGAAGATCCATCCATGAATGAGAATATTTCATGTGTCGAAGCAATATCGATCATCGAGTTCTGGAATTGGTAGAGAATTCATCTTTTGGACATGCCTTGTTTAAATCTGCGAAGTCCACACAAATTACGATGCGACCATTCTTCTTCGGCGGCACCACATTGGCTAACGGGTCGGGTATTGTTCTTCACGGACAAATTTAAACGTCTATTAGCTTTTTAACCCATTGTAAGCTTGTTGTTCGATTTCCGGACGCATTCTTCACGGGACCTTGTCGGCCGGAACGGAGAAGTAGGATCCCTCTAACATGGTGTTGCCAACCTGCGGGGCTAATCACGGCATTTCATCGTAGCTAAAAGTAAAAACGGTCTTTAAATTCCATTAACAATTTGATTATTTCTCGGTCTTCTTTGTTGAGTAAGGAGCTATGAAAGGTAGGTCTAGGCTCTTCGCTAGTACCCAAGTTAACTTCCATTAACTCATATTGTGGATTTAATTTCTTCTTCGAATTAAATTGGAGGCGTCTCCAATTTGTAAATCTTCGAGTTCGTGTAGTTTCCATACGGTTTTTCATTGGACTTACGGTAATGACAAAGCAAAATTCGATGTCGTCGGCCGGCCCTCTTTGTGCCGAATCCGAGTCATACTTTGAATTGGGAGGACGGCCGGGTTGATACATAACTTTTCAAAATGTTGTGATTGGCCTTTTGTCCATTGTCGAGTAAGAAACAATTGAATTAAATTTTGAACACGGGAGAGTCTACTCAAAAGGTAATTCCATTAATTCGATGAAGTGACATCTTCGGGTGTACATTATTTTCGGTTTGGAGGAAGAAGCACCACGGTAGAATTTGATCGGCTTTGCACCGTCACTACGTACCTCTTTGACCTCCATACCCTCGATCTTATTAGAATGGATCGGAGTTAGGGTCGTAGTATGTACGTAGTGGTTAATTTTCTCGTACATTGATTTGTATTCTTCGCTCTTTTCATCTTCGAGGGAGATCTTGTATTGCGGCTTCTTTCGACTTATTGTTGCGCTACTTTAACGTTCTTTCCTGCGGTATCTTCCCAATCAACATTGATGGCTGGTTTCTTGTCACGATTGTCACAGTGTCTCTACCACGGCCTCGTCCACAGCCTCGACCTCGGATGCGAGTTGTGGAGAAACCTTCACCATCTCGCTAGGAAGGAGTGGTGAGTATTTGTTGGACTAGAACTTCAGGTTCTTCGTTATCACGAACTTTCTTTGCTTCATTTGTTATGGTATGCGGGAGAAGATTGTTTTCTTTGACGGTGCATAATATTTGCATCTTATGGACTCCAATCTCATGTACGGAGAATGGTTGTAAGTCACCTTTGATGCCTTGTTCCCTCCATCGTAGTACTTGATGCCTTTGGTGTAGAGATGATGGTACCATCCTGTTTTCATGTGTCAGCCCAGTCGTGGCCAGGTAGAGCGTTGAACGACGTTTACGGAATCGATTATATGAAATTTGCGGTTGTGCTTTGCTAAATCACCGGTCTTCATCGGTAGCGTTATTGACTTGGGGCTCTTTCTCCTTTAAGTTTGATCCTCTTAATAACATTTTGTCGGCCTCGAGCTCGCGAGAGCATACGAATTTCAGTATCTTTAGTGTTCGAAGACTCATTATATTGATTGATGCTCTGGATCCACAAAACTGCGGGAGCGTAAACTTCCCGATTGTAGCTTGAAATGTACAACGGTCGGTTGTGATATAGCATCCCAAGTAGTAGGTCATTGTACGCCAGAAGGTGACACCCTCGGCTTTGTTCCTTTAACGAGCAAGCCTCGTAAGGAATCTCGGCCATCCCTTGATTTATGATTTCTAAAACTAAACCTCTGCAGCGACAAGGAGCTCGGAGCATGGTGGGCAGCACGACCATCGTCGTCAGCAAAACCTCGTGTCGACATCGACAAAACTTTCCTAGAATTAAACAACAAAGCCATAGGACTTCGAGGTAGTTTGCCTAGTGCAACATAAATCCTCAACTCTTCGTTAGGCATTTGCATTGCAAATTAAGCCCTAACCGGTCTTAGGATTCCGAGGTAGTCGTCCGATACGACATAAACCCTCATATCTTCCGAGCAATTTGTATGATTCTATCATATAAATATAAGCCCTAATTAACTAAAATTGGCAAGATTAAAACATTAATTAAACATTAGGACTTTCCTAAATCCAAGCCAAACAATAGGATAGTCGGGAAATTACCGAAGTCCGCTTCGAATCCGTAATTTCTCCTACTTTTCTTCCTTTGAATTTCCAAAACAAAATGTTCCAAACTTGATCCATTCCCTATTGAAACCCAAAATTCAATCCTCGAAAACTTAAACTTTGAAATTCTTGAGAGCAGAATTATTGATTATTATCGAGAGTTTTCTTAGGTGATTCCCATCACTTAAGATGTAATTAACTATAGGGGCTTGCCCTTATAGGGAACTTTAAGAACCCAGGTAATATAAACCCTGTTTAATGTTTTCATATTAGGCAGGGGAATTTGTCGGCTTATAAAATTGGTTCGCAGACCAAACGGATGTCACAAATCTTCTAGTTTATTTAACCGAGCCCCATCATCAAGCAGTGTGTCTATCCTTAGGGATAGATACATGGTTGGTGATGCGGTGCTCGTTTATATAAACTATTTGGGATGTGAGATCGGTTTGATTTCATATCTTAAAATTTTCAAATTTAAAATCATTTTCAAAATCAAATATTACTTTCTAAATTATATCTATATTTAAATTAAATTTAAAATTCGCCGACAATTTCTGTAGGCGACCCCTTTTAAAATATCACACAACCTAAAAATACGCCGACAGGATCAAACCTCTTGAAATTTACACTTCAAAATTGAAAACTTCTAGAATGACTACCTTGGAGTAGATTTTGTGGACAACACAACGAGGATGTATAGAAGAACATCTTTGAGAGAGAAAATAAGTTTACAAAAGAAAAAATTTCCTTATATATAAACAAAAAACCATAAGACTTTGAGGTTGTCTGACTAGTGCGACATAAATCCTCAACTCATCTTTTAGGCTTTTGTACACCGTGCAGTACAAGCCCGAACATGTCTTAGGATTCTGATGTTGTCGTCCGATATGTCGTAAACCCTCCCATGTTCCAGGCTATTTGCACAATCGAGATTATGCATGTGTAAGCCCTAAATAAAAAAATTGGCAGGATAAAAAAATTAAATGATTTCTCTTCGTAACTGAAGCCAATCCATAGGATAGTTTGGGAAGTCACCGGGGTTCTCCTCAAGATCCGTGTTATCCCCTAGTTTTCTTCCTTTGGATTCCGAATTAAATGTTTTGATTTGGTCCCTTCGCCACTTGTTTTTCTTATGCCCAAACTTGAAAACACTATCCTTTGATTTCATGAAGACAATATTTCTTAATCTACGTTAAGAGTTTTCTTAGGTGACTTTAGTCATTTAAGATGTAATTAACTATATGGGCTTGCCCTTTTAGGAATTTTAAGTACACATCTTAATATAAACCCTATCTAATCTTTTGTATTAGATAAATGAATTTTTCTGTCAACATGAAAGATTTGCATAGACTAAAATGATTTTCATAGATTTTGTAGTTTATTTAATCGAGCTTCATTATCAAGTAATGTGTCTATTCTTCGGGATACATGCATAGCCTGCAATGTTGTGCTCTTTAATTTAAACTATCTTATGTATGTGATCAGATTTATTTCATATTTTCAAGAAAATATACTTTTTCAAATTATATAAATATATATTAAATTCAAATTTTAAAGCAAGAGACGGGATATCCATTATGGAGACCGACAACTTCTAATTTAGCAACCGAGAACAACACGACATGTTATATGGTCCAATTCAACAAGAAAGTGACAAGCATTACCAATATGAGCTTATGATGAGATATCCCAATAAGTGTTTTATATGCAGTCCTATAGGCTAATAAATCATCATCAAGTCTTAAAGCTTAATCTTTCATATCTGGGTTAACTATATATTTCCAAAATCCTTTTGATTTCCTTATTTGACATGTTTTCCAATCCACTTGTTTGAGGGTGATATGTGGTGGATATTTTATGATTTATACCACACTTTCTAACCAATGTTTGAATCTTTCTATTCCTAAAGTTGCTCCCCCCATCACTAACGATCAATCTATGCATACCATATCTGTAAAATATATTTTCTTTAAAAACTAAGATACACTCTGTGCTTCACAATTTGACAAGGCCACTATCTCTATCCATTTTAAGATATAATTTACAGCTATCAAAATTTATAGATTTCTTTGCGAATGTACGAATGCTCCCCTGAATTCTAAACCCTAAACATAAAAAATTTAAATCTCCAAAGTAAAATTCAGTGGAATTTAAGGTCACTTGGAAATATTGCCTACCCTTTTGCACATGTCACAAGTTTTAATATATTCATTCATGACCCTAAATAGCGTAGGACAATAAAATTCAAATTGCAAAATCTTAGCAGTGGTTCTATAAACCTAAAAAGGACCCCCAATTTTAGAATCATGACAATACCTAATAACATCTTGGGTCTCTTCCAAAGGTAAACACCACCTGATCACTTGGTCTTTGCACTTTCTTTAAAATTATGGATAATGTCAGAAATAGTATACGACATCATGTAAAAACTTCTTCTGATGATGGTATGTCAGTTCATAGGGTAAATGTTACTGGCTATGAAATTCACTATCTCAACATACCATTGATTATTCCAATCCGTAACAACAAGAATTTACTCATCATAAAAATTTTCATTGATATTCTCATGAAATGAAAAAGAACTTTCATAATCAAGCATAGATAAGTGATCCCATATTTAATTTTCAGTACATTTTCTATCCATAACTTTGATATCAAACTCTTGCAGCAATAGGACACACTTGATCAATCATGGTTTAGCCTCCTTTTTTGACATCGAATACAGAATTGTGGATTGGTCAGTACAAACAATACACTTGGTACCAATAAAATATACCCTGAATTTATCGAACACATATACTATAGCTAGAGGCTCTTTAAGCTTCTTATTAACATAGTGTATAGCATGAAACAACAATTCATGTCCTTGTCCTAAACTGCACTTATAGAATAGTCACTTTCATTACACATCAACTCGAATGGGCTCCCTTAATCAGGTGAGACAGTGATAAGACCAGTGACTAAGTTATCCGTCAAGTTTATAAACGCAATTATGCAATCCTGATGAAAATCAAATTGGACATTATTTTCTAACAGATGACACAATGTTTTAGTAATTTTTGGGAAATTCTTAATGTATCTTCTAAAGAATCCAGTATGTCCCAAGAAACTTCTAACTTCACTTACTTAAATGGGTGGGAATTTTTTCTATCACCAAGATTTTTGTTGATCTACCTTCATACCTCTCTATGAAATTTTGTGTCCTAAAACAACTCCTTCATAAACTATAAATTAACACTTTTCTCAATTGAGAATCAGATTAGTTTCTTCAAATCTTCTCAAATATTTGACCAAAAGATCTAAGCACAAATCAGATGAATGGGAAAACACTGAAAAGTCATCTATGAATACTTATAACCCTTTCTTAATCAGGTCACAGAAAATCAACATCATGCAATGCTGAAATGTCGCAGGAGCATTGCATGACCTAAAAGGTATCCTCATGGAAACAAATGTCCCATAAGGACTCATGAATGTTATTTTCTCTTGATTCTCAAGATCAATAGAAATTTGATGGTTTCCTTAATACCCGTCCAAAGACGAGGTATGTGTGGCCAGTTAACCTATACAACATGTGATCTATAAAGGGTAAAGGAAAATGATTTTTCCATGTGTACATGTTTAATTTCCTGTAATCAATACATATATGCTACCCAGTGATGAGACTTGTAGGGATCAATTCATTATAGTTCATTTACTATCACAATCACCCCCCCTTCCTAAGAACGTACTGGATCGAGCTAACACAGGCACTATTTGATATGTGATAGATAATGCTTGCACCTAACCACTTCATAATCTCCTTATTTAATGACTTATTTCATAACAAAATTTAATCTCCTTTGAGGATCTGCCCATGGCTTATGATTTTCCTCCATAAGGTTCTTATACATACATATCAAAGGAATAATTTTTTTTATGTCTGCTAGGGTCCATCCAAACATTTTGTTGAAGTTCTTCATATCACTCATCAATTTTTCTTCTTGTAAACTGCTCAAATCTGAGGATATGATCACAGGTAATGTAGATGACTTCCCCAATTAAGCATACATCAGATATTTGGGAAGCAACTTCATTTTAAGTTCAGGGGGTTCCTCATTATAAGTAAATATAGGTTAATAATTTTAAATAATATCAAGTTTCTCAAACCTCTTCCTACAAATTCTTATATTATCCTCTACTAGAAAAGTAGATTCATCCTCAAAATCCATCGTTTCATCCTTGATCAAAATTTGATATTGTGTTTTACTTCATAATACTCCAAGATTAAATGGTTCAAAAGTTGATCTATGAGATCCATCCTATAACATGAATCCTTGTTGCAATCAGAAGGGAATTTCATATATTTTAACACTTTATAAGTTAACTCCCGATCATTCAATCTCATAGTAACTCTCCGTTTTGCACATCAATCATTTATCTACCACGAAAGGTCTGTCTATGATTATGGGATCTCTTTATCTTCCGCCATGTCTAATATAGTTCAATAAAATGGGAAGATAAGTTTATCCACCTTCATAAGAACATCTTCAATAACCCTCCTAGAACAAGTGATCGAGAGATCATCAAGATGAAGGGTTACTATGGTAGAAGACACCTCCCCTACAACCTGTTAGAAAAAGAAAATGACATGAGATTAATACTGGCCCATAAATCACATAAGGCCTTCCCATTGAACTTCACACCAATAGAAAATGGAATAGTAATGCTCCTAGGATCCTTATGTTTCTACGAATGAATCTTCTGAAAGATAACACTAAACTCTTTACGTAGTTCTACAATTTCATATTCTCCAAACTCCCTCTTCTTGTTAATAATAGTATTTATGAACTTTATATAGCTCGATGATGCCCGAATATTTGTGCTTACAATTTATTTATGAAATTTATGATTTATAATATGGTATTCTACGCAAGTATACGTATAATTTATCAAGTAATATAAGAATTTCTAATTAAGCCTCAAGATATCGAACCCATAGGGAAATGTGTAAAAATTTAAAGAAATAAGAAAAATAACTTTTTACTTTTTAAATTTATTTTTGCAAGTAAGTTTTAAAGTTTTAATTTCAAAAAGTGGTTTTTGATATTTTTAAGTACAAGTTTAAGTAGGAATTGAAATTATCAATACTCTAAACACGATGTAAAAGTTATAAGAATCAAATATCTTTTTCTTTCTTCAATGAATCAGTAGTAATTATGGAATTTTATGTTGTGGTAGTATTTAAATGTATTGTGCTAAATAGGAGCAATTATATTCTTTACCCTTTCTTGGTGCTATAAAGAAAATTGGTTAATTTTAAATTTTGAAATTTTGTAGATGGGTTAGGCAGAGAAGATACCAGCTCTCACTCTAGAGTTCCATCTATTCCCTCCACCTTGGGGCTAACATCTCATAAGAAAATTTAAAATAACAAACCAAATTTGGGGGCTTTAGCCTGTCACTCTAAAGTCCTCTAATTTTACAACCCAATAAAGCATATCTCTCTATATATTTGCATTCAATCATATGGACTATAATTCTCACCCATATAATTTCATGTGATTCTTTACAATTATTGTTTGAGACAGTACCGCATTGGATTTTACGTAATCTAACAACAAATTTTAACATCTTAATTGGCCAAATCAAGAAGTAAATTAAGTTCAATGAATTGAATCATCACAATTTATTCCAACATTAAACACTTATACTTTCCAGAACATTACTTCCATAATTTAATTACTTCATCTTCTAAGAAAGAAAAAGATAAACTAACTACTCAGCTTTCATGAAGTAAACACAAACAAAACTTGATATGAAAGCATAAACCATAATGAAAACACAACAATCTTACTTAAAAACAAAATATAAAAACAAAGATAAATACTTATCTGAAAATTCTCTCCTGCAGACTCTCGAAGTTCATTTGGAATTTTGCTTTCCACAATACAACTCTACAGAGGTTAGCACCCAACTCTGGTGACTCTAATAAAGACTTTAAACTTCAATAAAAACTAAATATAAGAATAAAAGAAAATTTGGTGAGAAGAAGGCTTCACACCAACCCTTTTTCCTTTCTTAAAACTTAACACACTCTAATAACACACACTGAATAATAACACTCTCAACACCCCAACAACCCCCACTTGCAAATTATGAGGCTTTAATTTAATAATTTTCTAAAAGGTGCCTTGTTGTCTCTTTAAATCATGTCCAAATTCAATGTATCCACCAAAAGATGCATCCCTTCATTCAAATTTGCTGCCCAAAGGAAGTTAAGGAAGTCACCAAAATTTGCTTCAAACACCCCTTGAAAATGGCGCCAAAACTCATTTAAATTTGACTTTTAACTGTGGCGCTTAAGCGCTGGCACTTTGGCTCTTAGGCGCCAGAGGCCAAATTTCTCAAACTTCATAATTTTGCTCCAAATTTGGTCCTTTTTCGCTCCTTTCATCATAATTAATTATTTTCATCATACCTGCAAGAAAAACACAAAATACCTTCCATTAAAGTGCAATATCATAAAAAATATGTATAAAAATGTGCATAAAAACACTATATATTTTTTGTGCATCAAAATGCACCAAACTTAAAATGTTACTTATCCTCAAGTGACTCTTAACCATAAAAATTTTAACATGCAATTTATGTAAATGAGTTTCTTTAGGAAGATTTCAAATTTTTGTTCTAGAAATAAAATAATCCAACTTAGAAAAAAAATTAGTAAATAAGACCAATTTAATGTTTAGAAGGTTCTTAAGTAAAGGATAATGAAAATATAGGTTTCTATCTAATTCACAAATAAGATTTTTCAAAATATAGGATTCAAACTTTTTATTTTTCTTTACTTAAAACTTTTAATTGAGAATAATTTTACTTACTACATTATAACCTTAAGTTTTAGATTTTCTCAAAACTTATATTTTAAACTTTAGGTATGGAACCAATTTTTGATTAGGCCCTTAAATCCTCAAGCTTCTCCTTCCTTTTCACATACTATTTTTCACTTTTCTCTTTTTCTTTTTATTTTCTTTTTTTTCTTTTTCTTATTCTTTTTTTTATAAGGCATGGATTACTGTGTCTGGAGAGGCTTTTAATGATTTTGAATTCCACCCTTCCATTTAAAATAAAGGTCTATATGTATCTTTCATTTAAAAATCATAATAATAGTGCTGAAAATTACTCCTTAAAAAATGAAATTTATGCTTTAAAAATAAAAAGTCAAATCTTTTATTCATCCAAAAATACAACATTTCTTACTAAAGACAGTTTAACTATATTTAACATTTCCTTATTAAGAACATTTAAACTTTAAAATTTTCATTAAAACTATAAATTTTAACTAAATTCTTTTATTCATTTCTATATTCGAAATTTTGTTTCCTTAATATAACTTCATATACATAATTATTTCAATCAAAAACCAAATTTATTTTAAGAATTCTTGAGAACAAATAAAATTTTAGGTTTTTGAAAATTTTAGCTTTTTAAATTCCCCCCCAAACTTTAATTTTTAGTCAAGATAAAAATATTTAAGCATAAGAAATGATACATGAGTGAGAATTAAAAACTAAAATAACATGCTTGCAGGAATTTCAATATCCTAAATATGCATGTATAACATCTTTAAAGATAGCAGGAGTAAAAAGAATCTAAATTCAGTTTTTCATAAAAGAAAAATTTTAAAAGACTTCTACAGTAGTGGAGGTTTTCAAAGAAAAAACACACCAACTTAACATAGCTAAAATCATAACAATAGTAGATATTAATTTGTAGTAGATTATGAAAAGTTTAAAATATGGAATTTTCAAATAGTGGTTTCTAATAGTGTTTTAAATTTTCTAATAAATCTGGAATTAATTTGTACTCTATTAAAAATTTAAACACTAAATACACATTTAAAACTTTTACTACTACACACATATCACAAATTAAAACATAAAACATTACTTTATAACATAAGCATCTGAATGTGCATAAAAAGATATAGTCTAACTATGCTCTATACAAATCAGAGTTCATATCATAAATACATTACAAAAAAATCAAACATAACTTCAAATATAAAAATATCAAAATAAAAACATAACTGCACACAAGAAATCACAAATCAAAACAAACTAAACACAACAACTCTAATCATCATCATCTTCTTCAGCCTAGACTCTGGATGACACATAAGGTATATAAAACGGATGAGGGGGCATCTTAGTACTATGATCACCTCTAATCATGTTATCCATGCACTGCTTATAATTCTCCTCATATTCATCATGTTTAACAATATACCTTTCAATATTTTCAATTTCACCATCCATATCTATAACATGCTCTCTGGTAAGACTCACTTTCTTCAAAATCTTCTTCAATAGTCCAGTTTGTGAATCACTAGATTATGATGCTCTAGAAGTAGTAGACATGAAGTAGAAGTAGCAGAAGCATAAGCAGAAGCAGTGGAAGTTTTAAATCCTCCTGTCCAACCAAACTTTGAATGTACAGTGTAAGCACCAACGTTTACACTGGTAATTGGTCTCAATGGCTGAAGAACTTCTTCCAATGTTTCAATCTTAACATCAGATCTCTCACAAATCGAATGAATTAAGGATGGAAATCCCATACCTGAAGTAGTAGCAGATCTGACACAGTTCATCAAATAGTAAAAAAAATAGCCCATACATCAATAGGCTTTCCCAAGTGAATACATTGATTCAGAGCTGCTCTCTCCCTTGTAACTGCACTATTATGACTTGAAGGCAACAATTTAGATGAGATAAAGTAATGCCATGACTTTAAAATGGCATTCAACTTATAGGCTTAAAAATTTATTCTTCTTTCATTTGTTATATTCCATAAACCTCTCCTATCAGTCAGAAATGATATGATCTCATCTAATTCTCCATCAGTAGGATGATAATTAGCATAAAAACAAAACACCACTGGAGGAAAGTGGTAAAAGGCATTGATTACCGCAGGTGAAAAATGTACTTTTTCAACTCTAACTATCAACAAATTTTCTTCTGCTGCGGGCAAGTTTGCATAAAACTCTCAGACCACAGAAACAACAGTGATAGCGGAGAAGTAACATAAATTTTCCCTATTTCTTCTAGTAATCATCTCTTCAATAACTTCTCCTAGCTCACTAAACACTCGTTCCAAAATTAATTTACATGACGCAAGTGCGTTGACATATCGATCCTCAGCTCTTGCACTAAAAAATTTGTTTGAATCAAATTTTGCTTTATCTTTTGATCGCTTTGACTTTGGAGACATCTCTAAAAAAATCTCAAAAATTCACCATAAATTCCAAAATCAAACTAAATTTGCTAATTTAACTTCCAAAGGTAATTTCCACTAAATCCAAGCAATTTTCCATGTTTTTCCTCAAATTTGACCATAAATAATGATCTTAAGATTTTTCAATAAGGTACTCAAAATATATGGTGAAAATAAAAAAATTCTTAATTAGGAGAAGTACTCATACCTTAAGGAATTCAAATCTGACAAATCTTGTTGAAATAGGCTCTTAATTGATCCAACTTAAGGTTGCCCTAAATTTTATTTCACGACTTCGAGAGGTTGAGGGTGACAGGAGGTATTAAAAATGAAAATTTTTAGGTTTTTAACTGTATAAAATCTGTTTTTCGCGAACCGGTGCTTAAGTGCAGGGCTTCGGTGCTTAGCCGCAATTTCTGGCACTTAAGCGCCTAAGTTCCGGTGCTTAGCCGCTAACATCCTTATTTTCACAATTAATTTAAAAATTCACTAAACCCCTTGGTTAATCACCCTAAATCACTTCAGATAATAATTTCTCCCTTCTAAACTTTTCTAATTCTCCAAAGAAAGTTAAATTTTCATCAATTCCAAACAATTATCACACAAAAACAAACTTTCATTAAAAAAAATCGCACTTAAAACATACTAAAAATTTCTATCCAAACATTTTGGATGAAATTTCCCAATACACAAATATTCAAATATATTAAAACAAAGATAATCTTACGTCATTATGATGTAACAAACACACATTTAAGTTCAATAAAACACAAACATATAACACTAGACACTAAACATTTAACAGATCAAACCACAATATTAGACTATACTCAAATTCATTCCAATCTTCATTAGGTTGAATGTATCCAGAACCACCATAAGTTCCACTTGAACCATCTGGAATATAGATCTGATAAAATAGGCGATGGTTGAAAACACTTACATCTTCTTCTTCTAACCATTTGTTTTTTAGAAACATCACCTTATCTGCTTCTTCCACATGACTTGTATTACTAAATTGCATTTTAAGTTGCAATCCCATATGCGCTAACTGAGCGTTAGTTTCATTTACCTTTTCTTCAATTGACTGTACGTTAGCTTCAATTTTTGCAATCCTTTCTACAATACCTTGAATACTAACTGCTAGGAATTCGTTGTATAACTCGTGTGCACTTTCACTGATAAATTTCTTCTTGTTCACTTTCTCTTTCTTCTTAATTTAAATCTCCCAAGAAGACATTTTTGCCCTTAAAATACTCTTCTTAAGACTCAGAAATGGAAATATAGACTGGGGAAAGTGTTTCTCTTAATTCTGGGTCTTTTTATAAACATGGGTTGTGCTAAAACCGACCCTAGACATTTTAAAACTCCAAATAACTCCTAAAACTTCTTCCCCATGATTTTGGCTTCTAGAAATTCATTTATCACATTTTTCTTAACTGCGGCACCTGTGCCAACCAGGCGGCGCTTAACCGCCAGTGCACATTTTTGCACAGGTTTGCCAAATGTCCAAATGTTTCATTCCGACTTTTTTAAGTCATCCTTTAATGCCAAATAAACACCACTATAACTATTCTCTTCAAATTACTACCATATAATCATAAAAACAAACCAAACAAACCACACAAAGCAAACATAAAGCAAAGCACACCGACAACTATAAGAGAAAGCACACCGATAACTATAATGAAAAGCACACCGATAACTATAAAGGAAAGCACACAGATTACTATAAAGCAAAGTGCACTGATAACTACAAAGCAAAGCACACCGATAACTACGGGTCGCCTCCCACAAAGTGCTTGGTTTAATGTCTTCAGCCTGACATACCTAGAACTTATTCTGAGTGACCCAACATCAGATTCTCACCAGATTTTAGTTGATCACTGAAAAATAAGGTTTAAATCTATGACCAATAACTTTGAATTTTTTTCTTGTCTTAGGATCTTGAATATCCATAGCCCCATAAGAATAAACTTTTATCACAATAATTGGACCCATCCATTTGGACTTTAGTTTTCCAGCAAAAATTTTGAACCTTGCATTATACAACAAAATTTTTTGTCCAGGCTCAAGATTTTTAGTAAGAATCTTCCGATCATGCCATAATTTCATTTTTTCTTTATAAATCTTAGCATTTTAATAAGATTCATTTCTTATGTCTTCAAGCTCATTTAATTGTAATAATCTCTTCTCAGCAATATCATTTAAATTATAATTGAACTCTTTAATAGCCTTGTTGACCTCATTTTTGATGAGGTCTTCTCTTCTTCTCTTTAATACTTAGGATCTAGCCTTAGGCTTTTCCTTTGACTATCTTAGAGGACTAGAATTGGGATCCACCTTTTAGAAATTCAAACCAC
The DNA here is from genome assembly GCA_022702705.1 of Papilionanthe hookeriana x Papilionanthe teres. Taxonomy (NCBI): domain Eukaryota; kingdom Viridiplantae; phylum Streptophyta; class Magnoliopsida; order Asparagales; family Orchidaceae; genus Papilionanthe; species Papilionanthe hookeriana x Papilionanthe teres. The sequence goes on from CM040427.1 coordinate 146,188,057, forward strand.
TTCTAAACTCCCTGCAAACTCCACAAACTTGACTGTAGACCCCTAATCACCTGAGGGTTGAAATCAAATGTGGAAGTTTAAAGGATGAGTTCCTATAGGACTCTTTGGCCTTAGGACCCTTACCGGGTGGCCTGGTCTGGTGAAGGGTTGACTTGCACACACACTACACCTACACACTACACTTTCACACACTTCCTAAAAACACACCCATACCCAATTTGACCTCCTCGACTCATGCGGGTGATTCACATGGATGGTCTTTAACCCCTAAGCCCTTGGCTAAGAGGGTTAGGAACAACATAGTGAATGCCTCAAATGAGTCCTCTCATGGCTCATGTGGGCTTGATATGGCTTCATGGCTCAATCAAAATGATTTCATTCCACTTACATTTACCCAATCTTCAATTTTCCAAATTTTCGATTTTGACCCCGGGACCCTACACCCCGCCTTAACCTACCAAATGCCTTTGAAACTACCCGAATTTCTCAAAAATTTCCAAATTACCCAAAACTCCCCAAAATCAATCCCAAACATCTCCACACCACTTAAATTGATCATCCATACCCAAAAATGCCAAAAAATTCCAAAATACCCCCCAATACCCTCCAAATACCCAAAATACCCCTCTTGACCCAAAAATCCAAAAATTCAGAAAATTCCCAGAAAATTCCAAAAAATCCCAAATATTCCCAATTTCATTTTGTTCAACTACACCATGGGCCAATTTTGTCAATTTACCCCACTTTTATCAAAACCCCCAATTTGACCCATTTTAACCCAAAGTAAACCCAATGTCAAACCTAACCCACCCAATTGACCCCAATTTTGGTCCAATTCAATTCTAAACTTCAATTCAACATCCCCAACACCAATCTAGACCCAATCCAAGCCCAATTTGAGTGGCATTGGGATCCAATTTCACTTTTGGCCTTAAAGCCCAATTTGGACCTATGACCCAAACCTAACCCAAACTCACCCAATTCAACTCCAATTAACCCCAAATCTTTTCCAAACCTTCCTTAACATCCCCATAAACAAAACACTAACATGATTTGCCCAAAATTTAGACCCAAACCCCACTCAAATTCAACCCAAAATCAAAAAGCCCAATTTTGACCTAAACCTAAACCTAGCCCAAATGAGCCCAAATCCCAAAATCAAAACCCAACCAAAGCCAAAACCTCTTTGAAACACTCCCATAAACATTTCTCAACATTTATTTTACATTAATTTCAACTCTAGCCCAACTTTGGCCCATGGTAACCCATTTTGGCCCACCTTAGCCTCTTTACCAAAAAGGCCCATATCCAACCCAATTCAAACCCAAATCACCTCAAACTTGTTTCAAACCACTCATGAAGCATCCCTAAACCAAACTCAACAATTATTTGGCCCAAGCCTTTACCAAAATTTCATCCCAAAATCCATTTTAAAATTCAAAAGCCCACTTTCCTAAACCATTTTAAAAGCCCATCCTTTACCACATCCAAAGGCCCAAAATTGGTCCCAAAGCCCATATGACATTTCCCCTCATCATACTTTCAATTAAACTCAATACCTAAGTCCTAAATCCATCATCAAATCATTCCAAATCAAGTTCCATACAAATTTCCATCAAATTACCAAAAAATTCCTAAAACCCTTTTCATGAAACAAGTCAACCCTTTTCCCAAGCCAAATGGAGCCATGAACAAGCCATCCTCAAGCCACATGAAGCCATGAGGGCTTTGACTTGTCATTAGTCCATTTATGGCAAGAAGAGGGGGCCCTTTCCTAATCCTTCTTAAACCTTTTTTTACCTTAAGCATGTCACACACTAAACCATGCTTGGCCACCTCACCATGGATGGAGACTTCACCACTCCATGGCAGTGACCCAAGTGACTCTTTTCGGCCCAAGACCAGACCTTGGGTGGTGCACCTAGCCCAAAAGGATGGGTTGACCCAAACCTAGCCAAAATGGCCTCTTCCCCATTCCATTCCAAGCCATCTCCTTTACACTTGGCCATTGCCAATTGCTTGCACAAACACCTGGCCACGACCCACTCGACCACGAGGGTGACCCTTGCTCGCCGGCCAGCCACCCCGTCGCCGGAAAACACCATGGCCGAAAGCTCACATGTGAGCCAACATTGAAATTCTCCATTGCTGACTTGTCCCAACCCAAATGGATAGCATGGCTGTTCTTCCCTTGACCTAAGCAGCTGATCCCAACCATTAAACCCCCCTGGGAGAGCCTCCAGCCATGCCTATTTAAACACCACCCCCTCACGGCCATGAAGAAAGAGTTGCACAAACTTTGCCAAAACTCTGCCAAAATTGTTCCAGACTCCTCCCCGTACACAGAGCACTTCATCCCCAGTGAGATCCCCCTGCCATTTCTTCTCTGTGAGCTCAATTTCAGAGTTGAAATTCCACCCAAAACTAGGACACTTCTCCACGGTGGACCAATCCCCAATTGATTGGTCCTACACCTTCACCGGACCGAGGGAAGGTGTCCACCGGCAAAAGCCCCATCTCCGGGCCACCCGGTTGCTCCGGACTCCAAGCTTTGTGATCGGGCGTGGTCGAAGTCCAACCTAGACAATTCACTGGACCGGGAGACTTCATCCGGAGCTTGCTCAGGATCCAATCGAAGGTGCAACAACTCTCGGATCGAAGCTTCACTTCTGCGAGCAAAGGTATGAACTCATTCTTCTTCCCGAGCTTACGGAGATTCTCCATTTCATTTGAGTAAATTTCGATGCATGTTTACAGTATGGATGTGTTCGTCTCTTCGAGACGAATCCATGAGAGCATAAGAACACGAAAATCCATTGAGAATCGAGTGAGAAATTAGGGTTAGAAGGTTGACGGTCACGGGTGCACACCAGTCGTAGACGATGACCAGGAGCCGTTGGATCGCGCGTGTATCGAGCGGACGGATCAGATTGCGCTGGACCAAAGAATGTTACATGAACTGCGGGTCCGGGACGGGCGACTCGGATGGCGGCGCCCGATCACGGCGCGACACGTACCGCTTCGGAGAGGCTAAGGTTGACGCGGCGCCGACTCGGATAAATAGAAAAATAGGGTATTTTCCGATTTATTTAATTCCACGAACTTTGAAAATTCATATCTTTGTGTAGAAAAATCCTAAAAATAAAATAAAAATACCCTCTTGCTCGGTGAACGAGAGGAGAATAATGTGGAAAAGAAATTAATTAATTTTGTCCAGTATTTTATTTTTAATTAATTATTTACTCCCTGCATTGTTTCAATTCTCCATGCATTCACACAATTCACCATGGCATGAGACTATAGGGCTTTTGAAGCCTCCGAACTTAGGGACATTCCCTGAATTTTCCAAGGTCGGAGGCCATCTCTCGTGAAAAGTTATTGATTTTTCAAATGCATGTTGCTGTTTTAAGTATTTTAATTTCAAAAATTAGTATGTTGTGAAATAAATTCTAGGAAAATTTGGTGATGTTCCTTATGACCAGAGAACCCTAGGAAAAATAGGACTTGGGTTAATTCACTTAAGATAACCCTAATTGGCTTAAACATCCAAAATAGACCCCTAATTAATTAGAGTTAACCATAGATCAAATTGACTTGAAATCAATTCTCCACCGACCTTTAGGATCAGAGGAACCCACCATAAAAATTTGAGGTCAATTGGACTTGTTTAGCCCCACTAATTGGGTTGATTAAGCCACTTAGTCATTTTAAACTTTAAAAATTCATAACTTTCAAAATATCTTTCAAAAATTTACCAAATTGGTTTTGGAGTCTCTCTGATATCAGGGGAGTTTAAGAAAATTAAAATTTCAATTTTCTAAAAAAGTTGATTTTTAATATTATTTTAATATTTTTAATAATTAAAAAATAATAAAAATCACAAAAATAATAAAATTCACTAAAATGTCACATTTTGAATTTTAATCACTTAGGAACAAACCCCATATTTTTCTCAGGCTTATTTAGTGAGATATTAATTTTTAAAGCTCTAGGATAATTTTAAAATTTAAAAAAATGTATTTTCTAGCATTTTCACTAAAATAATTATAATAAATCAAAGAAAAATCAGAAAATTGTAAAATTTGGTTCTCTGGAATCCTTGATATCAGAGAGAATTTTAAAAATTATGAAATCCATTTTTCAACTTATATTCTATTTTTAAATTAATTAATACTCCAGAACTTAAAATAATTCTAATAAATAAAATATAATTCAAAAAATCACAAAATTTGGTCCAAGTGGTCTTCTGGTCATTAGGAATGTCCCATAATTTTCTTAAGGACAGAAACTTTCCCTTGGTCATGTTATCAAATTTTCCTTGAAAATCTCTATTTTCTACTAAAAATAATTATATAAATAAATTAAATACAGAAAAATCACATTTTCTCCTCTCATGTCTTTATTGACATATGAGTGAAGTCACATAAAAATTTCAAGTTCATTTGAGTTCAATTTAGTGAGTTATGAAATTATTAGGCTTAAAGGGCAAAATGGTAATTAAAATTTTAACCCTTAATTAAAACTTTAGGTTTAATAAATTTTTTTTTAACAAGTAAAATATTTGATCCTAATCTGATTTGGATGATTGAAATTTAATAATTGAAGGGTAGAAACCCATTAAGCAATTTAAAATGATTAAACTTTAATTAAATAATTGATTAAATTTGGAAGAATAACAAAATTGGAATTATTAAAATAGGGATATTATTAGGAAGAGATTTATTCTTTAATTTAAAAATCCCTAAATTAATCATCTCATTAATATTCAACTCTTAATTAAAATGATAACTCAAACTTAAAATATTAAAAGACTTAATCATTAAACTAAAATTAAATCATTAAACTCTTTCAAAAATTTCAATTAAAATTAAATTAAATCAAATTAAAAATTAAATTAAATTAAGTAAATTAAATTAAAATTAAATTAAATTAAGATTAAAAGTTGAATTAAATAAAATAAATTAAATAAATAGAATTAAATTAAATTAAATAAAATTAAATAAATAAATTAAAATAAATTAAATTAAATTAAATTAAATTAAATTAAATTAAACAAATTAAATTAAATTAAATTAAAATAAATTAAATTAAATTAAATTAAATTAAATTAAATTAAATTAAATTAAATTAAATTAAAAATTAAATCAAATCAAACTAAATTGAATTAAATTAAATCAAATCAAACTAAATTAAATTAAATTAAATTAAATTAAATTGAATTAAGTTGAATTAAATAACATCACCTAAGACATAAGGAACTCAAAATAAATCTAAAATAACTTGAACACTATTCCAAACTTAAATCATTAATTTGAACTTAAATTTGAATCACAAATCATTAAATATCATTTTGCCCTAGGAGCTTTAGTTATCATAACTCCTAAACGGAATATAAAATGAAATGTTACTTCACTTATAGGATATTCGAATGTCCTAGATTCATCGAAGCAAGTTAACAAAAATTGAAAACCTCGGACGATCGATTCATTTATATAACTAAATTCTCTTGGACTTAAAACAATCCTAGAAATATTGAAAAGATGTTTAAGATTCTTCTTAAGCACTTCCTCGATATGTTAGGATATTTATAAGAACGATTGAACTTAGTTATTCTTTGATGAAGAAAATCGTCCTCAAACCAAAAACACAAGGAACCTATACGTCATAGGAAATGACTAGGCTATAGGATTAGGAACTTGGTAGAAAACCATAACCCTTTCCCTTAAGCTTTACCTAGGAAATTGCTATGAATGCTTAAATGCTCTAAATTGTATTTTAAGTGCGGCTTGGGATGACGGGAAGACCCTCCGAGTACGCTTTTATTTTATTGCAATTTATTTAATCGCATCGCACTTATTTTTCTTGCATGATAAAACAACAGTTGCATGAAAACCAACACCTTTAGGACGAAACCAAAGCTGAAACCCATAACTAAATTAAAAGACACTACAAGATAAAATTCACCTCCACAACATTTCAAAATATAAGACAACTCAAAATTTAATCACAAACAGAACAACAAAACTACAATTACAACTAAATTAAAACGTCTCATTGAATGATCGGGAATACCTCGGATGATGTAACCCACGTGTTGCTAACGGGATTTCCCACGGTCTAAATGAAAGTGCGGAACTCATTTAGTTGAGTTTAGCAAATTCATCCGGATTAAGTGAATTCGATGAAAATAACGGTGCGGGATGACGGAACCGTGGGATCTTAATCGGTTCCGTTTAATCAACCTTAAGATCCGTTTTAATTAAAACATAAAGAACACTTGGAAATTAAGACTTCTCTAAACCAAACACTTCTCTCATCTCTTGATTTATGACTTCTACAACTAAACCTCTGCAACAACAAGGAGCTCGGAGCATGGTGGGCAGCACGGCCATCGTCGTCAGCAAAACTTGAACCTACTTCAGCAAAACTTTTCTAGAATTAAACAACAAAACCATAGGACTTTGAGGTAGTTTGCCTAGTGCAACATAAATCCTCAACTCTTCGTTAGGCATTTGCGTTGCAAATTAAGCCCTAACCGGTCTTAGGATTCCGAGGTAGTCGTCCGATACGACATAAACCCTCATATCTTCCAGGCTATTTGTATGATTCTATCATATAAATATAAGCCCTAATTAATTAAAATTAGCAAGATTAAAACATTAAATGAACATTAGGACTTTCCTAAATCCAAGCCAAACAATAGGATAGTCGGGAGATTACCGAAGTTTGCTTCGAATCCGTAATTTCTCCTACTTTTCTTCCTTTGAATTTCCAAAATAAAAAAATGTTCCAAATTTAAGCTAATCCCTTTTGAAATTCCAAAATTCAATCCCTCGAAAACTTAAACTTTGAAATTCTTGAGAGCGGAATTATTGATTATTATCGAGAGTTTTCTTAGGTGATTCCCGTCACTTAAGATGTAATTAACTATAGGGGCTTGCCCTTATAGGGAATTTTAAAGAACCTGAGTATTATAAACCTCGTTTAATGTTTTCATATTAAGCGGGGAATTTGTCGGCTTATAAAATTGGTTCGCGAGACCAAACGGATGTCACAAATCTTCTAGTTTATTTAACCGAGCCCCACCATCAAGCAGTGTGTCTATCCTTAGGGATAGATACACGGTTTGCGGTGCGGTGCTCGTTTATATAAACTATTTGGGATGTGAGATCGGTTCGATTTCATATCTTAAAATCTTCAAATTTAAAATTATTTTCAAAAATCAAATATCGCTTATTTCAAATTATTTATTTAAATTAAATTAAAAATTCGCCGACAACTTCGATAGGCGACCCCTTTTTAAAATAAAACACATAACCTAAAAATATGCCGACAATTTCGGCGACTCATCTGAGGAAAATTCCTCTCTCCATTCTAATCGGACAATTCGCTTTCAAAAATCGGTAGTGCATCCATGTCCCTTATGGATCAAACTACCCTTCTTTCCGTTGGGATACTATGTTCATTTCTACCTTGAACAAGTATAACCAACATTTTCTCGGATTTAGGAACCACCTTGTTTAGACACCCCTAAACGAGAGAGGTTCCGAGATCCTTTTACCTCATTTACGAGGTGGGGTGGACCCCCAATAGGTGTTAGTTTAGGAGTGATCCTTCGAGTCGAGAAGTCTTGCTTAAGACTCTCTTTTCCTTTCCAACTCTGATTCAGATTCCTTACCTTCTCTACACCTTTGAATACTCCGTTCTAAATAAACAAACTCTCTAATAAATGATTCTTTTAATAAGTGATTCCTTCTTATAAATACATGAACAAGAATGAGTTCGGACTCTTTTCAATTCCTTTCTTTTCGTCCTAAAGAAAAGAAGCATAACTTGGGACCGACAACCGAATCTACCCCGCGAAATGGAAGCCCCAAAGCCGATTTTCTCCTTCACCAACGAACTGGACCTCGCTGTTTATAAGGATGAGCTGCCCGACAATGGAATCATCCGATTTGGACAAGGATTTGAAAACACGAACGTCAAGATCACCGACGTCTCCCTTTTCGCACTGATGAACAAGGTATCTGAAGCTGAGGAGCCGCTGCTTGAGTTCAACCTTAGGTCGACCCAAGAATTCCCTCCTCTGCAAAGGATCCCGACTAAGAAGAATACTGTTGTCCGCAGGAGGACTGTTCTTACTACCCCCACTGGTCTAGTTGTTTCTGCACCTACCCAGACTTTTGCCAAATCAAAGGGGAAAGAAATCCGAATTATGATGGACTCGTTACCGTGGAGGGTACGGATCTTCTGTAAGACCTTCGTTTTTGAAATCGGGTCCGGTTCGAAGATTCCGTCACCGACAAGGACCCAAAGAAGAAACGAGTAGAAGGATCGCTAGAGAAGCCAGAGCTGCTGAAATTGCTTTCCTAGAGGAAATTCCAGAACTGCCAGAATATACACCGCTGCCTGAATACATACCACTCTTGGGAGGAAGCAGGTTTCATCCCCTCTCCGCCGCAGAGGACGAGGAGAACATTCGCAAGATTGCTGCCACATTACCACAGCCCGCATATTACAACAATAGCCGCAAGAAAAGAACTAGAACTACGCCGTTTGCTCGACTGCAAACTTTGGTAGAAAAGTTAGCAAAGAAGGAAAACTACCCCGTATCAGAAATTCTACGAAGGATAGGGCGGGTGCAAGTCAAATCCCGTCTTGGGCCCCGAGTAGAACCCGCCATCATGACAGAAAAGCCAAGTAAAAGAATGAAGGCTAGTCCACCTGTTGTCGTCTCAGGATTACAGATTAAGGAGGATACCACCTTCCGGCATTTGGCCGACAGACCATCTGGTCCTAGACCTTCTGCTGCCAGAAGGATGGTATGGCGTCCCACTACTGGGCGATTGAGATTGAAACAACGAGACTCGAGAAAGAAAGTCTCGCCGGGAGACTTGAATGCGAAGAAAGTGCTACCGCGATAAAGGGGACTCGTGAGAAGGGGACCCGGCAGCTATCGCACGACAACCACGAAGACACACAGAAAGCCCCGCTAGAAGATGCCATGGAAAAGTTGCAAACCGATATCCGACGATTGGCAAAAGAAAGAGAAGAAAAGTTCGGAGACGAGATTGATTCATCGGAATTCATGGACGACGAATACGCAGAAATCAACATGGTTGAGACACGAGCTTCATCGGCTTCGCAAGGTGCTCCTGCAGCGCGCGGAAGAGAGGAGCCGGAATCGATGAGAAGGCGACTTCAGGAAAAAGACGACACGATCGCTCAAATGGCAAAAAGGATGGAAGAGATGGCCGTAGCTCTAGCCACTCTCCAGAGTCAAGTACAACCACATAGAGAGACACCCCCTGAGGTCATTCACATTGTAGACGGAGGAAAGGAGATTACGTCCGTCAATGGGGATGATCAGCTGAAAAAGGATACGACACAAAGTATGATTCCTGAAAAGGATATCAAGAACTTGGTAGAACGAACAGTGCGAGAAGCCTTAGCACAATCAAAGAGCGGAACATCCATTCGGACGGGTAGACCTTACCTGGAAGAATTCGACGCCGTCCAATAACCGAAAGGCTTCGTACCACCTCCGTTCCAAGACCTTCGACGGAACCGGGGACCCCCGACAGGCATGTGGCACACTTTCGTGCCGGTATTGGAATCCACGTAGGATGTACTATTATGCACCACCGAAGAAAACAATCTTCTCCAGAGATACCATAACAAAACGAAGCAAAAGAAAGTTCCGCACAACGAAGAACCCGGTTCTAGTCCACCGCTCACTCACCACTCCCTTACGGCGAGATGGTGAAGGTTTCTCCACAACTCGCATCCGAGGTCGAGGCCGGGACGAGGGCCGTGGTGTAGACGTTGTGGGACAATTGACAAGAGGAAACCAACCATTAATGTCAGATTTGGGAAGATAAGCCTGAAGAAGAAAGAAATCAAACAAGAAGCAGCGACAATAAGTCGGAAGTAGCCGAACGAACCTCTCGAAGATGAAAGAAACGAAGAATATAAATCGATGTACCTAGGATTAACCACTACGTACATACTATGAACCCGACCCCGATCCACTCTAATAAGATTGAGGGTATGGAGGTCAAAGAGGCACGTAGCGGTCGTGCAAACCAATCAAATTCTACCGTGGTGCTTCTTCCCTCCAAAATCGAAAATAATGTACAATTCAAGATGCTACTTCATCGAATTAATGGAATTGCCTTTTGAGTGGCACTCTCCCCTGTGTTCAAAATTTAATTCAGCCGTGGTTTCTTACCGTACACGACAAAAGGTCAATCACAACGTTTTGAAAATTTATGGAATAACTCCGGTCGTCCACCCAACTCAAAGCATGGTCTCGGATTCGGCACAAGAGGATCGCCTTTGATGATAATCGAATTTTTCTGGTTGTCACTTGCGACCCAATGAAAAACTGTATGAAACTACGGACGAACCCGAAGATTTACAACCGAGACGCTCCACCGTAATTCGAAGAAGAAATCAAATCTACGATAGATGAATTAACGGAAGTTAACTTTAGGTACTAGCGAAGAGCCTAGACCTACCTTTATTAGCTCCCTTACTCAATAAAGAAGACTCCGAAGAAATAATCAAGTTATTAATGGAATTTAAAGACTGTTTTGCTCTGGAGCTACGACAGAGATGCCGTGATTAGCTCCGCAGGTCGCACCATAAGCTAGGAGTGGATCCTACTTCCGTCCCGCCGACAAGGTCCCGTGTTGAATGCGTCTAGAAATCGAACAACAAGTCATAGCCGGTTAAAAAGCTAATAGACGCTAAATTCTCATTCGTGAAGAACAATACCCAACTCAAGCAACTCAATGTAGTCTCAAATTTCGTAAAAGAAGAATGGTCGTATCGAATTTGTGTGATTTCGGTAGATTTAAACAAGGCATGTCCAAAGGATGAATTCCTCACCGATCCCGTAATTCACGATCGATATCGCTTTCCAACATGAAATATTCTCATCTGCGGATGGATCTTCGTGATACAACCAGATAAAAATGGCTCCGAAGATGAAAAGCTTGGCGCATCTCGTAACGCCGATCGGAATATATTGCTACACAAGGATATTCCTGACCAAGAACGCAGGAGCAACCTACCGCAGAGCAAATGACAAGAATTTTCACGATCTCATCCATAATCAAGTCGAATGCTACGTGGACGATGTGGTCATCAAAAGCAAAGTAAAGGACAACCAATTGTATGATTCGAGAATTGTTTTCGAACGATTAAGACAATTTAACCTTAAGATGAATCCTCTTTAAATGCGCCTTCGGCGTCACCTCCGGAAATTTTAGGATTCGTTGTCCGATGCCTGCATATTTTTAGGCTTCGAGTGTCAGATATATATTTTTAAAAGGGTCGCCTGCGAAGTCGTCGAATTTTAAATTTAATTTAAATATAGATATAATTTAGAAAGTAGTATTTGATTTTGAAAAATAATTTTAAATTTGAAGATTTTAAGATATGAAATCAAACCGATCTCACATCCCAAATAAGCTTATATAAACGAGCACCGCATCACAAACCGTGTATCTATCCCTAAGGATAAACATTAATCGCTCGATGGTGGGCTCGTTAAATAAACTAGAAGATTCTCGTGACATCCGTTTGGTCTGTGAACCCATTTTATAAGCCGAATAAATTCCCCGCTTAATATGAAAACATTAAACATGGTTTATATTACCTAGCAATTTTAAATTTCTATAAGGGCAAACCCCTATAGTTAATTACATCTTAAGTGACGGGAATCACTCAAGAAAACTCTCGATAATAATCAATAATTCTCATTTCAAGAATTTCAAAGTTTAAGTTTTCAAAGAATTGAATTTTTGAATCTCAATAGAATGCATCAAGTTCGTGGAACATTTTATTGGGAATTCAAAGGAAGAAAAGTAGGAGAAATTACGGATTCGAAGTGAACTTCGATAATCTCCCCACTCATCCCATTGTTTGGCTTGGATTTAGGAAAGTCCTAATGTTCATTTAATGTTTTAATCTTGCCAATTTTAATTAATTAGGGCTTATATTTATATGATAGAATCATACAAATAAACTCGGGAAGATAGCGAGGGTTTATGTCGTACCTGGACGACTACCTCGGAATCCTAAGACCGAAGTTAGGGTTTAATTTGCAATGCAAATGCCTAACGAAGAGTTTGGTGATTACAGCCACCAGGCAAACTACCTCAAGTCCTATTGGCTTGTTGTTTAATCTCTAGAAAGTTTTGCCGAAGTGGGTTCAAGTTTTATCGACGACGATGGCCGCGCCGCCCACCATGCTCCGAGCTCCTTGTTGTTGCAGAGGTTTAGTTTTAGAAGTCATAAATCAGGGATGAGAAAAGTGTTTTGGTTTAGAGAAGTCTTAATTTCCAAGTGTTTTTTGTGTTGTAATTAAAACAAATCTTAAAGTTGATTAAAATGAACCGATTAAGATCCTACGGTTCCGTCATCCGCACCGTTATTTTCATCGAATTCACTTAGTCCAGATGATTGCTAAACTCAACCAAATGAGTTCCGCACTTTCATTTGGACCGTGGGAAATCCCGTTAGCAACACGTGGGTTACATCATCCGAGGTATTCCCGATCATTCAATGAGACGTTTTAATTTAGTTGTAGTTGTAGCTTGTTCCGTTTTGTGATTAAATTTGAGTTGTCTTATATTTTCAAATGTTGTGGCGGTGAATTTTATCTGCAATGACTTTTAACTTAGTTTTGGTTTCAGCTTTTAGATTCATCCTAAAGGTGTGGGTTTTCATGCAACAATGTTTTATCATGCGAGAAAAATAAAGTGCATTTACAATAAAGCAATTGCAAGAAAGTAACTGCAGGAAAGTAACTGCGATAAAATAAAAGCCGTACCCGGAGGGTCTTCCCGTCATCCCAAGCTGCACTTAAAAACACAAGCATAGAATATTTGCCAAAGTTCAGTAAAGCTAAGGTAAGGGCGGGAAGCCACCAAATTCCTAATCCTATAAATACTAGTCATTTCCTATGACGTCTAGGTTCCTCGTGTTTTTAGTTCAAGCACTTTACTTTCTTCATCAAAGAACAATTAAGTTCAATTGTTCTTATAAATATCCTATCATATCGAGGAAGTGCTTAAGAAGAATCCTAAACATCTTTTCAATATTTCTGTGGATTATTTTAAGTCCAAGAGAATTTAATTATACAAATGAATTAATCGTCCGAGGTTTTCAAGTTTTGTTAAATTCGCTCAGTGAACTAGATATTTGAATGTCCTATAAGTGAAGTAACATCTCATTTAATACTCCATTTTCAGAGTTACAATAAGAAAAACTCCCAAGGGCAAAATGATACTTTAATGATTTGTGATTCAAATTTAAGTTCAAATTAATGATTTAAGTTTGGAATAGTGTTCAAGTTATCTTAGATTTATTTTTGAATTCTTCATGTCTTTATATTTAATTTAATTTAATTTAATTTAACTTAATTTAATGTGATGTGGTTTAATTTAATTTAATTCTAACTTAAGTTAATTTAATGTAATATGATTTAGTTTAATTTAATTTAATTTAATTTAATTTAATTTAATTTACTTTTTAATTTAATTTAATTTAATTTAATTTAATTTAATTTAATATAATATAATATAATATAATTTAATTTGTCTAATTTAATTTAATTCAATTTAGTTTCGTTTCATGTTACATTAAATTAATTTGATTAATTTAATTTTTAATTTAATTTGATTTAATTTAATTTAATTTAATTTAATTTATTTAATTTAATTTAATTTTTAATTTAATTTAATTTAATTTAATTTTAATTTAATTTAATTTTTTAATTTAATTTTTAATTTGATTTTAATTTTTAATTTAATTTTAATTTGATTTAATTTAATTTAATTTAATTTTTAATTTAATTTAATTTAATTTTATTCATTTTAATTTTAATTAAAGAGTTCAATTATTTAATTTTAGTTTAATGATTAAGTTTTTCAATGTTTCAAATTGGAGACTATCATTTCGATTAAGAATTAAACATTAATGAAATGATTAATTTAGGGATTTTTTTTAAATTAAAGAATAACTTTCCTAATAATATCCCTATTTTAATACCTAATTTTATTATTCTTCCAAATTTAATCAATTATTTAATTAAAGTTTAGTCATTTTAAATTGCTTAATGGGTTTCTACCTTAGTTATTAAATTTCAATCATCCAAATCAGATTAGGATCAAATATTTTACTCTTATTAATTTTTTTATTAAACCTAAAGTTTTAATTAAAGGGTTACATTTTTAATTACCATTCTCATTTCTTCAAACCTTACTAATTTCATAACTCACTAAATTGAACTCAAATGAACTTGAAATTTTTATGTGACTTCACTCATATGTCAATAAAGACATCAGAGGAGAAAATGTGATTTTTCTGTATTTAATTTATTTATATAATTATTTTTGGTAGAAAATAGAGATTTCAAGAGAAATTTAATAACATGACCAAGGAAAAGTTTCTGTCCTTAAGAAAATTATGGGACATTCCTAATGACAAGAGGACCATTTAATTAAAGTTTGTGATTTTTTGAATTATATTTTATTTATTAGAATTATTTTAAGTTCTGGAGTATTAATTACTTTAAAAATAAAATAAATGTTGAAAAATGAATTTTATGTTTTTTCAAAAATCTCTCTGATATCAAGGAAACCAGAGAAACAAATTTTGCAATTTTCTGATTTTTCTATGATTTATTATAATTATTTTAGTGAAAATGCTAGAATTACATTTTTTTTAATTTTAAAATTACCCTAGAACTTTAAAAATTAATAAAATAATATCTCACCAAATAGGCCTAAGAAAAATATGGGTTTGTTCCTAAGTGATTAAAATTCAAAATGTGACATTTTGGTGAATTTTATTATTTTTGTGATTTTTATTATTTTTTAATTATTAAAAATATTAAAATAATATTAAAAATCAACTTTTTTAGAAAATTGAAATTTTTAATTTTCTTAGATTCCCATGATATCAGAGAGGCTCTAAAACCAATTTGGTGAATTTTTGAAAGGTATTTTGAAAGTTATGAATTTTTAAAGTTTAAATGACTAAATGGCTTAATCAACCCAATTAATGTGGCTAACCAAGTCCAATTGACTTCAAACTTTTATGGTGGGTTCCTCTCGATCCTAAAGGTCAAGGAGAATTGATTTCAAGTCAATTTGATCTATGGTTAACTCTAATTAATTAGAGACCTATTTTGAGTGTTTAAGCCAATTAGGGTTGTCTAAAATGAACTAACTCAAAACCTATTTTTCCTGTGTGTCTTCTGTCATAAGGAACATCACCAAATTTTCCTAGAATTTATTTCACAACATACTATTTATTGGAATTAAAATACTCAAAACAGTGACATGAATTCGAAAATCAATAACTCTTCATGGATACATTCCTGGATTCTAGAAAATTTTAGGAATGTTCTAAAATTGTGCGTCTAAAAGTCTTCATGGTCTCATGCCACAGAATTGTATACATGCATGGAGAATTAAATGTATGCAGAGAGTAAATAAATTATAAAAATAAAATACTATGAAATTAAATGATTTCTTTTTCCACATTATTCTCCTCTGTTCACTGAGCAAGAGGGTATTTTCAATTTATTTTTCCGATTTTCCTACACAAAGTTACGAATTTTTAAATTTTCTGAGACAATAAATACATTAAATACCCTATTTATCTAATATCCACGCGGCGCCGCCGAACATCGGTACTCCGAAGGGGTACGCGTCGCGCTGTGATTGGGCGCCGCCATCTGAGTCACGTCGTCCCGGGGCCCGCTGTATCGTTCCGTCTCCTCATCCGGCACGATCCTCGCCGTCCGTCCGCGCGTGTAGATTAAATGGACGGCATCCGTTCATCGTCCCCAAGTGTCCCTCACCCGAGAGCCGCTCCGTTGGCTGAATCCCTAATATCTCACTCGATACTTCAATGGATTTTCATGTTCTTATGCTCTATGGATTCGCTTCTCAAGAGACGAACACATCTATACGGTTATCATGCATCAAATTAAAGCATTCAAATGGAGAATCTCCAGAAGCTCGACGAAGAATTAGCTCATACCTTTGCTCGTAGAAGTGGCCGAATCAGAGCGGCTGCACCTTCGATTGGATCCTAGCAAGCTCCAGATGAAGTCTCCTGGTCCTGTGAATTGTTCAGTTAGACTTCCGACCACGCCCGATCACAAAAGCTTCGGAGGCCGAGCAACCGGTGGCCTGGACGTGGCTTTGGCCGTGACACCTTCTCGTCCGTAGAAGGTAGTAGGACCAATCAATTCGAGGATTGATCCACCGCGGAGAAGGCCCCGAGCGGTGGAATTCCCCGCCGAGAAATCGATTTTGTCAATGATTGCAAATCGACACTCGTGATCAACTCGCTCTAAGGGTGGAGAAGGGTTTGGAACAATTTTGCGTAGTTTCTGCTAAAGGTTTCAGTAACTCTTCTTCATGGCCGTGAGGGGGTGGTGTTTAACAGAGAGGGTGGAGGGCCTCCCAGGGAGAGCCAGGGCTTGGATCGGCCTGCTTAGCCGGCGGAAGAACAGCCATGCTATCCATTCGTCGAGATGTCAGCAATGGAGAATTTCAATGTTGGCTCACATGTGAGCTTTCGGCCATGGTGTTTTCCGGCTGCCCGGTGGCTGGCCGGCTGCATGGGTCACTCCTCAGTTCAGGTGGGTCATTGGCGTTTCAGAAGGCAATCAAAGGCTGCTGCTGCAAAGGGTTCGAATCAAAGTGGAATGGGGTAAGGGTGTATTTTGGCTCAAATTGGTCAAATGCATGGATTGGGCTAGGTGCACCTTCCCATGGCTAGTTTGGGCTGGAAGATAAAGTGGTTTAGGTCAGCATAATTAGGGAAGGGTCACCATCCAAGTACAATTAAGTTTAAGCAAGGTTTAGTTGAGTCATGGAAGTGGCTAATCCCTTTAAGGGAATATGGAAAGGGCCTCTCCCTCTTGCCATCTTGGGTATGGTGAGGTGGAAAGTAGATCCCATGGCTCTCATGTGGCTCATGCATGGCTTCATGGCTCATCTTCAAGCCTTCAAAAGTTTAGTCAACTTTCATGAGGAAGGATGTCAAAATTTTTGATGGATTTGGCGTAGAATTGGCACACTGGATGGATTTATTTGCAAGATAGATTTTAGAACTTAGGAAGTGTTTTAATCAAAGGGATGAGAGAGAATTTCATGTATTTACAGTGGACTTTGGCTTTTGAATTTGTCTTGATGGGCCTTTTAAGAAAAAGGTTCTTTAATTTTAAAATGAATTTTAGGATGGAATTTTAAAGTAAAGGCTTTGGCCAAATAATTGTTGAGTTTGCTTTAGGGATGTTTCATGAGTAATTTTGAAATAGATTTAAGGTGGTTTGGGTTTGAATTTGGGTGAGTTTGGGTTAGGTTTGGGTCATGTCCAAACTTGCTTTATGTCAAAAGTGAAATCGATCCAAATGTCAATCAAATTGGACTTGGATTTGGTTTTAAATTGGTGTTGAGAATGTTGAATTGAAGTTAGAATTGAATTGGACCAGAATTGGGTCAATTGGGTAAGCTTTATTTCCAATACTGGGTTCACTTAGGTTAAAATGGGTCAAATCGGGGGTTTCTTATAAAAGTAGGGTAAATTGCAAATTCGGCCCATGGTGTGGTGGTCAGACAAAAATGAAATTGGGAATATTTGGGATTTTCTGGAATTTTCTGGGAATTTTCTGAATTTTTTATTTTTGCCAGAGGGGTATTTTGGGCATTTGGAGGGTATTAGGAGGTATTTTTGGAATTTTTGGTATTTTTAGCTATGAATGATCAATTTGAGTGATGAAAATGTTTGGGAATGATTTTGGGAATTTTGCAATTTGAAATTTTTGCAAATTTTCGGTAGTTTCAAGCGGCATTTAGGTTAAAGCAAAGATGGCCCCGGGTCAAAAATTGAAAATTTGGAAAATCAAGATTGGGTGAATATAAGTGGAATAAAATCATTTGTTGAGCCATGTCACACTGGGCCCATATGAGCCATGAAGGGACTCATTTGCATTCACTACGCCGTTCCTAACTCCTACTGCCACAGTGTTAGCTACCATCCATGCGAATCACTCACGAGTCAGAGGCCGTTAGTATAGGTGTGGTTTTATGGGTGGAAGCAAAAGGTGGAGCAGGTGTGTGGGTGCCGCCCCTCCACTGTACCGGCCACCTGTGCGGGCCTCCCAGCTTCAAAAGTGAGTCTGCAGAAACTATCCTTGTAAACTTCCACACTCGATTTCAACCCCAGGTGATTAGGTCTACCAAGTTGTGGAGTTTGGCAGAGCTAAAGGTCAATTTCTAAAAGGTGGGTCCTACCCCGAATCCTCTAAGATAGTCAAAGAAAAGCCTAAGGCACATCCAAGCACTAAAAGAAGAAGAGAAGACCTCATAAAAAATGAGGTCAACAAATGACCTCAATGTGTGTGGTGAGTCAATTTTGAGGCACACCGCGCGCATTTGCGTTGGATCAAAAGATCAACAAAACTAATCACGTATGTCCAAGTGACAACCAGACGGCACATTTCGCCCGGGGAGTGTCAAGATCTCTAAGATCGAGACTTCGAACTCGCCGGGGAAAAGGAAAAGGAGGAAATCCCAAATCACATGATTTGGGAGAATTTCGATTTAGATTTTATTTTGCTCATGTTTAAGTCATGATGTGTGAGTTTAGATTTCAATTGAGTTTTAATTTAGATCAAGTTCGTCAAGATTAATTCAAGGATTTGATTTGAATGAAAATTGAATTTCAAGTTTTAGATGTAACATCTTCAACCCCAAAAGAAGATCGAATCATCGGATCGATCATTACAATGAGGAAAGATCTCGCAGTAATGCGGTATTGATGTAAAATCCTTAACCTCAAGAGTTTGATTTTGATGTATTTCGCTGCACAGTGGAAAGAATCCTAGCAAAGGCGGTTCGGGATGTAAAATCCTCGACCCAAAAGTTTTAATTTGATGTATTTCAGTGCACAGGAAAGAATCCTAAAGCAAGGCAGTCTCTGGATGTAAAATCCTCGACCCAAAAGTTTGAATTTGATGTATTTCAGTGCAATGTGGAAAGAATCCTAAAAGCAAGGCATTTGACAAAATCCCGACCCAAGAGTTTGAATTTGATGGCCTTCAAAGGCAATAGGAAAGAATCCTAAAGCAAGGCAGTCTTCGGGATGTAAAATCCTCGACCCAAGAGTTCGAATTTGATGTATTTCAGTGCAACAGGAAAGAATCAAAGTAAAGTTGCGCCTCGGGACGTAAAATCCTCGACCCAAGAGTTTGAATTCTGATACATTTCTAAGCAGAATAGGGAAAGAATCCTAAAGGTACTGGGATGTAAAATCTCGACCCAAGAGTTCACACTTGATGTATTTCAGTGCACAGGGAAAGAATCCTGTGTTGGTACTGACAAAATCCTCGACCCAAGAGTTCGAATTTGATTTATTTCGTTGCAATAGGGTAAGAATCCTAGCAAAGGCAATGACGTAAAATCCTCGACCCAAGAGTTCGAATTTGATGTATTTCCCTGCTGCACAGGAAAGAATCCTAGCAAAGGCAGTCTCTGATGTAAAATCCTCGACCCAAGAGCTCGAATTCGATGTATTTAAAGGTAACAGGGAAAGAATCTTTACCCAACATTCGCATTCTCTCCACTCGTATTCCGAATGATCCGCATGGCGAGGCCTCGGTGACATATTGTGGAATATACGGTTCCATCCCTTCACGTTCTCCCGCATACCTCGTTCGGGGATGATGTCAATTATGCTCAGATCATTTTTATCCCTAGTTGTTGAACAGTTGGATGCATAATCTTGAAAGGAGAAGCAATTTTTCCCAACTTTTATATTTCACTTGTAACTGGCTGTAGAGAAGAAATATAGTGGAAGAATGTCCCAAACCATAATTTGACCAGTGAA
This sequence comes from Papilionanthe hookeriana x Papilionanthe teres, assembly GCA_022702705.1. Classification (NCBI taxonomy): domain Eukaryota; kingdom Viridiplantae; phylum Streptophyta; class Magnoliopsida; order Asparagales; family Orchidaceae; genus Papilionanthe; species Papilionanthe hookeriana x Papilionanthe teres. Next base: position 146,207,977 of record CM040427.1, read on the forward strand.
CAATCAAGCCTAAAACAAATTTCACAATTATCGGGTCAATATCAACAGGCCTTCCAGTTTGAATATAATAGTTCAGTATTGCACGTTCCTTCGTAACTTTACTAATTTTCATGGTTGGTAGTAACTTTAGAGATATAAAGAAATGTCATTGCTTCAACATAAGATTCAATAAGGTAGTAGAGAAATTTACATACCCGTTGTCTCTTATTTCCTAATCTTCACCTTCACTCATCAAATATCAATAGATTTCATTTATGTTGTCTCTCGTAGGGGAAATTTTTGTGTAACGACAGATTGTCAAATTTTCTATCATGTAAAGTTCACTAATCTTTGTAGGAGTGAATGATATCCACCTACCTCATGCATGAACAACTACTTGGTTGATTCCATGAAGATTTGCATAAAACTTCTTCACCACAACAATGACTATTGCAATAGTAGTGTAAAAAAATACTTCCCATTTCCTCTGCATAATAATTTCTTCTACTCGAGTACTAGAAACATTCATACCTTGATTGACAAAGTCTCATTCCTTGATTAGCCTCCAGTTTATAAGAACTTTGTCGCAAAGCCGCTGCACCTCGAAACCAATAAACTTTCTCCTATTGAAAACTCTAAATCATGGAAATTCAAAGGAGTTGGAAGCCATGGAAGCAAATTTTAGAACTAAATTTTTGTTTTTTTTTGAAGTTCATGAGTTTTAAATTGAGTTTGGGGAGTTATAGGGGTAAAACTCCCGCCCAAAACGGCCAAAATATGTCATTTGAAACTCTAAAAATTGTAACTCGCTCCGTTAGTGTTGTCGGTGCTAGATAAGGCTTTGTCGGTGCCTAAGCTCCAAAAATAGGAAAACTCTCTGGAAAAATGGTCCATTGACGCCCATTCTGGCACCTTCGGCGACAGAACATACTTTTGCTCCAATTTCATTTTGGTCCAAATAAACTCTGAATCTTCGATACAATCCAATAATTATCACCATTTACGATATTTATGAGTAGGTAGGACTCAAATATACAATTAACTAATAATAATATCATCTATAACCAATTCAAACAAACTAAACAACAAAGATAACTATGGTTTGTCTCCCATAATGCGTTTAGTTTAACGTCATCAGCCCGACAAAAATTAGTTTTATTCAGGATGACTTAACATTAAAACCTCTTTAAAATTTGGTTGTGACCCCTCAAAATATGTTTATAATCAATGTCCATTAACTTTAAATATTCTTCCATTTTTAGGATCTTCAATATCAATAGCTCTAAATTGATAAGCTTTTATAACAGTGAAAGGTCCTATCCACCTAGACTTTAGTTTTCCAGAAAATAATCTCAATCATGTATTATATAACAAAACTTCATGTCAAGGTTCAAATTTCTTTCTTATAATCTTCTGATCATGCCATATTTTCATTTTCTCCTCATAAATTCTACCATATCACAAGATTTATTTATAATTTCTTCCAATTCATTTAAGTTCTAATAATCTTCTCTCACCAACATCCTTTAAATTGAAACTAAACTCTTTTATCGCCCAATATGCTTTATGTTCCAATTCCCTTCTCTCCAGCATTTTTCAAATTAATATTCAACTCTTTTATTGCCCAATATGCTTTATGCTCTAATTCAACCAGTAAATGACAAGTCTTACCAAACACTAGTCTATAAGGAGATAGTCTAATAGGGGTCTTAAAAGCAGTCCTATAAGCCTATAATGCAGTATCTAATCAAGTAGACCAATCTAATTTGTGATTATCCACAGTTTTCTCCAAAATTCTTTTAATTTCATGATTAGACGCTTATTCTAAATAACTAGTCTGGGAATAATAAGCAGTAGAGTTTCTAAGAATAATATTATATTTCTCAAACAAACTCTTAATTTAATTATTCTTGAAATGGGATCCATCATTAGTTATAATCACTCTCGGCATTCCATATCTCACAAATATATTTTTCTTTAAAAATTTTGAAACACTCCGAGCATCGCTTCTAGGTAAAGTAATAGCTTTAATCCATTTCGAGACATAATCAACAACAACCAATATATATAAATTCCCAAATAAAGGAGTAAATGGTCCCATAAAATCTAATCCCCATACATCAAAAATTTCAACTTCCAAGCTATAGTTTAGAGGCATTTCATTTCTTCTAGAGATATTACCTACTCTCTGACATCGATCACATGATTTAATATATTTGTATATATCCTTAAAAAGAGGTGGCCAATAAAATTCAAATTTTAAAATCTTAAAAGCAGTTTCATCAACACCGAAATGAATTTCAAATTCAGAATCATGACATCATTGAATAATTGAATTAGTTTCTTCCTGTGGCACACATCTCCTAATAATCAAATCCTTACAGTGTTTATATAGATAGGGCTCATCCCAAAAATAAAATCTTGCATCATATTTAAACTTCTTTGGTTGTTGCCTTGCTAAATCAGGTGGTACAATATCACTCACAATATAATTTACAATATCAGCATACCAAGGCAAATTTCTTCCCATAATAGTATAAAGTTGTTCATCATGGAATATTTCTGTAACTTCCTTCTCAAATTCAGATAGTTTATCATACTCTAATCTAGACAAATGATCAGCTATTTGGTTATCAGATCACTTCCGATCAACTATCATAAAATCAAATTCTTGCTGAAGAAGTATCCATCTAATCAATCTTGGTTTGGCATCATTCTTTTGCATTAAATATTTGATAGCTGAATGGTCTGTATGCACAATACTTTTAGCTCCAATTAAATAAGGTCTAAACTTTTCAAAAGAAAATACTATAGCTAATAAATCCTTTTCAGTAGTGGTATAATTAATTTGAGCTTCATTAAGAGTTTTACTCGCATAGTAAATGACTTTGAAAACTTTATCATGCATCTGCCCAAACACTACTCCGATCGCATAATCACTAGTGTCACACATAAGTTCAAATGGTTTCTCCCAATCAGGTGAAACAATTACAGGTGCAGTGATTAATTTCTCTTTCAATAATTCAAAAGCACACAAACATTCATCATTAAAATCAAATTTTCTATCATTTTCTAGAAGTCAGCACAAAGGTTTGGTAATTTTAGAAAAATCTTTAATATATCGCCTGTAAAATCCAGTGTGTCCTAAGAAACTCCTCACCTCTCTCACGGTAATGGGTGGCAGCAATCTCTCAATCACTCAAATTTTAGCAGGGTCGACCTACATACCAAATTCAGAAATTTTATGCTCGAGCACAATTCCTCCTGCAACTATAAATTGACATTTCTCTCAGTTCAGAACTAAATTTGTTTTCTCGCAAAGCTCCAAATCTTTTGCTAAGTTTTCCAAAAGGATTTCAAATGAAGTCCTGAATACTGAGAAATCATCCATGAAAACTTCTATTCCATTATCTATCATATTGCTGAAGATAAACATCATACATCTCTGAAACGTTGCAGGTGCATTACACAGTCCAAAAGGCATTCTTCGAAAAGCAAAGGTTCCGTATGGGCTAGAAAATGTTGTCTTTTCTTGATCCTCAGGAGCAATAGGTATTTGATGATAACCAGTATATCCATCCAGAAAGCAGTAGTACTTGTGTCCAGCAAGTCTATCTAGCATTTGGTTGAGAAAAGGAAGAGGAAAGTGATCTTTTCGGGTGGCGGTATTTAATTTCCTATAATCAATAAAAATTCTCCATCCATTAATTTGTCTTGTGGGTATAATTTCATTTCATTCATTCACTTCAACAGTCACTCCTCCCTTTTTCGGTACACAATGTATTGGACTCACCCAAGCACTATCGGAAATAGGATAAATAATTCCAACATCCAGCCATTTTAAAATCTCCTTCTTAACCACTTCTTTCATTATTGAATTCAATCTCCTCTGCGGATTCTTGGTTTTTGTTCTTCATCTAATAAAATTCTGTGAATACAAATCAAATGATTGATTCCTTTAATATCTGCTAAAGTCCATCCAAAAACCTTTTTGTATCTTCTTAAAATTTCCAACAATTTTTGTTCTTGATATTCATTTAACTCTGAAGATACAATAACTGGTAGGGTAGATGATTCTCCTAAAAACATATACTTGAAATAATTAGAGAGAATTTTCATCTCAAGTTTAGGAGGTTTTATTATAATGCAATTAAGCTTTTATCTCCACCTTCCATAGTGTCTAATAATTCAAATCTCTCCTGAACATACTCCAAATCTTCATTCTTCTTACTGTCGGTGTATAAAAAGTTTTAAATATACGTGTTTTAGTTGGGGTTGCCCATTAGAAGCTGTCAGTCGCTGCAATCGAAGTCTCATCGTCCGCTTCAGAAGGAAAATTTTAATTTAATTATAATTTAGTTTAGAAAAATATGGAGTCAAACTGATTTTATATTTTTCAAAGTTCAAATGAAAGAGCACTATACCTCGAGCTTTGTATATATCCCGAAGGATGAACACAAAACTCGAGGATGAGGCCCAATCAAATGAACTAAGGAAAAATATGACATCCGATTAGTCTGCGAAACCCGTATGTTTGCCGACAATTTCCCCCATTTAATCTGGGGTCTTTTAGGTTTCCTATAAGGGCAAGCCCCTATAGTTAATTACATCTTAGACAACCGAAGTCACCTAAGAAAACTCTTGATAAAGATCAGGAAATAATTATATTCATAACTTCCAAAGGTAAGGATTTCTTTCAACGAAATGTGATTATCAGAATTCAATAGGTGAATGGTTCAAATTTCAGAACATTTCATTTTATCAGAGTCCAAAAAAAAAAAAGAAGACTAGAGGAAGAACACAGATTCGAGAAGAATCCCAGTGTTTTCCCAAGTTATCCTATTGTTTGGCTCAGTTTAGAAAAAGATTTAATTTATATTTCATCCTGCCAATTTTATTATTTAGGGCTTACATTCATTTGATGTTGATTATATGAATAGCCTGGAAGATGTGAGGGTTTATATCGGGATGACAACCTCAGAAACCTAGACGAGTTAGGGCTTATAATGCACCGGGTGCAAAAGCATAAAAGATGAGATGAGGGTTTACTTTGCATCGGGCAAATAACTCGAAGTCCTATAGCTAGTTGCTTAATGCTAAGAATGGTTTATCAGAAGTAGACTCAGGTTTTAATGAAGAAGATGGCCGTGCTGCCCACTATGCTCCAAGCTCCTTTGTCGTTGCAGAGGTTCAGTTTTAGAAGGTGAAAATCAGGAGGTGAGAGAAGTGTTTTGGTTTAGAAAAGTCTTAGAATCCAAGTGTTTTAGTGTTTTAATTAAAATAAATCTTAAAGTTGATTAAACAGAACCGATTAAGATCCCACGGTTCTGTCATCCCGGCACCGTTATTTTCATCAAATTCACTTAGTATAGATGAATTTGCTAAACTCAACTGAATGAGTTCCACACTTTCATTTAGACCGTAGGAAATCCCGTTAGCAACACGTGGGTTACATCATCCGAGGTATTCCCGATCATCCAACGAGACGTTTTAATTTAGTTGTAGTTGCAGTTTTTGTTTTTGTTTGTGATTAAGTTTTGAGTTTTCTTATATTTTGAAATGTTGCGGGGTATTTTATGTCATCCGAAGCAGTTATATTTGTAGTAAAGTGTAGGGGAGTAAAGTACTGTATGTAAAATACTAGAACTATAAAAGTGTACCTGGCGAGTCTTCAAGTTCCACCACCTGAAACTTTAGTATTGCATTGCATGTATGTGTTTATAATTTTGCAGAAATTAAAACATGCCAGAAAACAGGAAGAAGTTGGACTAACAAGCAGCAACTACTCAATCCTATGATGTCTATGTTTAGATCCTGGTTGTCTACCAAGTCCTATGATATCTATGTTAAGATCCTGGTTGTCTATCAAGTCCTATGATGTCTATGCGAATTTCTATGTTGTGTTTCAATGAACTTTGTTAATTTAACTGAGGATGGTTTTCTTAAGCAGACATATTAAGTTTAATAGACGTCTGAGGTATCCAAAAGGTCAGAGAAGGATGCAGGTCCATGCTTCCCTCTCACAGCCTGGTGAAAAGTCTCGGGCTCATTTAGACTTATTGTGTTGCTTAACAACTCATCCTACCTATACCCGTATGCTCAATGAACACAGGTGTTCGGGGTAGGTTGGGGCAGATGGGTTTAGGTATGGTTTGGATTAAGATTGGTGGGAATTTGTAGTTTGATTCGGACTTATGGGAGTGCTTTGAAGAGTTTGTGATTTTATTTGTGGAAGATTTGCTTGAGTTTGTGTTTGGATTTGGTTATGGTTTTGGTTTGGGTTTGGTTTTAGTTTTGTTTAAATTTGGTTTGTGTTTGGATTTGGTTTGTGTTAGGTTTTGAAATTAGGGATTTTGAGTTTGGAATGTGAATTGGGAAGGTTATGTGGACATCGGGTAAAATTTGGGTTACTCCATGCATTCACTAAGCATAAGGGTATTCTTATTATTTTTTCTACACCAAGTTGTGATTTCCTAGGGGTCTTTATAAAAGAAAAAAAAAACCATGCCTCAGGAGGCCTATCATAGGTTTGATTGTTATCGTGTTGGTATTGTATTGTGGTTGTGATTGTTGTGATTTGTGATGGTTGTGTTGTGTTATGATTGTATGTGATCGTATGTGTGTAATGTGTATGATTGTTGATGTGATTATGGTTGTGATTGTATGTGATTATTATGTTATTTATATGTCATTATTGTTATTTATTATCTTATTATTTTTTCTTTTGTTATGTGTTACCATTTTATGTTATTATCATTAATTATTATTTATGTGTCGTTAGTTTTATTATGTGTTATTTAAAGTCATTATCTTTTATTTGTAATTGAAATTGTTTATTTAATTTATTATCTTATTTAATTCATTTTGATTTATTTACTTTTATTTGATTGTTATTTATTTCTTTTATTTAATTGATTGATAATCATTTACTTTACTTAATTAGTTGTTATTTATTTATTGTTATTTCTTTATGATTGCTTAATATTTATTTATTTGAATTATTATTTTTATTATTATTTATTTAATTTAATTTGGTTTAATTTATTTATTTATTTATTTATTTATATTATTATTTAATTCAATTTAATTTAATTTAATTTATTATTATTTATTTAATTTAATTTAGTTTAATTTAATTTAATTTAATTTATTTTAATTTATCATTTATTTATATTATTATTTAATTTAATTTAATTTGTTTAGTTTAATTTATTAATATTAGTTACAAATATTATTTAATTTAATTTATTTAATTTAATTTATTTAATTTAATTTAATTTAATTTTATTTAATTTAATTTATTTATTTAAATTACTATTTATTTACATTATTATTTAATTTAATTTAATATTTTTTTATATAATTGTTTTCGGTTTATTTAATTAATTATTATTTAATTTAATTTAATTATTATTTATTTTTTTGGTTTTATTTAGTTTTATCTATTTAATTTTAATTTAATTTATTATTCATTTATATTATTTAAATTATTTTCAATTTATGTATATATGAATATGTGTTATTTATTTTATTATCCTTGTACTCTTATCATTTAATATATATAAACTATAAGTTATTTTTATTTTTAATTTATTATTGTTATTAATTATATGTATATTTAAGTTTATTATTTATATCATTTATTTATCATTTATATTATTATTTATTTAATTATAAAGCTTTTAAACTTTCTCTCTCCTCAATTATTATTTTATTTATTTTGAAGTTATTATTGTTTTTATTAAGTTATAATCTATTAAATTTATTATTTACACATATATTTACATTTACATTATTTTAAAGAGGCATGATATTCTTATTTGCTTATTTTTATTATTTATCTTGAATTTACAACTATTTTCAATTATTATTATTTTTTTTCTTATATTTTTTGTTTTCTTTTAAAATTATAACATTATTTTCATTATTTTCATAATATAATTAATTTACAAATATACATATTTAGCATTTAGTAAGTATTTTGATATTTTAGTGGTATTATTTATTTTTAAATTTAATATTGTTATTTATTTTACATTTAGTATGGTTATATTATTTTGTTACTTATTTGTATACAATTTATTTTCATAATTATTATTTAATTAGTTATCATTAATTCATATATATATATATATATATATATATATATATATATATATATATATATATATATATATATATATATATATATATATATATATTATATATATATATATATATTATGATTTATTTCATTAGTATAGTTATATTTTAAATTTAATTTAGTTATTTATTTAGTGTAGTTATTTTATTTAAAATTTAGTAAAGTTATTATTTAATTTATTTAAATTTACAATTATTATATCACTTATGTTTTTATGATTGTTATTTATTATTTTATTTACATTGTTACATGTTATTTTAAATTTTCCTTTCATTTTCTTTTGTTTTCTTATTATTTCCTTTATGTTATTTTATTTTGTTTTAAATTTTAAAATTCACTTTTCAAGTTAGTAAAAATTAGCTGGTAGATTTGTAAATATTTAATCTATTTAAATAATTAGATAATTTACATGAAAAAGAAATCCTAGGGCTAAACATGGAAAGATTTAAAAACTAAATAGCTAAATAACTTTGCATAAAAAAGGAATTCTTAAGCCTAAGCATGGAAACATTTAAATAGCATGAAGATTTGTGAAAAGAAAATAATAATTAACACATGATTTTTGAAGATATACATGGAGATTTGTGATTCTAAATAGCTTGCATATAAATTTAAAAATGTTTGTAAAAGGAAGAAGAAAACTAAACAACAAGCATGTATGTGTGGGATCTTAGGCTAAGCATGAGAAGAGTGAAGAAACTTACCTTGATTTGGAGGAGTTGATGGAAGAAACTTGAAGAGGGGATGCCCTTGTTCAAGCTCACGGCTAGAAGGAGTTGAGATTGGGTGTGGCTTGCTTGGAAGAAGAAGAAGGAGAGGAGGGAGGCTCACGGTTTTGGAATTAAGGAGGGGAAGTGAGTGAGTGGGATGGTGAAGTGAGTGAAGTGAGTGTGTAAGTGTGTAAGAGAGTGTAAAAATGAGATTATGAGAGGATTTTATGGGGGAGACTCACGGCTAGGAGTCAAAGAGGGAGTAAGGGAGAGATGAGGTGGAGGTGCGGTGAATGTAAGGAGGAGGTGAGGTGGGTAGGCCTTGGGGTGGCGGATAGGGTGAGGGAGAGGTGAGGGAGAGATGAGGGAGAGATGAGGGAGAGATATTTTTTATATTATTATTTATTTTATTTATTTATTATTTTTTTATTATATATATATATATATATATATATATTTATTTATTTATTTATTTATTTTAGGGATGCCATGAGGTTAATTTGGTTAATTTTGGTTTAATTTTGTCTGATTTGAATCATTAGTTCAATTTGGTTTATTTAGGTTTGGGTTGACTTAACTTGGGTTAGAGCTTGAATGAAGCCCAAGTGCCTTGATCAATATTGTCCACTTGATTGTAATGAAGATCTTTCATGAAGACATAAAGTGGTTTTGAGCTCATTTGGAAGTTCAATTTTGGTATGGATAGGATTTTTGATTATTTTGGACCATATTGGATTTGGGTCAAGTTATCTTGAGTTTGAGTGGGAATGAGGTCCAAAGGTCTTCAATAATAGTGTAGATATGATTGTCTCAAAGATTTTTTATGAAGACATGAAATGGTTTTGACAAAGTTTGGAGGGTTAATTTGTGGATTTAGGACATGTGTTCAATTTGGGTCAAAATTGGGGTTTTGGTCCAAAATGGGTTAAATTACCAAAATGTGCTTATGGTGTAGTTGAACAAAATGAAATTGGGAATTTTTATGATTTCCTGGAATTTTCTGGGAATTTTTTGGAATTTTTGGATTTTTGGGCAAAAAGGGTATTTTGGCAATTTTGGGTAATTTTGGTTAGTTTGAGTGGTAAGGGATATCTTGGAATGACTTTTGGGGAATTTTGGTAAATTTGAAGAATTTTGGGTAATTTAGGGCATTTTGGGAGGCCGGGGGCCAAAAAATTGAAATTTTGGAAAATTAAAGCTTGGTTTGAGATGAAATGTCATGAGATGGTTTAAATTGAGTTATGGAGCAAGGGTCACTCACATTTGGTCCTCTATGTATTGGTACTAGTCAAACCCTAGCCTGATGCCAAGATTTTAGAAGAACCATCTACATGAATTTCGAAAGGTTTGGGGTAATGTGTGCATGTGAGTGGTGAACTCCAAACCTCCCTCAAGGCAAATCCTAAGGTCTGACCACCTATAGGAGACTTCCCCTAGAATTCCTTATGCTTGCCCTTTTCCTATCAAAAGGTGGAGGTTAGGCCTTAAGCATATGAAAACCCCTAGTGAAGCAAGAAGTGTTTTGAATTTCTATGGGGAGGGTTTCATGACTAGTCTTCTAAGAAAGTCACCAGGACAGTCCTATGGCTAGACCCTAGGCTATTCTATAGAGATACTAGACCTCAATCAAAAGTGAGGTCAACAAATGGACCCCCAATAGATGTTGTGTGCTGGGCAAACACACTACACGTATTGGTGTTGACCGACGAGATCAACAAGACCAACACAACTGTATGAGTGAAAACTCAAGCGAGAACGAAGAGTTTAGCAAGTGAGTCTCTGCTGGGGATTGTTTGGTTGAAGACCTTCAAATCCAGGGACTCTCGCTGGGGAAAAAGGAGGATGGAATACCTTTCAGCTGGAGCTGTGAATTTCAAGCTCCCAAACTCTGAAGGAATCCGAACCGATTTGATTTGAAGAGGGGAACGAAGAATTTGATTCCAAGTTTCTGGTTAAATTTTATTTTGAAACTTTGTTTTGAATTTGAAGTTTGGAATTTTGTTTTTTTTAATTTAATTTTTGGATTTGAATTTGTGGGAATTTGAAATTTTAAGCGAAATCGGAATTTCGGTACCGCTGCGGGAGGAGAATCGGAATTTAAGTGTCGACTCGAAGGATGAGTACTGGAATTTAGGTACCAGCCTCGGGAATGGAAGTTGGGATTTAGGTACCGACCTCGGCAAGATGAGAATTAGAATTTAGGTACTGACCTCAGAGGGAGAGAACTGGATTTTATGTACTAGTCTCGTAAATGAGAATCGAAATTTAGGTACCGACCTCGGAAATTCAAGGAAAATTTTCTTTTTTGGGAAATCGGACGACTAAGCTCTGACCCCAGAATTTCATGGAAGGTGGAAAAATATCTCCGAAGGAAGATGGAAATTTTAGGGAATTTTTAGGAAATCGGACCACTAAGCTCTGACCCCAGAATTTCATGGAAGGCAAAAAAATATCTTAGAAGGGAGATGGAAATTTTAGGGAATTTTTGGGAAATCGGACGACCAAGCTCCGACCCCAAAATTTCATGGAAGGCAGAAAAGTATCTCGGAAGGAAGATGGAAATTTAGGGAATTTTTGGGAAATCAGATGACTAAGCTCTGACCCCAGAATTTCATGGAAGGCGAAAAAATATCTCGGAAGGAAGATGGAAATTTTAGGGAATTTTTGGGAAATCGGACGACTAAGCTCCGACCCTAGAATTTCATGGAAGGAGGAAAAATATCTCAGAGGGAAGATGAAAATTTTAGGGAATTTTTAGGAAATCGGACAACTAAGCTCCGACCTCAGAATTTCATGAAAGGAGGAAAAATATCTCGGAAGGAAGATGGAAATTTAGGGAATTTTTGGGAAATCGGACGACTAAACTCCAACTCCAGAATTTCATGGAAGGCGGAAAAATATCTCGAAAGGGAGATGGAAATTTAGGGAATTTTTGTGAAATCGGAAGACTAAACTCCGACCCTAGAATTTCATGGAAGGCGGAAAAATATCTTGGAAGGAAGATGGAAATTTTAGGGAATTTTTGGGAAATCGGACAACTAAGCTCCGATACCAGAATTTCATGGAAGGCAGAAAAATATCTCGGAAGGAAGATGGAAATTTAGGGAATTTTTTTTTGTTGTTTCACTTTGTTTACTTTTGACTTTGTTTCATTTGTTTTCATTTCTTTTCATTTTCATTTCACTTCATTTGATTTTGTTTTGACTTTCCATTTCATTTTCAATTTTCATTTCTTTTTGGTTAATTTCATTTTCAATTTTCATTTTTTTATCCTTTTATTTTGTATCATCATTTTTTTTTGGAACCAACGGGTGGTTCAACGGCTTTCGACCGTCGCATTAAAAGAAACATTTCTGAAAAGTCGTAAAATCTTCATTGATTTATCTGAAAAGAAATACAACTGATCTGACACTAATAAGCATCCAAAACTGATCACCTGTACAAGACTGAACAAAACTGATCGCATGTACAAAACTGAACAAAACAGGTGTATCATGTCATCTGTCTGTCTGCGGAAGTAGTGACAACAAGCTGTTGCGCTCTGCTGTAAGCTGTAGTAGCATTCTGCCTCTAAGGCTGCTGCGAGGGATGGGCCAACCTGCCAAGGTTACGCTCAGGAACAAAAGTCCCCTTGCGAACACCCGGAGGTACCACCGTCACAGTGGCAAAGGATGAAGGTTCTCCAGCTTCGGATCCGGTTCATAGTAGAACGGCGCTTTTTCTTCATCCATTCTCCTGAAGGTAACTGACACCCTTTATCCTGCAACTCTGGGGATGCAGTGTTTTGCCAAATCCGCTCCATTTCCTTTTAAGACCAGCACTGATCCGACCGGCAAGGGAATCTCAACAGAACCTCGACATTCACCAGGTCTAACTATCTGAATTTCACGTCCGAACAGAATATTGCATTCACTCACAAAGGAGACTGTGCAGAAGGGCCTCATGAAGTCGTGGTGGTTAATATGAGGAGGGATGCAGTCCCCATCCTCATAAATATTTATAATGCAGTTGTTTGGGATACAGTCTGCAGGCAGTATGTGCCACTCGACCATCCTCCTTATCAACATCTTTATTTTTGGTGGCATCTGATCCACCTCATCATGTTGTAAAATCCCCGAGGGGGTTTCCCTGTCGATCTCTGGCAAAGTTGTAGCAGCAACCGCATTGAATAGTGACCCTGCCTTTTCCTCTCTTCCATTTAGATGGCTTCGTATACGTTCTGGGCTTCAAGAGACCTGCTTTTCCCATGGTCTTGAGAGCATTGACGCAATCCAGAATATCTTCTTCATCTTCTTTTGAGAACACATCAGTATAGAGCTCGAGTCCTTCAAGGATGTTGATCCATTTTCCTTGAATATCCTCGTAATGCTCAAATTCCTGCTTTCTGATTCTTCGTATCTTTGCCATGATGTAGTATGGGACTCCTTGTGGCGGCGGAAAAACATATGGCTCCACACTCGGAAATTCCCTACTCTGAAGTAGCATCGAGGCGGTTGCATATGCCTCGAAGGTGTCGTATTCCTCAAGCTGTAGAACATGGCATTCTGGGCATTCTGAAAAAGCCCCTATATCTGAAGGCAGACTGGGCAAGCTCGAGTTGTAAATTGAGCATCCGGCGAAAACTTCCTTCATTGGATCCCATGTCAGAACGGGCTCCTCGATGGTTTCCGGCTCAGTATCTATGCGCAGAGAACTGTCCTCAGTCTCTTTCATTTCTGGCTGATGAAATTCTTCTAGCACAGGAGGTAGCTCAGCGGCTGACTCTCTAGCCCGTCTTCTCTCCATCCTTTCCAGGAGGCGGCGCTTGCGGCGATTTCTATTTCTTCTGCTTGTATTTGCTAATGGAGCGTCTGGAATTCTGCCGGCTGAAGCGGCAACCAGATCACCTTGTGGAGTGGTGATCATGGATGGGACATGAGTACGTCTCTCAGTAAGGAGGTGTAAGTCAACCGAACCTCCGGTGCCCCCATGTCCTGAGGTTTGTCCTACCTCCCTGTGACTGAATTTCTTCATTGACTTCATTTTTTGTGTTTGCTTCAGTATACGTTTCTAGATGTGAGGTCGAAGCTGTATCAAAGAGCAAACACCGACTCAAAACTCGACACTTCCTACACAAGTAAACAAGGGGAAATGTCAGCGAGTGGTGTTGTGCACGAACAAAAGCAAATTATCATTTACTTTAAACAAGTTTTAGCAATTAACTTGATGTTATTATTTTATTTAATATGTTTTTATAAAATTTAGATTTAGAATTTGGCAAACATGTTTTCATTTTGTGGGAAGATTTCTTTTATTTTATGAAGTTTTTTTTTATTACAAAATTTTGGACCCAGTCACAGACACCAGCCCTACAGATATATTGGAACGAATATCATTTTTTTCAGTCTTTTCATGTCGTGTAATATTTCTTTAAATATCATCCATTGATGGGCAACATGGGTCTATCCCCTTGAGAATCCACCAACTGGTAAGATCCTCCTGTATAGACCTTCTCCACCACGAATGGTCCTTCCCAGATCGGTTCGAATTTTCCACCTATTTTGCAGTGTGCAAGAATAGGCCTTCTAAGAATGAGCACGAGGTCACCAACTTTGAACGACCTTGGGCAAACAAATTTATCGTGGGCTTGAATCATCTTCGCTTGGTAGAGTTCCAAGTTATGCTGTGCGAGCAATCTTTTTCCTTCGAGGCTTTCCAATTTTGCAAGTCGTAACTTGGCATTCTCTTCTATTGTAATTTGATTGGCAACGTCAACCCGGAGTGACGGTAGCTGAAATTCTAGCGAAAGAATTGCCTCGGAACCGTACACAAGAGCGTAAGGCATAGAATGTGTCGGCATCCTGACTGTCGTCCTGTAGGCCCACAAATCTTCTATTAGCTTCTCGTGTCATCCTCTTTTATTTTCGTCGAGCGTCTTCTCCAGAATCTGAACAAGCATTTTATTGAAGGCTTCTGCCAAGCCATTTTCTTTAGGGTAGTAGATCGTCGAGTATCTCCAATCTATCGCGTGTCTTCTGACGAAGTTGTTGATTTTCATGCTCTTGAAATCGGATCCGTTGTCGGAGATGATTCTGCGCGGTACACCGAAATGGTAGACGATTTGATTCTTGAAGAACTGTAAAACTTGCTGTGCTGTGACTTCCCGTAGTGGAACTGCTTCTGCCCACTTAGAAAAGTAGTCTGTAGCGGCGAGTATAAACCTGTGTCCTTTTGAGGAAGGAGGGTCTAACGGACCCACTATGTCCGTACCCCAGTACTCGAATGGCCATGAGGCAATCGTTGGGTGTAGAACATTCGGAGGCTGGTGCAAGACCACTCCATGCACCTGACACTGATGGCATATCTTAGCTATGTTCATGCAATCTGTCATCATTGCTGGCCAGTAGTATCCGAGTCTTTTGATTTTCATCTTCATTTTCGGTCCTGACTGGTGAGCGCCACACAATCCAGCATGTACTTCTTTGACAATTTTTTGCGCTTCTGCTCTGCTCAGACATCTCAGCCACATCTGGTCGAAGGATCTCCTATACGGAACATTATCGATCAGGGCATATGACAAAGCCCTCTTCTGAATCTGGTGCGCTACTGACTTATCTTCTGGTCGCTTTCCGGTTTGCAAATATTCCATTAATGGCTGACGTCAATCTTCTGTATCTTCTGCCACTACAGCAACTGTCTTTTCTTTTTCAATTTCATGTAGACTGTCGAGGTCGATCTGAGACAACACCTGACATCCTTGCATTGTAGTATCTATAGAATCTTCGGGTGGACAAGCCAATTCTTTAGCGAGTATTGCTAAAGCGTCCGCATGGGCATTGTATGCTCGAGAAATCCTATAGAATATCACATTCAGAATTTTCTCGAGTAACTTCATCGTATACCGGTGGTATTCTTCTAATCTCGGCTTTAGAATTTTGTACTATCCTGCCACTTGCTGGATGACAAGCTGTGAGTCGCCATAAATGGTAATGTCAGTTATATCCATTAGTATTGCTAATTCCAAGCCTGTGATTAGAGCTTCATACTCTGCTTCATTGTTGGTACACGGCTCTGTCAAGTGGTTAGGAAATCTCAGCATGGCCCGATCTGGTGTCACAAAGATTAAACCAATTCCTGCTTTGCAGGGTATAACTGTTCCTGATCCTTTGTCTTTTCGAGTTGATGACGCTCCATCAAAGTACATTTCCCAACATTGAGCATTGGGATCTTCTATCTATAGTATTTGCTCATCTAGTAACTCATCTTTGAGTGGGGACCCAGCTGGCGATGCGGTGCGCCGCCAGAAAATCTGCAAGAATCTGCCCTTTGATAGTGCGAAGGGGCACAAAGGTTATATCGAATTGCAATAATATCATTGACCACCTTGCTAAGCATCCGGAAAGCGTTGGTCGGGTCATCAAATATTACAAAGGATTAACCTTCGAAATCAGGTTGACTTTATGAGAAAACATGTAATGTCTGAGCTTTTGAGTAGCAAAATCCAAAGCTTGACAATGTTTCTCGATAGGAGGATACTTTACCTCTGCGGGTATTAGACGTCGACTCAAGTAGTAGAGTGCATTCTCTTTACCCTCATCATTGACTTGGGCAAGTAGAGCTCCGAGAGACTTATCTAACGCCGCGGTATAAAGTATCAACGGTCTACCCGGGATAGGGGCTGCTAAAAAGGAGGTGTCGTTAGATATCGTTTAATATCTTCAAAAGTATGCTGGCACTTTTCTTCCCAAATAAATTTAGCATCCTTTTTAATTAATACCGAGAATGGCTGACACCTACCCGACAGATTAGATATAAAGCGCCTCAGATATGCCAGTTTTCCTTCAAATGAACGTAGTTTTTTCAAGGTTTTAGGGGGAGGCATTTCTAAGATGGCTTTAATCTTCTCTGAGTTGATTTCGATTCCCCGATGACGGACAACAAATCCTAAAAATTTCCCAGAGGTAACGCCAAAAGCGCACTTTAAGGGATTCATCTTCAGATTATATTGTCATAATCGTTCAAATATAATCCTCAAATCATATAGGTGGTTTCCTCTTATCTTGCTCTTGACGACCAAATCATCCACTTAGCATTCCACTTGGTCGTGAATGAGGTCATCGAAGATCCTTGTCATTGTTCTTTGGTATGTAGCTTCTGCGTTCTTCAGTCCAAACGACATCATGGTGTAGCAGTAAATCCCGATCGGAGTTCTAAAAGCTGTGAGCGCTACGTCTTCTGGTGCCATCTTGATCTGATTGTACCCTGAAGACCCATCCATAAAGGAAAACGTTTCATGTGTCGACGCGGTATCCACCATTAGTTCTGGTATCAGCAACGGGAATTCATCTTTTGGACATACTTTGTTTAAGTCCCTGAATTCGACACACAGTCGGATTTGTCCATTTTTCTTTTTCACTGGCACAACATTAGCTAACCACGCCGGATACTGTTATTCTCGGACAAAATTAGCGTCTATTAATTTCTTGATTTCTGTTGTAACTTGCTGTTCTATCTCGAGGTGCATCCTTCTGGGAGCTTGCTTTACTGGCATCACATTCTTATCCACTCCAAGGCGATGAACTGCGACCGCCGGAGATAGTCCTGGCATTTCGTCATAGCTCCAAGCGAAGCAATCTTTGAATTCTGATAATAACCTGACCAAGTCTGTAACCTCTTCTTCGTTGAGTAACGAACTTATGAAAGTCGGTCGGGGCTGCTCCTCAGTCCCGAGATTGATTTCTCTTAATTCATCGACTATTGATTTGATTTATTCTTTGAATTTTAGCGGAGCATCGCCTATTGGCTGAACTTCATATTCATCTTGAATGTCCAGACAATCTTCTTTTGATTGACTAGTAACAACCATGCAAAATTCTGAGTCATCGACGGGTCCGAGCGTACCAAACCCAAGACCTTCTTTCGAATTGAGTTTCTTTCCTTTTACATTCCATAATTTTTCGAACGATTGTAACTTATCTTTTGGCATTTTCTTTGACACATATCCTTGTTGAATTAACTTTTGTACACATGGCGAAAAGTAGCCAAAAGGTAATTCCATTAATTTATTTGAGTCATTTTCTTCAAGAATTACACAAGGTTCAGAAGTAGAAGGGGATGCTTTGTAAAACTTGATCAGTTTAAAACCATCGTTATGAACTTCCTTGACCTCTATACTCTCTACCTTTTGAGAATGGATCGGAGTAAGGGTCATGGCATGAACATAGTGGTTAATCTGATCGTACATCGATTCATATTCATCCTTTACTTCGTCGTCCAGAGAGATCTCGAACTGAGGCTTCTTCTGAATTATCATCATTGTTTCTTTATCTTCTTCGGAGCTTCCCTCCATGTCGATGTTGATTGTTGGCTTCGTCTGTTCAACAATCTAGGAAATTCTTCCTCGACCACGTCCCCGGCCTCGACCTCGGATGCGTGGGCTAAAAGAACTTTTACCAACTCGTTGAGAAGGAGCGGTATGAGATTGTTGAACTGGAGCCATACGGTCTCGTCCTTGTAGTTCCTTTGAGTCTTCAATTTTGCTTATCACAATGTCTCTTGAAAATATTGTTTTCTTCAAAGGAGCATAGTAAGCGGCGTCTTCATGGATACCTACTTCATGTATTGAAAACGGCTGTAAATCATCTTTAATGCAATGTTCTTGTCCATCTTTGTAGTATTTGATGCACTGGTGAAGCGACGACGGGACCATATTGTACTCATGGAGCCACGTTTGACCAAGCAGGGTATTGAACGAAGTATCCGCATCGATGACATGGAATTTTGCAGTTGTTACTAGATTTCCGACTTTCATTTGTAGCGTTATAGATCCGAGGGCTCTTTCTCTTTTCTGATTGAAACCTCTTAACATCATTTTATCCATTGAAAGCTCTCGGGCGTCGATGTCCAAGTAAGCTAACGTCCGTAGACTCATTATATTGAGCGACGCTCCAGGATCTACTAAGACTCTGGAAAGCACGAATCTGCCGATGATGACAGAAATGTAGAGTGGATGATTGTGATCGACTGTACCGAGTAGCAAATCTTCGTCGGTGAAAGTTACTCCAGGCTGTTCCTTTATGGTGCAAACTCCATCTGAGGATGTGCTAGCCAACTGCGCTAAGCAAATGTCAAGATCAAGTTGAGCCTTGATCAAACTTTCTTTGATCTCCTTTGACACGATCAGAGCATCGTAAATACTTAGTTTGGCCGGCAACTTCCTGAGATGAGCCAGCACGTTGTAATCCACTTTCTTTGGGTTTTCAACTTCATTTCGATCTTGTATCTCTTCAGTAGCTGGAGGTATTTCTTCTTGAGTGACTATCTGCTTTCCTTTGTCCACTGGAGTTGTTCTCAGAGGTAGCTCCTTGCCACTCCTTAAATGCACTTCCGTTATTTCTTCTTCTTCTGGACCCAGAGGTCCTTCTGTATCTGAGAAGTCCAAACTGATGTCAAGTGGAACTCCTTTGCATTCGAGGACTGGCTCCTCACTTCTCGTACTGTTGTAGCCGGTGTTGTCGATGTCTTCTTTATCTTTGCTGGAAGTTAATATGATTTGAGGATCATTTTGGGAATCGAAATCGGAGTTAGATAGGTTGTGATTAGTTACGTCATCACTAGAGACAGTAAAAACATATCCAATTCATATCATTATTACGAGACCCTGGAGGGGTACAAAGATAATGATACAAAGTCAGGGGTTCGAGGGATTTCACCCCTAAATCTGAGATAACCAGTCTAACGGGAGCAGCCCCTATCCTATCCTTCACGCTATCGTCTTTAATCTCGCTCGCGATCTCTTTCATCCTCCATTCTTGTCGCGGTAGCTTCCTCGGCGAAGCTTTCATCTTGGACTGTGCTGGCGGTGGACTCCAGACAGTGGCTTTCTTTGGAGCAGACTGAATCTGATCTAGGACCTTCTAGAGCTCATTCCAAATTGCACTCCATCCACCCTTACTGGCATATGGGTTAAGCGGAGAGATTGGCTCGACTGAAATTACATTTATATAACCTTTTTCAGGCTCCTTCAAATTTCCTTCGGTATTGTTATATTTCCTTCTTTGTAATTCCACTCAAGCCAATCCTTGAAACTGAAGCAGTTCTCAATTGTATGTCCAAGCATCCGGTGATAGGGACAGAAGTTGGGCTGATCTTTCTTATTCACCTCTTCTGGCTTTTTCGGCTCGGGTAACTTGAACTCGGGCTTCTTCAGCAGATTCTTGAACATCTTTGCTACAACATCATCTTTGAAAGAGTAGTTTTTGCGTAGTCGTTCTGATATTGTAAGAACTGGTCTCACATCCATCCTCGTACGGTCTCGCCGTCGTCGACCGGCCGATTATTCTTAGGTGGACGAGGCTGTCCGTACTGCTGAGGCTGACTGTACTACTGAGGCGACTGCTCGGTCTGAATCATCATCGGTTGCTTTCTTTTATCGATCGTGGCCACTACGCCAGATCTCTTCTCATAAACCTTTGCTAGTTTCGTTTTCTCTGTCTTTTCTGCAGGCTCCATGTGCTTCATTTCTTCATGTAAGCTGCTGGCCTTGCTGAGTAGTTTCTCGAAGGACTTGATCGTGAGACCCTTAAGCATAAAAGCTACCGGACCGTGAATACTCTTGAGTAGTATATCGATCGCGTGTTGTTCTTGTAGCTGAGGTTCGCATTTCATGCTTAAATTTCTCCACCTCAAGATGTAGTCAACCAAAGTCTCGTCGGGCTTCTGACGTTCTACCACTAGATCTCCTATGGTGACATGACGCTGAGCACCGATGAATCTCTTCACAAACATGCTTTCCATTTCTGCGAAAGTCTTTACTGATCCATTAGGAATTTCAACATACAAATCGAAAGCTATTCCCGACAGGCTGCTGACAAACTGACAGAACAATAGTGCTTCACTTCCTCCTGTATTGCAACAGCTGGCTCTGAAGTGCGCTATATGCTACCGAGGGTTTCTTGTTCCATCAAATGTTTTAAAGGTCGGTGGCACGAAGCCTTTGGGGTAAGGTACAACATCAAATTCCTCCGGGTAGGGTCTACCCTTTGAAACTGATGCTCTGCCTTTAGTCTGGGCCAAGGCCTCCCGAACTTGCTGTTCAACGATTTGCTTAAGATCCTTTTCTGGTAGACTTGGGGTTGAATCCTTCTTTGGAAGCTCATTCTCATTGGCAGAGGCGACCTCTCTTCTTTCTTCGGTGATGTGTATTATCTCAGGCTGATTGATTTCTGGAGATGCTGTCGGATGTGACTGAGATTGTCCATGCAATGTGGCCATGGTAGTCATAGCTGCGGTCATCTCCTTTATTCTCTTTTCCAATCGGCTGATCATTTCATCTCTAGCGGACACGGCTCTTTGAAGCTCTTCTATTGCGTCCTCCTCAAGAGGAGCTTCACGCGCAGACGCTGTGGCCTTGATATCGACCATGTTGGTTTCCATGAATTCATCATCCAAGTAATCTGACAGGTGGAGATCCTCGTTATCGACCTCCAATCCTTGCTCCCTAGTTAACTCTGAAATCTCTTCACGAAGTTTCTGAATTCTATCCTCCATCGACCCTTCTTCTGCCATTGACTCTGAAGCAACAGGAGTGGTGATGATAGGAGTGTCGGACTTATAATCCATTTGATGATTTATAGACTTCTCAAAGTGGACAGGTGCAGCGACTTTTGGTAACCACACTCTCCTCTCGAGAATTG
This sequence comes from Papilionanthe hookeriana x Papilionanthe teres, assembly GCA_022702705.1. Lineage (NCBI taxonomy): Eukaryota > Viridiplantae > Streptophyta > Magnoliopsida > Asparagales > Orchidaceae > Papilionanthe > Papilionanthe hookeriana x Papilionanthe teres. The sequence goes on from CM040427.1 coordinate 146,229,483, forward strand.
ATGCCTCGAGACGGAATGTCTCAGCGGGGACATCAGGACCAAGAGAGGAAGTGTGCTCCCTAGAGTGCAGACCATGTACAGAGGAAAGTAATCCGCTCTTCCTCCTCGAGAGTTCCTTGGGTGGCATTCTTGGACCTAGCCGAGACTTGACTGGTCTTCGTATTGCGGGTGTCGAATCAGTGGTAGTTGTCTCAACACGCTTTCCCAAATGGTGCTTGACAGAAACCCTGCTAGGCTTTTCCATTTTCAAAATTTTCTCTTTCACTTCTGGGGATATTGCACATCCCATCCTTTTAAGAAGCTTGGCGACATAACATCCTTCTAATTCGGCCAATCTCCGTAGAACTCGAGTGATGGGTGTGGGCTTCTTTCCCTCCTCATCACGACTGTGCAGTGCTGGAAGTGCAGCGACAATCCTATGGAGACTTTCATTTCCAGTAGTACCAGCTAACGGGTGGAACCTACTACCTCGGAGGAGAGGAGAGGTATTCGGTAAACCGAGTTCCTCCTGCTGAGGAATCTCATCAATCACTGGCATACTTGCAGCTTGTGCCCTGGCGGCCTTGCAAAGCTTCCGGTTGCGATTCCTCCTTTGGGATTTGGTGAACGGGGAACCCTGGAACTAGAACCAATCTCAAAGACAGACGGCAGAGCAAGGAAGGCTTTGTCAGAATCCTCCTCGTGCAAAATTTCCTTCCTTTTAGTAGACAGGAAAGTAGGTGCTGTAACGGTGAAGCCGGAAGCAGTAGAGGTGACGACTCTCCTTGTTACGCAGCCAATCGGTTTGACGGGGACAACAGTCATCTTCACCTTCTTAGCAGAAGGGAAGTCTTCATGGGAGTTCAAATCGAACTCGGCAGATGGTTCTTGTACTTCGGGGGCGGCAACTTTCAGGACCACGAACGGGACTTTTCCAAGCACGACTTCAAACTCACTGAAGCCATCTCCAAACTGAATCAACAGTGCTGCGAGACGAGCCTCACGGGAAGAGGGCAGGTCGCAGGAGAAAGTCAGCGAAGGGGTTGATATTTCGACTTTCAAAAGAAACGTTCTAAAATTTAGGAAGGGCGAAAGACCTTGTCATCATAGTATGAACACTATGAAAAAGATCGTTTTGTGAACTAGGTAAAATTTTTTATTTCATTTAATATATTATTAATTTCTCTTATCATATTTTGTTCTTCTTTTTCTTTTATTTTCTTTTAGATTTTCATGCGTTTGTTTTAAATGATATTTAGAATTTTAAAGGTGGATTAACTTGTCGAAGGAAAAAAATTAAATCCAAGAGGCAGACGAAAAAGGTGAAGCAGAGGACCCTGCTGAGGATCCCTTTTCACAACGCACATTGCCCAAGTGGAATTAATCCACCAACACACCTATTGGGGGTCCAACCCCACAAGATCAAAAGAAAAAAAATCCTAAGGATCCTCGAACCTCTCTGTTTAGGAGTGGCTAAACAGATGGTCTTGAAATCCAGGAGAGTTGATCATACTTTCCCAAGAAAGAAATGGGTAAAGTATGTCAACGGAAGAATGGTAATTTGTCTCATGAGAGACATGAGTACATTACCGATATATGAATATAGTATTTTCTGATTTTTATGAAGAGAGAAACTCTCTCCCCAGCGGAGTCGCCAGAATCTGTCGGTGTATAAAAAGTTTTAAATATATGTGTTTTAGTTGGGGTTGCCCATTAGAAGCTGTCAGTCGCTGCAATCGAAGTCCCATCGCCTGCTTTAGAAGGACAATTTTAATTTAATTATAATTTAGTTTAGAAAAATATGGAGTCAAACTGATCTCATATTTTTCAAAGTTCGAATGAAAGAGCTCTATACCTCGAGCTTTGTATATATCCCGAAGGATGAACACAAAACTCGAGGATGAGGCTCAATCAAATGAACTAAGGAAAATTATGACATTCGTTTGGTCTGTGAAACCTGTATGTTTGCTGACAATTTCCCCCATTTAATATAAGAGGATTAAATGGGGTTTATATTAATCGCAGGGTCTTTTAGGTTTCCTATAAGGGTAAGCCCCTATAGTTAATTACATCTTAGACAACTGAAGTCACCTAAGAAAACTCTTGTTAAAGATCAGGAAATAATTATATTCATGACTTCCAAAGGTAAGGATTTCTTTCAACGAAATGTGATTATCGGAATTCAATAGGAGAATGGTTCAAATTTCAGAACATTTCATTTTATCATAGTCCAAAAGAAAAGAAGACTAGGGGAAGAACATTGATTCGAGAAGAATCCCGGTGTTTTCCCAAGCTATCCTATTGTTTGGCTCAGTTTAGGAAAAGATTTAATTTATATTTCATCGTGCCAATTTTATTATTTAGGGCTTACATTCATTTGATGTCGATCATATGAATAGCCTGGAAGATGTGAGAGTTTATGTCATATCAGGATGACAACCTCGGAAAACTAGACGAGTTAGGGCTTATAATGCACTGGGTGCAAAAGCCTAAAAGATGACATGAGGGTTTACTTTGCATCGGCCAAATACCTCGAAGTCCTATAGCTAGTTGCTTAATGCTAAGAATGGTTTAGCTGAAGTAGACTCAGGTTTTGCTGAAGAAGATGGTTGTGCTGCCCACTATGCTCCAAGCTCCTTTGTCGTTGCAAAGGTTCAGTTTTATAAGGTGAAAATCAGGAAGTGAGAGAAGTGTTTTGGTTTAGAAAAGTCTTAGAATTCAAGTGTTTTGGTGTTTTAATTAAAACAAAGCTTAAAGTTGATTAAATAGAACTGATTAAGATCCCACGGTTCCGTCTTCCCGGCACCGTTATTTTCATCGGATTCACTTAGTCCATATGAATTTGCTAAACTCAACTGAATGAGTTCCACACTTTCATTTAGACCGTGGGAAATCCCGTTAGCAACACGTGGGTTACATCATCCGAGGTATTCCCGATCATCTAACGAGACGTTTTAATTGAGTTGTAGTTGTAATTTTTGTTTTTGTTTGTGATTAAGTTTTGGGTTTTCTTATATTTTAAAATGTTGCGGGGTATTTTATGTCATCCCAAGCAGCTATATTTGTAGTAAAGTGCAGGGGAGTAAAGTACTCTAAGTAAAATACTAAAACTATAAAAGTGTACCTAGCGAGTCTTCAAGTTCCACCACCTGAAACTTTAGTATTGCATTGCATGTATGTGTTTATAATTTTGCAGAAATTAAAGCATGCCAGAAAACAGGAAGAAGTAGGACTAACAAGCAGTAACTACTATATCCTATGATGTCTATGTTTAGATCCTGGTTGTCTACCAAGTCCTATGATGTCTATGTTAAGATCCTGGTTGTCTACCAAGTCCTATGATGTCTATGCGAATTTCTATGTTGTGTTTCAATGAACTTTGTTAATTTAATTGAGGATGGTTTCGTTAAGCAGACATATTAAGTTTAATAGACCTCTGAGGTATCCAAAAGGTCGAGAAGGATGCGGGTCCATGCTTCCCTCTCACGGCTCAGTGAAAAGTCTCGGGCTCATTTAGACTTATTATGTTGCTTAACAACTCATCCTACCTATACCCTTATTCTTAATGAACACAGGTGTTCGGGGTAGGTTGGGGCAGATGGGTATAAGTGTGGTTTGGATTTGGATTGGTGGGAATTGGTAGTTTGATTTGGACTTATGGGAGTGCTGTGAAGAGTTTGTGATTTTATTTGTGGAAGATTTGCTTGAGTTTGTGTTTGGATTTGGTTTTGGTTTTGGTTTGGGTTTGGTTTTGGTTTATGTTTAAATTTGGTTTGTTTTTGGATTTGGTTTGTGTTAGGTTTTGAAACTAGGGATTTTGTGTTTGGAATGTGAATTGAGAAGGTTATGTGGACATCGGGTAAAATTTGGGTTACTCCATGCATTCACTAAGTATAAGGGTATTCTTATTATGTTTTCTACACCAAGTTGTGATTTCCTAGGGGTCTTTATAAAAGGAAAAAAAAATCATGCCTCAGGAGGCCTATCCTAGGTTTGATTGTTATCGTGTTGGTATTGTATTGTGGTCGGGATTGTTGTTGTATGTTGTGATTGTTGTGATTTGTGATGGTTGTGTTGTGTTATGATTGTATGTGATCGTATGTGTGTAATGTGTATGATTGTTGATGTGATTATAGTTGTGATTGTATGTGATTATTATGTTATTTATATTTCATTATTATTATTTATTATCTTATTATTGTTTCTTTTATTATATGTTATCATTTTATGTTATTATTGTTAATTATTATTTATGTGTCGTTAGTTTATATATGTTATCATTTTATGTTATTATCGTTAATTATTATTTGTGTTAGTTTATTTTATTATGTGTTATTTAAAGTCATTATCTTTTATTTGTAATTGAAAATTGTTTATTTAATTTATTATCTTATTTAATTCATTGTGATTTATTTACTTTTATTTGATTGTTATTTATTTATTTTATTTAATTGATTGATCATCATTTACTTTACTTAATTAGTTGTTATTTATTTATTGTTATTTCTTTATGATTGCTTAATATTTATTTATTTGAATTATTATTTTTATTATTATTTATTTTATTTAATTTAGTTTAATTTAATTTAATTTAATTTATTTTAATTTATCATTTATTTATATTATTATTTAATTTAATTTGATTTTTTTAGTTTAATTAAATTTATATTAGTTACAATTATTACTTAATTTAATTTTATTTATTTATTTAATTTAATGTAATTTAATTTAATTTATTTAATTTATTTAAATTATTTAAATTACTATTTCTTTACATTATTATTTAATTTAATTTTAATTTAATTTAATTTTTAATTTATTATTTTATTTAATTTAATTTAATATTTGTTTATATAATTGTTTTCGGTTTATTTAATTAATTATTATTTAATTTATTTTAATTATTATTTATATTTTTGGTTTTATTTAGTTTTAACTATTTAATTTTAATTTAATTTATTATTCATTTATATTATTTAAATTATTTTCAATTTATGTATATATATATATATATATATATATATATATCGTGTGTGTGTGTATGTGTGTGTTATTTATTTTATTATCCTTATATTCTTATCATTTAATATATATAAACTATAAGTTATTTTTATTTTTAATTTATTATTGTTTTTAATTATATGTATATTTAAGTTTATTATTTATATCATTTATTTATCATTTATATTATTATTTATTTAATTATAAAGCTTTTAAAATTTCTCTCTCCTCAATTATTTTTTTATTTATTTTGAAGTTATTATTGTTTTTATTAAGTTATAATCTATTAAATTTATTATTTACGCATATATTTACATTTACATTATTTTAAAGAGACATGAAATTTTTATTTGCTTATTTTTATTTTTTATCTTGAATTTACAACTATTTTCAATTATTATTTTTTTTTCTTATATTTTTTGTTTTCTTTTAAAATTATAACATTATTTTCATTATTTTCATATTATCATTAATTTAAAAATATACATATTTAGCATTTAGTTAGTATTTTGATATTTTAGTGGTATTTATTTATTTTTAAATTTAATATTGTTATTTATTTTACATTTAGTATGGTTATATTATTATGTTACTTATTTGTATACAATTTATTTTCATTATTATTATTTATTTACTAATCATTAATTCATATACATATTTTTTGATTTATTTCATTAGTATAGTTATATTTTAAATTTTATTTAGTTATTTATTTAGTGTAGTTATTTTATTTAAAATTTAGTAAAGTTATTATTTAATTTATTTAAATTTACAATTATTATATCACTTATGTTTTTACATTTGTTATTTATTATTTTCTTTACAATGTTATATGTTATTTTAAATTTTCCTTTCATTTTATTTTGTTTTATTATTATTTCCTTTATGTTGTTTTATTTCTTTTTAAATTTTAAAATTCACTTTTCAAGTTAGTAAAAATTAGGTGGTAGATTTGTAAATATTTAAACTAGTTAAATAATTAGATAATTTGCATGAAAAAGAAATCCTAGGGCTAAAAATGGAAAGATTTAAAAACTAAATAGCTAAATAACTTTGCATAAAAAAGGAATTCCTAAGCCTAAGCATGGAAACATTTAAATAGCATGAAGATTTGTGAAAAGAAAATAAAAATTAACACATGATTTTTGAAGATATACATGGAGATTTGTGATTCTAAATAGCTTGCATATAAATTTAAAAATGTTTGTAAAAGGAAGAAGAAAACTAAACAACAAGCATGTATGCGTGGGATCTTAGGCTAAGCATGAGAAGAGTGAAGACACTTACCTTGATTTGGAGGAGTTGATGGAAGAAACTTGAAGAGGGGATGCCCTTGTTGAAGCTCACGGCTAGAAGGAGTTGGGATTGGGTGTGGCTTGCTTGGAAGAAGAAGAAGGAGAGGAGGGAGGCTCACGGTTTTGGAATTAAGGAGGGGAAGTGAGTGAGTGGGATGGTGAAGTGAGTGAAGTGAGTGTGTAAGTGTGTAAGAGAGTGTAAAAAAGAGATTATGAGAGAATTTTATGGGGGAGGCTCACGGCTAGGAGTCAAAGAGGGAGTAAGGGAGAGATGAGGTGGAGGTGTGGTGAAGGTAAGGAGGAGGTGAGGTGGGTAGGCCTTAGGGTAGAGGTGAGGGAGAGATGAGGGAGAGGTGAGGGAGAGATGAGGGAGAGATATTTTTTTATTTTATTTATTTTTTTTATTTATTTATTATTATTATATATATATTTTTTTATTTTAGGGCTGTCATGAGGTTAATTTGGTTAATTTTGGTTTAATTTGGTTTGATTTGAATCATTAGTTCAATTAGGTTCATTTGGGTTTGGGTTGACTTAACTTGGGTTAGAGCTTGAATGAAGCCAAAGTGCCTTGATTAATATTGTCCATGTGATTGTAATGAAGATCTTTCATGAAGACATAAAGTGGTTTTGAGCTCATTTGGAAGTTTAATTTTGGTATGGATAGGATTTTTTATTATTTTGGACCATATTGGATTTGGGTCAAGTTATCTTAAGTTTGAGTGGGAATGAGGTCTAGAAATCTTCAAAAATAGTGTAGATATGGTTGTGTCGAAGATTTTTCATGAAGACATGAAATGGTTTTGACAAATTTTGGAGGGTCAATTTGGTGGATTTAGGACATGTGTTCAATTTGGGTCAAAATTGGGGGTTTTGGTCCAAAATGGGTTAAATTGGCAAAATTTGCTTATGGTGTAGTTGAACAAAATAAAATTGGGAATTTTTAAAATTTCTTGGAATTTTCTGGGAATTTTTTGGAATTTTTGGATTTTTGGGCAAAAAGGGTATTTTGGCAATGTTGGGTAATTTTGGTCAGTTTGAGTGGTAAGGGATATCTTGGAATGACTTTTGGGGGAATTTTGGTAAATTTGAAAAATTTTGGGTAATTTAGGGCATTTTGGGAGGCCAGGGGCCAAAAAATTGAAATTTTGGAAAATTGAAGCTTGGTTTGAGATGAATGTCATGAGATGGTTTAAATTGAGTTATGGACCAAGGGTCACTCACATTTGGTCCTCTATGTATTGGTACTAGTCAAACCCTAGCCTGATGCTAAGAGTTGAGAAGAACCATCTACATGAGTTTCCAAAGGTTTGGGGGAATGTGTGCATGTGAGTGGTGAACTCCAGACCCCCCTCAGGGCAAATCCTAAGGTCTGACCACCTATAGGAGACTTTCTCTGAATTCCTTATGCTTGCCTTTTCCTACCAAAAGGTGGAGGTTAGGCCTTAAGCATATGAAATCCCCTAGAGAAGCAAGAAGAGTTTTTAATTTCTATGGGGAGGTTTCCATGACTAGTCTTCTAAGAAAGTCACCAGGAGAGTCCTATGGCTCGACCCTAGGCTATTCTAAAGAGATACTAGACCTCAATCAAAAGTGAGGTCAACACTTACTATCTGAATTTTCTTCATTTTCACTTCCTTCTTCAAACATATTTTCATACTCCGCTTCTTTTTCAAATATATTTTCAAAATGATCCTTTCTCAAATATTCACAAACCTCCATCCTAAAACATTCATCATCTTTTGTCATTGAGGGATACTTGATAGATTTCAAAATATTAAATGTCACCTCTTGATCATTACCCTCATAGTTAAATCTCCTTTTTTGAACATCAATCACTGCTCTCCCAGTAGCTAGGAATGGTCTTCCCAAAATGATTGGAGTTTCTTTATCTTCCTCCATATCAAGTACAATAAAATCCAAAGGAAAGATAAATTTATCCACTTTCACTAACACATCTTCCACCACTCCTTTAGGGTATGTAATGGAACAATCGGCCAACTGAAGAGTCACAGAAGTAGGGGAAATTTTTTTTATTCCTAACTTTTTGAAAGTTGATAAAGGCATAAGATTAATACTAGCTCCCAGATCACATAAGGCTCTTCCAGAAAATTTTTAACCTATAGCACACGGGATGGTGAAACTACCAGGATCTTTATGTTTTTCTGGAAGCTTCTTCTGAATACTTTCACTACACTCTCCGCTAAGTGCAACAATTTCTTCCATTTCTTCTTCTGAATAATACACATATAAAATCACACAAATACTCTAACAAGTAAACAAACACACAATTACACACTACAAAGTAAAGGTTTTCAGTTGCTATACTATCAATAGATACTGTTTATACCTTCCCCGGCAACAGCGCCAAAAACTTGATGCGGACTTTTTATTATGCAAGAACTTATGAACCAAAATTTATATATTTATAATGATTTTGTAAAGTATAAACTTCAACACAAGTATACATATCATATCAAGTAATACAGAGCTCTAATGGAGTCCTAGTTATCGATCCCACAGGGAAGGCACGTTCTTTACAATAGTGTCGGCATATTTTTAGGTTTGTGTGTTGCATTTTGAAAAGGGGTCGCCTACAAAAGTTGTCGGTGAATTTTTTATTTTAAATTTAAATTTATATATAATTTGGAAAGTAGAATTTGATTTTGAAAATAATTTTAAGTTTGAAAATTTTAAGATATGAAATCAAACCGATCTCACATCCCAAATAGTTTATATAAACGAGCACCGTATCACAAACCGTGTATCTATCCCAAAGAATAAACACACTGCTTAATGATGGGGCTCGATTAAATAAAATAGAATATTTGTAACATCTGTTTGGTCTGCGAACCAATTTTATAAGCCGACAAGTTCCCCTGCTTAATATAAAGGAATTAAGCAGGGTTTATATTACCTGGGTTCTTAAAGTTCCCTATAAGGGCAAGCCCCTATAGTTAATTACATCTTAAATGACGGGAATCATTCAAGAAAACTCTCGATAATGATCAGTGGTTTTGCTCTCAAGAATTTCAAAGTTTAAGGTTTTCAAAGGATTGAATTTTGGAATTTCAAGAGGGATTAGCTCAAATTTGGAACAATTAATTTTAAGAGTCCAAAGGAAGAGAAGTAGGAGAAGCTGAGGATCCAAAAGAATCTTGGCAAATTCCCAAACTATCCTATTGTTTGGCTTTAATTTGGGAGTTTATTTAATGTAATAATCCTGCCAATTTTAATTAATTAGGACTTATATTCGTATGACATGATCATACAAATAGCCTGAAAGATGTGAGGGTTTGTGTCGTATCGAACGACTACCTCGGAGTCCTAAGACCGGTTAGGGCTTAATTTGCATAACATGATTATGCAATGCCTAACGAAAAGTTGAGGATTTATGTTGCACTAGGCAAACTACCTCGAAATCCTATGGCTTTGTTATTTAATTCTAAGAAAAGGTTTTGTTGATGTAGACGTAAGTTTTGCTGATGAAGATGGTCGTGCTGCCCACTATGCTCCAAGCTCCTTGTCGTTGCAGAGGTTTAGTTTTAGAAAGTGAAAATCAGGAGATGAGAGAAGTTTTTTTATTTAGAAAAGTCTTAAATTCCAAATGTCTTAATGTTTTAATTAAAACAAATCTTAAAGTTGGTTAAACATAACCGATTAAGATCCCACGGTTCTGTCATCCCGACACTGTTATTTTCATCGGATTCACTTAGTCCAGATAAATTTGCTAAACTCAACTGAATGAGTTCCACACTTTCATTTAGACCGTGGGAAATCCCGTTAGCAACACGTGGGTTACATCATCCGAGGTATTCCCGATCATCCAATGAGACGTTTTAATTTAGTTGTAGTTGTAGTTTTGAGTTCTGTTTGTGATTAAATTTTGAGTTTTTTTATATTTTGAAATGTTGTGGCGGTGAATTTTATCTTGTTGTGACTTTTAATTTAGTTTTGGATTTCAGTTTTGTGGCTATCCTAAAGGTTTCAGTTTTGATGCAGGGTCTCATTCTTATTTAGCATGCAAGAAAAGTAAAGTGCAGTACAGGTAAGTAAAAAAATTGCAATAAAAGCGTACCTGGAGGGTCTTCTCGTCATTCTCAAGCTGCACTTAAAACACATGTTAAGGCATTTATATATTTGCAACAAGTACCTAGGTAAAGCTAAGGAAAGGTTCTGGTTGTCTACCAAAATCCTAATCCTATTGCTAGTCAATCCCTATGACGTCTAGATTCTTTTATTTTTGTGGATGATTTTCTTCACTAAAGAACAATTAAGTTCGATTGTTCTTCTAAAACACCCCATCATATTGAGGCAGTGTTTAGGACGATTCCTAAACATTTTTTCAATATTCTTGGGATTATTTTGAGTCCAAATGAGTTTTATTGTATTGGTGAATTGAACATCCAGAAATTTAGTTCAGTTTGTTTCTTGCTCAATGAATTAAGATGTTTGATTATCCTATGAGTAAAGTGACATTTCACTTGATGCTCTATTTAAGAGTTATAATAATGAAAGTCTTTAGGGGACAAATCAGTTTGTTAAAGAATTTAACCGCTTTGATTAAAGTCGAATTGATGATTTAGGATGATTTAGTTTCAAAATTCAAGTTGATTTTCTCTTAAGTGTTTTAAATTGTTTGATTTGAAAGAGGTGTTTAGATTATTCGAGTTTAATTAAACTTTTAATGATTTAAATTTAATTTGACTTAATTGTAACACTTTAGGTCAATTTTAATTGGTTTGATTTTTTATGTTTTTAATTATGAATTGTCTTAAGGTTGATTTTCTTTAATGTTTCAAATTTGTTTTAGATTTATCTTTTAAGTGATTTCAAATTAATTTTAATGTTTTAAATTTATTTCAATTTGATTATCAAATCACTTAATGTTTTAAGCTTTTAATTTAATTAAGGTTTATTTTTCTTTTAATTATTTAATTATTATTTTCAATTATCATTTTTGAGTTTCATTAAGAGTTGAATATTATTAAAGTGATTCATTTAGGGATCTTAAATTAAATGTTTATAGTCTCCCTAAGCTATACTCTCCATTTTAATAATTCAAATTTCAATTAATCTTCCAAAATTTAAGTTATTTAATTAGTTAAGGTTTCATTTTGATACTTTCAAAGTGTTTAATGGGTTTCTATCCCTTTATTTCCCAAAGTTTCAATCATCTAAGAGAAATTTAAGATCAGATATTTCACCCTCTCTTTGATTAAACCTAAATATTAATTAAGGTTAAAATCCTTTAATTACCTTTATGCCACATTAGGCTTATTTATTTCATAACTCATCAAAGTAAGCTCTTATGTCACTTCACTCATATGTCAATTAAGACACTAGAGGAGAAAATGTGATTTTTTTTAATTTAATTTAATTTATATATTTATTTTTATGAAAAATATGGGTTTTCAATGAAAATTCAACAACATGACCAAGTAAGGTTTCTGTCCTTAGGAAAATTATGGGATGTTCCTATTGACTAGGGGACTATTTAGACCAATGTTGGTGATTTTTTGAATTATATTTTATTTATTATAATTATTTTGGGTTTTGGAGTGTTAATTAATTATAAAATAAAATTAAAGTTGAAAAATGGATTTTATATTTTTCATAAACCTCTCTGACCTCAAGGAGTTTAGAGAAGCAAATTTTATATTTTTCTGATTTTTTTTTGATTTATTAGAATTAATTTAGTGAAATGTAAGGAAATTCATTTTTTAATATTAAAAATTGTTTTAAGCCTTTAAAATTCAATATCTTAACTGATAGACATAGGAAAAATATTTGGTTTATTGCTTAAGTGATTAGGAAACAAAATATGACATTTTTATGATTTTTAATATTTATATGATTTTTTATTATTTTTTAATTATTAAAATATTGAAAATATGGTTAAAAATGAAAATTTTTAGAAAATTTTAATTTTAATTTTCTTAGACTCCCCTAACATCAGAGAAGCCTCAAAACCATTTTTTGTGAATTTTTGAAATGTATTTTGTGTTTTATGAATTTTTAAAGTTTAAAAGTGATAATGCAAATTAAATGATCCATTTAGTGGGTCAAATCATTTCCAATTAGCTTCAAATTTTTATGTGAGGTTCTTTATACCCTAAGTAATAGTGGAGAATTGATTTCAAGCAATTTTGATGGTGGTTACTCTTAATTAATTAGGGTTCAGTTTTGAGTATTTAGGCCAATTAGGGTTATTCTTAATGAGTTAACTCAAAATATATTTTTCCTAGGGTCCTCTGGTCCTAAGATACTTCTCATAATTTTCTTAGAATTTATTGAATAGTATGCTAATTATTAGAATTAAAATGCCAAAACAGACACTTAAATTTGAAAAATCAATAACTTGCTATAGAGATGGCCTCTGGCCTTGGAAAATTCAGGGAATGTTCCCAAGAACAGAGGCTACAAAAGCCCTATGGTCTCATGCCATGGTGAATTGTATGGATGCATGGAGAATTAAAATACTGAAATCAGTAAATAATTAATTAAAAATAAAATACTCATCAAAATAACTTAATTCTTTTTTAACATTGTTCTCCTCTGTTCACTGAGTAAAAAGGTATTTTTATCTTAATTTTGTGACTTTTTTACACAAAGATATGGATTTTTGAAGTTCAGGGTATTTAAATAAATAAAAAATACCCCTAATTTCCTACTTATCCACGCGGCGCTGACTCAACTTCGGCAGCTCCGAAAAGCCACACATCGCCTCCCTATTCGACGCCGCAATCTGACTCAATGCTCCGGGGGCCCGTGGTTCATGTCCCGTTCACTCGTCCGACGCGATCTGGATCGTCCGTTCGATACACGCGTGCTCTGACGGTTCCTGGTCATCGTCTTCGTCTGGTTCAACCCGAGAGCCATCCACCCTAAAACCTTAAGATCTCGCTCGATACTTAACCAATCTTCACGTTCTTATGCTCTATGTACTCGTCTCAACAAGATGAACATATCCATACAGATAACATGCTATGAAATTGACACAAATGAAATGAAGAATCGCTGGAAGCTCTTGGGAAGGAGGCGATCCATACCTTTCCTCTGAGAAGTGAAGCTTCAATCAGAGAGTTGTGGCACCTTCGATTGAACCTAGGGAAGCTCCGGATGAAGTCTCGGCTGCGGGAATTGTTTAGGTACAACTTCCACCAAACCCGATTTCAAGCTTTGGTCTCTGGAAGAAATGGCTGGCCTGATGAGGGGGCTTTTGCTGGAAATTTTCTCCTCTTGGTCTGGTGAAGGTGTAGGGTCAGTCAATTTAAGTATTGACTCACTGTGGTGAAGTGTCCTGGTTTTGGGCTTGAAATTCAACTCTGAAATTGAGCTCACAGAGAGAAGTTAGGGTTGGATTTCAGTGGGGATCAAGTGCTTTATGCTAAGAGAAGAGTGTGGAGTGATTTTGGCAGAGTTTTGTTAAGGTTTGGTTCAGCACCCACTTTTGTCCGAGAGGTGGTGGTGTTTAAATAGAGGTGGCTGGAGGGCTTCCCAGAGGGTTTTGATGGCTTGGATCAACTGCTCTAGTGAGGAGAAGAACAGCCATGGTGTCCACTGGCCATGAGACAGCTCAGTAGAGAAGAATTTGAAATTTGGCTCACATGGGTTCTTTCGGCCTGGTGTTTTCTGGCGGTTGTGGTGGCTGGCCGGCCAGGGTCAGGTCATCATCCTGATCAGGAGGTTCAGGGCTTGAATTTAGTGAAGTCAATTGGAGTTGGCTAAGTGTAAAGGGGCTGAATTGAAATGGAATGGGTGAGGCTTATTTTGGGTTCAATTTGGTCAACCCATGGTTTTAGGCTTGGTGCACCACCCAAGGCCTGATTTTGGGCTGAAAAGAATCACTTGGGTCAGCCTCACATGTGTGGTGATGTCCTCATCAAAATTGTTTAAGTTAATTTTGGGTTAGGGTGTGACATTAAAGGGGTAAAAAAGGCTTAAGGGAGAGCTTAGAAAGGGATTCCCTCCTTTACCATAAATGGATTGATGACAAGGCAAAGCTCTCATGGCTTCATATGGCTTGTGAATGGCTTCATTTAGCTTGCTTATGGCTTGGAAAAAGTTGGCTTGTTTTCATAGAAATGGGTCTTAGGAATTTTGGCCATTTGGTGAAAAATTTGGGTGAAGCTTGATTTAGGTTGATTTGATCATTGGTGTGGAACATGGGGATTGATTTAGATCAAATGGATGAAGGGAGATTTGTCATATGGGCTTTAGAATCAATTTTGGGCATGTTGAAATCATTTTGGATGGGCTTTTAAAATGGTTTAAGGAAGTGGGCTTTTGGGTTTTGAAATAAATTGATGGATGAAAATTGGCGAGGGGTTGTGTCAAATAAATGTTGGCATTGGTTTAGGAATGTGTCATGAGAATTTTAGAAGAGATTTGATGCCATTTGGAGTTGAAATTGATTCAATTTGGGCTTTTTTAGTAATGGGGTCAAAATGGGCTAAATTTGGCTAACTTGGGCTAAGGTTGGGTTAATGTTGGGTTTGATGTAAAATTAATGTTGAGAAATATTTATGGGGTGTGACAAAGAGTTTTTTAACTTTGGTTGGGCTTTGATTTTGGGATTTGGGCTCATTTGGGTTCATGATGGGTTTAGACTAAATTGGGGATTTTTGGTTTGGGTTATGTTTTGGTGGAGTTTGGTTTCAAATTTGGGGCAAATCATGTTAGTATTTTGTTTTTAGGGAAGTTAGGAAGGTTTAGGAAAAGATTTGGGGTTAATTGGAGTTAAGTTGGGTTGGTTTGGGCTAAGTTTATGTCATGGGCCAAAATTGGGCTTTAAGCTTCAAATTGAAATTGGATCCACATGTTGATAAAATTGGGTTTGGATTTGGTCTAAATTGATATTAGGGATATTAAATTGAAGCTTAATATTGAATTGGATCAAAATTGAGGTCAATTGGGTTGGTTTGGTGGGACATTGGGTCCACTTAGGTTAAAAATAGGTCAAATTGGGGGTTTTGGTAAACGTAGGCCAAATTGACAAAATTGGCTTATGGTGTAGTTGAACAAAATGAAATTAGGAATATTTGGGATTTTCTATAATTTTTTAGGAATTTTTTGTGAATTTTTGGAATTTTTGGGTTAAAAGGGTATTTTGGGTATTTGGAGGGTATTGAGGGGTATTTTTGGAAAATTTTGGTGTATTTGGCCATGGATGATCAATTTGAGTGGGGGGAAGTGTTTAGGATTGGTTTTGATGAATTTGGAGTAATTTAGTCAATTTTGCAAATTTCGGGCAATTTCAAGGGCATTTGGTAGGCTTGGTGGGTTTATGGTCCCGGGGATCAAAAATTGAAATTTTTGAAAAGTGAAGATTGATCAAGTGTGAGTGAAATGAAATCATTTTGGTTGAGCCATGAAGCCATATTAAGCTCATAAAAGCCATGATAAGACTCATTTTAGGCACTCAATATGTTGTTCCTAACCCTCTTAGTCAGAGGCCTAAGGGTCAAGGTCCATCCATATGAGTTACCTACATGAGTTAGGGAGTCAAATTGGTTAAAGGTAGTTTTAGGGTTTGGAATGTGTGTGTGGGAGTGTGGTGTGTGCAAGCTTACCCTCACTAGACCAGGCCACCTAGGGTAATCCTAAGGCCAAAGAGTCCTATAGGAAACTCATCCTTTAAACCTCCACATTTGATTTTAACCCTCCAAGTGGCTTAGGGGTTTACAATCAAACTTGTGGGGTTTGAAGGGAGCCAAGAAGTGTTTGAATTTCTAAGTGATGGGTCCCATTTCTAGTCCTCTAAGATATTCAAGGAGAAGCCCTATGGCTAGATCCTAAGTACTAAGGAGAGAGAAGAGAAAAGACCTCATCAAAGATGAGGTCAACAAATGGACCCCAAATAGGTGTGATGTGCTAACCAAGCACACCGCGTGTATTGGCGTTGACCGAAGAGATCAACAAAACCAACACAGATGTCTAAGTGACACACTTAGAACGAAGCATAGAAAAATTTCCGCTAGGGAGTAACAGGTAAACCTCCAAGATTGAAGATCCCTAAACTCTCGCTGGGGAAAAGAAAAGGAAGTGAATTCCAGATCACAAGATCTAGAGAGATTCGATTTTAGATTCGTTTCATTTTCTGTTTCAAGTTTTAATGTGTGAGTTTGGATTTTGGTTTGAGTTTCAATTCCGATTGAAGTTTGATTCAAGATTAATTTCAAGAGGGATTTCGTGGAAATCCTGGATTTGAGGTGAGCATCGGAACCTAGGTTCCAACCTCGGGATTTGAAGAGAATTAGAATTTAGGCTCTAGCTTCAAGAAGAGAGTTGGAATTTGAAGAGAACTAGAATTTAGGCTCTAGCCTCAAGAAGAGAGTTGGAGTTTAGGCTCCATCCTCGGAAATTTGAAAGAGAGCTAGAAGTTTGGCTCTAGCCTCGAAGAGAACTGGAAGTTCGGCTCCAGCCTCGGAAATTTGAAAGAGAGCTAGAAGTTTAGCACTAGCATCGAAGAGAACTGGATGTTCGGCTCCAGCCCTGAAAGTTTGAAATTGAGCTAGAAGTTCAGCTCTAGCCTCAAAGAGAACTGGAAGTTCGGCTCCAGCCTCAGAATTTTGAAAGAGAGCTAGAAGTTCGGCTCTAGCCTCGAAGAGAACTGGAAGTTCGGCTCCAGCCACACAAATTTTAAAGAGAGCTAGAAGTGGTGATCCACTTTTCGATATTTATACTTACAATTGTGATATAAAAAGTTAGCAACGGCACCAAAAACTTGATCCGCACTGAATATATACTGATGATTCTGTTATGGATTTTATGATTTATATTGTGGATACTAAGCAAGTATACGTATCGTTATCAAGTAATATAGGGCTCTAATGGAGTCCTAGATATCGATCCCACAGAAAAGTTAGAAAATTTCAAAGACAAATTAAAGTAAACTTACTTACTAATCTAGTATACGAAAATTAGGAACACTTAGACTAAAATAAACTAATGCTTAAAGGTTGAATATAAGATTTCAAAAAAGTATATTTCTCCTTATTTTAGAGAATTAAGTGAATGAAGAATTAAATGAGTTTTTAATTGTATTGTGCCAAATAGGAGCATTCCTATTCTTTACCCTTTGGTCCAGGTGCAAAGAACATTGACTAGTCTTATGTTTGATTACTGAATCTGCGGCTAGGCTGGGAGGATACCGACTGCCACTTCAGAGCTCCCATGTTCCGCTTGCCTGAGGGCTAACATCTACACTTCAACTCGCAAACAATAAGACCAAATTGAATATTTTGGTCTGTCACACTAAAATGTCTAATTATACGCCCGATAGTTAATATTTCCCTATTTATTTGCACCCTCCTTCCAAGGCTTTTGACTTCCCTGAATCTTGGATGTAATCTTTACTATAGTTGATAATTCAACATATATTAACAAATCAATTGGCCAGATTGAAAGTAAATTAAGATTTAAGTTAAAGATTAGCACAATTTCTGTTTTCATATTTTTAGGCACAACTATTTTAATTCATCATTTCACGAAATCTCGATAACAAGGAGAAAGACTAAGGAAACTACTTAGAATGCATGGGAAAAATAACACAAAGCATAGATTTCATTAAAGTTAACAAACAAATAACAAATATACTTATCTCAATTCTTCTCCCCAAGCAGACTCTTTGAAGTTCCTTTGACTCTTCCTTCCAGTACAGCACACCAAAACGCTAAACACTTTATCTACTCACTCAAAAGACTCTTAAATTACACTTAACTTCAATACAAATGACACAAAACTGACACACAACTGACTAAAATTCGTCTCTATTTATAGAAGGGGTCAAATCTCCAAAGGTTGCTTAAGCACCTCTTCAAAAAGCATCCAGGTTTAATGTATTTTGGCTCTTTTCAACTGTCTCGCAGTCGGCGGCTTGATCTCGCCGTCAGCGGGCTTCTAGAAGATAGGCTAACCGCGCTGATCTCGCTGTCGGCGGGATCGATCTCACCGTCAGCAGACTCCTTATAATATATAAAAAATCTTTCGGGAAAAACTCACCGTCGGCGGGACAGTTCAATTTTTATCAAATTGAGTCCTTTTTTCTCCAAATTTGTTTTTTTTTTGTGTTTTTTGCTTTCAGTACTTATAAATCTTCATTCACCTTTCTTTAAAGTGCAATTTCATATAAAATTGGTATGAAGTTCTTAATATATTTCTAGTGATCAAATTCCCCCAAACTTAACTATTACTTGTCCTCAAGTAATTTAGATACTACATAAAAGTAAATGATTATTTGTAGTAAAGTTTTAATTCGTAAATACTATGAATTTGATTTAAATAAGTATTATAGTAAAGTTTAATAGAAATATTTTTAAAATAATTAAACTAATTCTATAAATGTAAGGCTATTTAGTTTTCAAGTTTAAGATTTCTAGTCTTCTATTTATTTCAAGAATGACTATACTTTTCAATACTAAATTATTTAAGATATTCAGATGATTGGAATTTCATGAAAACAATACTTAGTAAAAGACTAATCCATATATATAAGTTCAGAAATGTAATTGAAGTTTATCATTTAGGTTGATTCAAATGAAGCCAATTTTTTATAAGGCATCTCCTCAAGCTTCTCCTCACTTTATATATATATATATATATATATATATATATATATATATATATATATATATATATATTTTTTTTTTCTGGATTGATTTTCAATCCTTTTTTTTACTTTTTTTAAGTGAGGATCACTATTTTTGGTTAGCTTATTAATAATTTTGAACTTCATTTTCCTCTTCCTAAATTTGAAACTGGAAACATTTACTTCTCTTATATGTATTTCAAAGTTTTTACTTCATTGAGTTTCAATCTTTTCTTTCTCAACTAAATACCTAAGAATTTTATGTTTGAAAATATAGTTTTCTTTACTATAAATAGTTAACTATTTTCTTATTCTCTTATACTAAATATCCTTAATCTAAAAATTAGTTAATCATTAAAAGTATTTCTTTTAACTTTCTATAATAATTAAATAAATCAATATTAGTTTACTGAATTAAAATTACTACAGAAATTCATTTTTATAATAATTTTGAAAATGTAAATTGAGAACAATTTAATAATTAAATTTGTATTTTTTTCCCTCCCCCAAACTTAAATTTTTTTATCTATCTATACAGGGTAAAAAGGAAATAAACTGTAATATTTAAATCATACCTTTGAGCTTTGGTATTTCTTTTTTTTGAAGTTCTGTAGGCTTTTTCCATTACTTAATTAACTTGTACTGTTAGTATTTTTCTATACACCAAATATTAAAGAAAGTGCTGGGTAAAGAAGTTTAATACAATACTACCACATTTTATACTAACATATTATACTACATCAACATACATTTACTAATTCAATCCAAGGTTACAATAGTAGTCTGAAAACATTAAAAATTTAAAAACTATATAACTTTAACAACAATATTAAAACAATCTACACTACATCATAATCAAGTTCATAAACTAAAACGTCAATACTAAAATGTAAAACAACAAACAAACAATCACAACATCAGAATCTATAACTAAACAAATAAACATAACATCTAATCTTCCGCATCAAAGTCCCAAACTATATCGTCATTTCCTTGATCAGTGGGTGGATTAGGCTGGTAATGAGTATGTCGGGGGCACTCAGGAAATAAAACATCAAGCTCTCCTCTCTTGTAATGATTTTCAGCATCATAATAGGCTATCTCATACTCTGAATGTCTCTGGAGATACTCGCTGTCATAATCATGTCTTCTCTCTAAACCTCCAATTCTCTGATCAATATGCTCCAGTTTTTCTTCTATTTTCTCAAAAATTTTCCGCTGTAGAGTCATCTCATTCATCAAATCCCGAAGGGTAGGAGTACTATAGGTTGGAGGGTCATAACTGGTAGAGGGAATATCTCTACTAGAAAAAGGTACATAGCTCCTAGTCCCAGATCTCCATCCTTCGTGGGATTCATATTTCTTAATATTAGCCGGAGTAATGGGTTTCATAGGCTCCACCCATTCCTCATCATCTCTTACCTCTACCCTAGATAATTGGCAGAGTGCATAAATCAGACTAGGGTGTCGTAGTCCTCCTCCACTTTCACTTCTTGCGGTGGCTAATATATTCTTATAAATTATACTTCCCACATTAATACTTCTTTGGTTCTGAATACAGAAATTCAGAACTACTCTATCTCTTGTTACCTTACTATGGTGGTAAGTAGGTAACAACGTAGAATAAATAAAATAGTGCCAGGCTTTAGATGATGCATTCAACATTGAGAGAGGAAAGTTTACCCGTTCTCGCTGCTTCAGCTTCCAAACTCCTTTCCTGTCAGTGAGAAAGTTGATCACTTCTTCCAGTGGTCCTTCCATAGTTCCAAAGGTATCATACTCACTGGTGTAGGGGTCTTGCAATTTTCGTAATAAGCATTTATTCTTGCAGTGCTGAATTCCACAAAAAAATCCTCTAACCTTAACCGGTGCATCTTCAGCCTGCGTCAGGTTGGCATAGAATTCTTTTACTACTTCCACAGCGGCTCTGTTGGTTATGTAACATAAGTTTTCCCATCTTCTTTCTTTAATTATTCACTCTACTTCACCTCTAG
Source organism: Papilionanthe hookeriana x Papilionanthe teres (assembly GCA_022702705.1). Taxonomy (NCBI): domain Eukaryota; kingdom Viridiplantae; phylum Streptophyta; class Magnoliopsida; order Asparagales; family Orchidaceae; genus Papilionanthe; species Papilionanthe hookeriana x Papilionanthe teres. The sequence goes on from CM040427.1 coordinate 146,250,344, forward strand.
GATTTTTAAAAACTCGATCCTGAATGCATTTTCTGGCTTGAATATTGTGAAAATATCTTGATTGTACCCTTGCATTCACAAAACGAGTTTCGTCGTAATCCATTCTTCTCTTTTGACGTGGAGCCATTTTTCGATCTGTGAAATTCACAAAAAATCTTAACTAAACTTCTAAATATTACTAAGATGGCTTCCAATAGTTACTAAAATCAATCTAAATCAAGTTCCATGAATTTCTTCCAAGTCTTTTTTTCTCATTTCAAATTTTTCCAAAATTCCTCAATGTAGAAGAAATTCATGGTGAAAATCAAAAAATTTTACATAGGAGTGAAGCTCTTACCAAGGGAAGATAAAATCCAGCGTCAAAATGTGTTGAAATTGCTTCAAATCCAAGATTCTACAAGCCCTAAGTCGGTTTTTTGAAGTTTTGAGGAAGGGGACGATGAATAGTGTCGGTTGACCGGTCAAAATATAGTACATTTCGCGATCTCGCTGTCGACGAGAAATTTCTCGCCGTCGGCGAGCTAATTAATTCACCAAGGCCAAAGTTTCGGGAAAATCTCGCCGTCAACGGGATTTTCTCGCTGTCAGTGGACTTTTCCTCGCCGTCAGCGGGCTTTCTCGCTGTCGGCGAGGTTTCCAAAATTTTTTAATATTTTTAATATTTATAATGTTTTCAATCTAGATTAAGCCTTGTTCATTATTCCGGTCACTAAATTTGATATATTTATTATTTTTCTTTAAGATTAGATACTATATTAACACATAAATTCACACAACACAAACATTATAACTTTATAAATGAAATCCATGAACTTACAAATTTCAAAGACCACAAAACTAACAATTAACTTATCAAATTAACCCAAACACATCTAACTCAGCATTGCAATCCACACCACGATACTCTAAATGGTGAGACTAAACAAACAACATACAATCTCATATAAACTGAGATTATCTACGTAAAGTTCAATTTATATCAAAAACTAAATTCAAATCAACACACATACAAATAATATGAATAGAAATCTCTGCTACTCATCGGAATCTGAACTGATCTCTTCTCTGATGTTTCCAATAGAACGCAGGTGCACAAACAAATTATAGAAAGGCCTGAAAGGGAATTCTGCAGTAGAATCTTCTTCAATCCACCCTTTCTGTCTCAATAGTCATATAAAACTTGCCTCCAGATGTCCTGTATGGTCAAAGTGCTCCTTCATTCTCCAATCGATGTGATCGAATAAATCAGAGATATTATCAATAGAATTCATCACATTTTGTAGTTCCTTCTCCAATCCTTTAAGTTTCCTTAAAATGAGGTTTGTTCTATCAGTCAGGGGCTTAACTAAAGGATTGTTTTGGGATGCTTGATCAGAAATAATTATTGTTTCATCATTGTTATCCAATGTAGGAAACATATCTGTCGGATCTAGTGGTTTCCAAGGCAATAGCACTTTTTCCCAAGCTTCGTAGGAAACTTGGTATTGACTACATAAAGCAAATATAATTGATGGTTGTCCAAGTCCATGAATCGACCCATGCACAATTAATCCTAATGCAGACTTCACAATGATAGATCCAACATCAATAGGCAATCCAGATTGAATACAGTAATTTAAGATTGTGCATTCCTTCGAGTCTTTTTTTACCCTCATAGTGGGTAATAATTTTGATGAAATAAAGAAATGCCAATGCTTAGAGACGGGGTTAAGAAGTGATGTAGAAAAACTAACATACCCGTCCTCTCGTAATTCTCAATCATCAGGTTCATCGGTCAGATATCTGTAGATCTCATTCATGTTGTATCTTGTAGGAACAAAATTTGAATAGTGGCAAACAGGGGTATTTTCAATCGATTATAATTCATTTATTCAAGAAGGAGTGAAAGTTACCCATCTGCCTCTTACGTAAACACTTCCATTATGGATCGCATGCAGATTAGAGTAGAATTTCTTGACTACTAGAATGACTAAAGCAGATGTGGTATAGCAGAATACCTCCCAACGTCGTTGAACAATCATTTCTTCAATTGTTGTTGTTGAATGCTCCGCTCCTCTGTTTATGAATCCTTTTTCTTTAATCGGACGTTTCTTCATCAAAACCATGTAGAATAGTCGCTGAGCCTCAGAACTGACGAACTTTCATCGGTTAAAAACTCCGGATTTCATGGTTTCAAATGGTTTGGAGGCCATAATAGATTGTTTTGGAGGGACTCTAGTCGTTTCTAAGGAAGAAGATAGTATAAAAATGAAATTTTAAATGTTTTATATTGAGAAATGGCCTTAGAACCGTCCAAAACTGCAAAATAACTCACAAAAACCACTTTTTAACTATCTCACCGTCGGCGGTAACGATCTCGTCGTCGGCGAGCTAGTTAATAAATTTAAACTAAAATTGGGCGCGCCGATCTCGCTGTCGGCGGGATCGATCTTGCCGTCGGCGAGATTAGGCAAATTGCCCAATTTTCGCTCCGGTCTGAATATTTTCTGATTTCTTCGTATAGATTCAAATTTGTGATGATTCTAAAAAGTAAAATGAGTAGAAATCATTCTATATTTTAATTTTTCAATAACTTTAATAAACAGATCATAATTAATAATTACTATGGGTTGCCTCCCATAAAGTGCTTGGTTTAACGTCATCAGCCCGACCTAATTTAATTAGTAATCAGGTTGACTGAGCATTAAAACTTCTTTAAAATTTGGTCTTCTCCCTTCAAAATAAGGTTTTAATGCGTGTCTCGTTTACTTTAAATCTATGCCCGGTTTTTGGATCTTCAATTTCTATAGTTCTATATGAAAATATTTGAGTTATAGTGAAAGGCCCTAACCATCGAGATTTCAATTTCCCAGGAAATAACTTTAATCTTGTATTATAAATCAAAACTTCTTGTCCTTGCTCAAAATTCTTCAGGTTAATCTTCCGATCATGTCATAATTTCATTTTTTCTTTATAAATTCTATCATTATGATAAGATTCATTTCTTAATTCATCTAATTCATTCAATTGTAATAATCTTTTCTCACCAGCTTCTTTCAGATTGTAATTAAATTCTTTAATTGTCCAATAAGCTTTATGTTCTAATTCAACTGGTAAGTGGCAAGTCTTTCCATAAATAAGCCTGTAAGGAGTCATTCCAATCGAAGTTTTATAAGCAGTTCTGTATGCCCATAATGCAGTGTCTAGTCTTATAGACCAATCCAATCTATTAGGGTTTATAGTCTTTTCTAAAATACGTTTAATTTCTCGATTAGAAACTTCAGCTAATCCACTGGTTTGTGGATGATAAGTTGATATCTTATGAATAATGTTAAATTTTTCTACTAGTTTATGAATATATTTATTTCTAAAATGAGAACCTCCGTCAGTGATAATCACTCTCGGCATTCCAAATCTAGTAAAAATATTTTTCATTAGAAATTTTGAAACACTCTTTGTGTAACATCGAGGTAAAGCTTGTGCTTCAATCCATTTAGAAACATAATCAACAACAACTAATATATATGAGTTTCCAAATGAAGGAACAAATGGTCCCGTAAAATCTAATCCCCAAACATCAAAAATCTCAACTTCTAATATAAAATTTAGAGGCATTTCATTTCTTCTAGATATATTACCTACTCGTTGGCATCTATCGCAAGTTTTGATATATCTATAAACATCTCTAAAAAGAGTAGGCCAATAAAATCCAGATTGTAAAATTTTATAAGCAGTTTTATTTGTTCCAAAATGTCCTCCAAAATTAGAATCATGACATTTCTGAATAATTTGTTCTATTTCTTCATAAGGCACGCATCTTCTAATTAAAAGATCCTTACATTGCTTATATAAATATGGTTCATCCCAAAAATATGTTTTAGTATCATGAATGAATTTTTTATGTTGTTGCAAATTTAACATAGGTGGTAAAATATCACTTACAATATAATTTACTATATCAGCATACCATGGTATTTTCCACTCATTTATATTATATAATTGTTTATCAGGAAAACTGTCAGTAATTTCATTATCAGTGTCAGATAATTCATTATATTATAGTCTTGATAAATGATCTGCAATTTGATTATCAGTTCCCTTTTTGTTAATGATTTTAAAATCAAATTCTTGCATTAATAATATCCATCTAATTAATCTTGGTTTGGAATCTTTCTTTTGCATTAGATATTTAATAGTAGAGTGATCAGTATGCACAATACATTTATTTCCAATTAGATAAGGCCTAAATTTATGAAAAGCATAAACAATTGCTAATAGCTCTTTTTCGATGACTTGTATAATTCAATTCGAGCATTATTAAGAGTTTTACTTAGCATAGTATATAACTTTAAAAATTTTATCATATCTTTGCCCAAGTACTGCTCCTATAACATAATCACTAGCATCACACATAAGTTCAAATGGTTTCTCCCAATCAGGTGAAACTATTATAGGTGTTGTGATTAATTTATCTTTTAATAATTCAAAAGCATTTTGGCATTCAGTTGTGAATTCAAATTTCTTGTCATTTTCTAAAAGTTAGCATAGAGGTTTAGTAATTTTTGAAAAATCTTTTATGTACCGTCTGTAGAATCCAGCATGTCCAAGAAAACTTCTTACCCCTCTCACTGTAGTTGGAGGTGGTAATTTAGCTATAACTTGAATTTTTGCGGGGTCTACTTTCATGTCATTTTCTGAAATTTTATGCCCTAATACAATTCCTCCTGCAACCATAAATTGACATTTTTCCCAATTTAGAACTAAGTTAGTTTTCTCGCATACTTCTAATACTTTTTCAAGATGGTTCAAGCATGCGTCAAATGACGTTCCAAATACAGAGAAATCATCCATAAATACTTCTATTCCATCATCAATTAATTTACTAAATATAGACATCATACATATCTGGAATGTTGCTAGTACATTACATAATCCAAAAGACATTCTTCGAAAAGCAAATGTTCCATAAAGACTAGTTAATGTAGTTTTCTCTTGATCCTCATGAGCAATATGTATCTGATGATAACTGGTATATCCATCTAAAAAACAAAAATATTTATGTCCGGCTAATCTATCCAACATTTGGTCTAGAAATGGTAATGGGAAGTGATCTTTCCTAGTGGCTGCATTTAATTTTCTATAGCCAATGCATATACGCCATCCAGTAACTTGTCTTATAGGTATTAAATCATTATTTTCATTAGCTTTAACGGTCACTCCTCCTTTCTTAAGAACACACTGTCTGAAAAAGGATATATAATACCATTATCTAACCATTTTAATATTTCTTTCTTGACTACTTCTTTCATTATTGGGTTTAATCTCCTTTGAGGATCTACTCTTGGCTTATGTTCATTATCTAAAATAATTCTTTGCATACAGATTGAAGGACTAATTCCTTTAATATCTGCTAAAGTCCAACCAAAAGTTTTCTTATATTTTTTTAATGTGTCTAACAGTTTTTGTTCTTGTGATTCATTCAATTCAGCTGATATAATAACTGGTAGGGTTGAATGGTTACCTAAGTAATCATATTTTAAATGATTAGGTAGAATTTTTAATTCGAGTTCAGGGGGTCTAATAATTGACCGAACTATATTCTTTTCAGTGTTTTCAATATTATCCAACATTTCAAAATTTTCCTGTATATAATCCAGTTTTTCATTATCTGCTTCTTCAATTAATTCTATATTTTCTTTTTCTAACTTTTCTTTATAATATTCTTTAAAATGTTCATTTTGCAAATGTTCAAGTATTTCCATTCAAAAACATTCATCATCTTTTTCTAAAGAAGGATATTTCATTGATTTTGCTATGTTAAAAGTTACTTTTTGATCATTCACTCTCATAGTCAATTCTCCTTTCTGAACATCAATCATAGCTTTTCTAGTGGCTAAAAAGGGTCTTCCTAATATTATGGGAATTTCTTTGTCTTCTTCCATATTTAGAACAATAAAATCTACTGGGAAGATAAATTTATCCACTTTTACTAACACATCTTCAATAACTCCCTTAGGATAAGTCACAGAACGATCAGCTAACTGAAGAGTTACTGAAGTAGGTGAAATTTATCCTAATTCTAATCTTTTAAAAATTGATAAAGGCATTAAATTTATGCTTGCTCCTAAGTCACACAAAGCTTTTCCATAAAATTTTTCTCCAATAGCACAAGGTATAGTGAAACTACCAGGATCTTTTAGTTTTTCAGGAAGTTTTTTCTGAATAATTGCACTACACTCTTCGCTAAGTGCAACAGTTTCATTATCTGTGAATTTTCTTTTTTTATTTAAATTATCTTTCATAAATTTTACATAATTAGGCATTTGTTCTAATGCTTCTACAAAAGGAATATTTACCGTTAATTTTTTTAAAATTTCAAGAAATTTAGTAAATTGCTTATCTTTTTTATGTTGTTTAAGTCGTTGAGGAAATGGTGGTGGTGGTTTTTCTACAGATATTCTCATAGGGATCAATGGATATTCTAAGTTTTGATCTTGCTGATCCTTTTCTTTTTCAATTTCCACTTCCTCATTTTTACTTTTTGTTTCTTTCTGAATTTTAGTTTCTAACTCTTTTCCACTTCTTAATTGTATCACTTTAATTTGTTCTTTTCCTTCGTCATTAGGATTTATTTCCACATTACTAGGAAAAGTTCCAGGAATTCTATTGTTAAGCGCAGTAGCGATATGTCTAAGTTGAGTTTCAATATTTTTAATTGTTGTTCCTTGATTTTGTAAGTGATTTCCTTGATTTTGCAAATGCGGTCCCATACTTAATATTAATTCTTCTATAGATAACTTCTTATCTTTAAATTCAGTGTTATTAAATCCAGGCGGATAAGATGGTTTATAATTTGTATTTCCTTGATTAGGTGGATTTCCTATAGAGTTGTTCATCCATTGTTGATTAGTTGTATTGTAATTCCAATTAAAATTTGGATGATTCTTCCAACCAGGATTATAATAATTCGCATAAGGATTATTGGGTCTATTATTAATAGCATTTATAGTTTCATAAGGAGACTGAGAATCCATAATTTGTCCAGATGAGTTTTCTTCTAATATAGTAGGAGAGTAATTCATTCCAAAATGATCTAATTTCTTTGATATAACAGCAATTTGAGAAGCTAACATAGATATTGCATCATTTTCATGAACACTAGCTATCTTTTTAGGATTTATTCTTTCAGCAAGCCATTAAAAATTGTTAGTAGTCATTTCTTCGATTAAAGCATAGGCTTCATCAAATGGTTTTGACATTAATGAACCTCCAGCAGCAGCATCAATGATTGATCTAAGAGATCCTACTAATCTATTGTAAAAAGTTTGTATAATTAACCAATCTGGTAATGCGTGATGTGGGCATTTACTAAGAAGCTCTTTAAATATCTCACAAGCTTCATATATGGATTCTCCATCAAAATGACTAAAAGATGTTATATCATTTCTAAGTTTTGCAGTTTTCGAAGGAGGAAAATATTTGGATGGAAATTTTTGAGATAATTCTCCCCAAGTTTTAATAGATCCAGGTGCTAATGAATTTAACCACATCTTAGCCTTATCCCTTAAAGAAAAAGGAAAAAGCCTAAGTCTAATAGCATCATTAGATACTCCTTCATATTTAAAAGTAGCACATAGTTCCAAAAAACTAGCAAGATGTAAATTAGGATCTTCATTAGGTGAACCACTAAATTGATTATTATGTACCATTTGGATAATTGCAAGTTTAAGTTCGAATGAGTTAGCAGCTACATCAGGGTTTTGAATAGTTAGGTGAATTTCATCTAATGTACGGTTGGCATAATCTCTTAATGGTCTTTGTTGGTTTATATTTTCAACTTCTGGATTATTTGTCATTTGTGTTAAATTTATAATTTCTCTCTTTTGTTTTCTAATTCCTTTAATTGTACGCTCTAATTTTGAATCGTAAGGTATTAAATTTTCGTTTCCAAATTTACGCATACAATTTTTAAGTAATATTTAAAATTGTCTGTTACTCTAGTAATTATTTTAATAATTCTATCAATTACCTTAATAATTACTTTACTTCACTTCCCCGGCAACGGCGCCAAAAACTTGATCCACTTTTCGATATTTATACTTACAATTGTGATATAAAAAGTTAGCAACGACACCAAAAACTTGATCCACACTGAATATATACTGATGATTCTGTTATGGATTTTATGATTTATATTGTGGATATTACGCAAGTATACGTATCGTTTTCAAGTAATATAGGGCTCTAATGGAGTCCTAGATATCGATCTCACAGGAAAGTTAGAAAATTTCAAATACAAATTAAAGTAAACTTACTTACTAATCTAGTATACGGAAATTAGGAACACTTAGACTAAAATAAACTAATGCTTAAAGGTTGAATATAAGATTTCAGAAAAGTATCTTTCTCTATGTTTTAGAGAATTAAGTGAATGAAGAATTAAATGAGTTTTTAATTGTATTGTGCCAAATAGGAGCATTCCTAATCTTTACCCTTTGGTCCAGGTGTAAAGAACATTGACTAGTCTTACGTTTGATTACTGAATCTGCGGTTAGGCTGCGAGGATACTGACTACCACTTCAGAGCTCCCATGTTCCCCTCGCCTGAGAGCTAACATCTACACTTCAGCTCCCAAACAATAAGACCGAATTGAATATTTTAGTCTGTCACACTAAAATGTCCAATTATACGCCTGATAGTTAATATTTCCCTATTTATTTACACCCACCTTCCAAGGCTTTTGACTTCCCTGAATCTTGGATGTAATCTTTACTATAGTTGATAATTCAACATATGTTAACAAATTGATTGGCCAGATTGAAAGTAAATTAAGATTTAAGTTAAAGATTAGCACAATTTCTTTTTTCATATTTTTAGGCACAACTATTTTAATTCATCATTTCACGAAATCTCGATAACAAGGAGAAAGACTAAGGAAAATACTCAGAATGCGTGGGAAAAATAACACAAAGCATGGATTTCATTAAAGTTAACAAACAAATAACAAATATACTTATCTCAATTCTTCTCCCCAAGCAGACTCTTTGAAGTTCCATTGACTCTTCCTTCCAGTACAGCACACCAAAACGCTAAACACTTTATCTACTCACTCAAAAGACTCTTAAGTTACACTTAACTTCCACACAAATGACACACAACTGACTAAAATTCGTCTCTATTTATAGAAGGGGTCAAATCTCCAAAGGTTGCTTAAGCACCTCTTCAAAAAGCGTCCAGGTTCAATGTATTTTAGCTCTTTTCAACTGTCTCGCCGTCGGCGGCTTGATCTCGCTGTCGGCGGGCTTCTAAAAGATAGGCTAACCGCGCCGATCTCACTGTCATTGGGCTCAATCTCACCGTCAGTGGGCTCCTTATAATATATAAAAAATATTTCGTGAAAAACTCACCGTCGGCGGGATAGTTCAATTTTTATCAAATTAAATCCTTTTTGCTCCAAATTTGCTTCTTTTGTGCTTTTTGCTTTCAGTACTTATAAATCTTCATTCCTGCAATAAAACAAAGAAAATACCTTTCTTTAAAGTGCAATTTCATATAAAATTGGTATAAAATTCTTAATATATTTTCTAGTGATCAAGTGGCTCTAGCCTCGAAGGGAACTGGAAGTTCGACTCCAGCCTCAAAAGTTTGAAAGAGAGCTAAAAGTTCGGCTCTAGCCTCGAAGAGAACTGGAAGTTCGGCTCCAACCTCGGAAATTTGAAAGAGAGCTAGAAGTTCGGCTCTAGCCTCGCAGAGAACCGTCGGAAATTTGAAAGAGAGCTAGAAGTTCGGCTCTAGCCTCGAAGAGAACTGGAAGTTCGGCTCCAGCCTCGAAAGTTTGAAAGAGAGCTAGAAGTTTAGCTCTAGCCTCGAGGAGAACTGGAAGTTCTGCTCCAGCCTCGGAAATTTGAAAGAGAGCTAGAAGTTCGGCTCTAGCCTCGAAGAGAACTGAAAGTTCGGCTCCAGCCTCGGAAGTTTGAAAGAGAGCTAGAAGTTCGGCTCTAGCCTCGAAGAGAACTGGAAGATCGGCTCCAGCCTCGGAAATTTTAAAGAGGGCTAGAAGCTCAGCTCTCTCCTCGAAGAGAACTGGAAGTTCGGCTCCAGCCTCGGACATTTAATTTGTATGAAGCGGGACCCAATCCCATGCCATCAGAACCAAATCGAACAAAGTTTGTGGCTCCGTGTCAATAGGACTAGTCGATCCTCTAACACAAAGAGGAAGGAGAATTGAAAGGTTGGAATTGAATGATTCAGAATGAAAATCAATCTGAGGTTTAGATTTGTTTTAGTGATTCGATTTCATTTTCATCTATTTAGAGTTCGTGTTTATTTGCAGTTTATTTTGACATTCAAATTCTTAAAAAGAAGGAGTTCCTTATTCATTTCTTTCTCTGTTCATTCTTTGTTCGAAGTTCATTTAGATTAAAGGCGTTTCCCAGTCAATTTGCACAAAAAGAGATGAAGGCAGAATATGACATGATCATTCTCATTCCAATTGTTGAAAATACATCATACAACTTGATCCAAAACATGATGATATTTTCCTCGAAAATTCAGTATCTCATACAATCCTCATAAATCCAAAACGGATTGTGTAAGATTCTTGTTGATTCTTCCAAAAGCATTTGTCAAAATCCATGTTTGAATAGTAAGATACATGGAAAATAATATCACTTTCCAAGCCACCCTTGGCAGGAATGTCGTACGGATGTGAATTGGAGGTGTGTTATCTCTCATGTAACTCACAGCTTGTAGGGCCGGAGACTCTCTAACTCTGGATCTGGCTGAAAATGAAAAAGCATCTTACTGTCGTCCATCCTTCTGAAGGTGATGGAGATTCGCTCAACAGGCACTCCTGCGATGCAGTGTCTTGCTATGTCTGCTCCATTTCCTTTTAGTACCATAACGGAACCTACAGGTAGTGGTATTTCCACCGGCCCTCGGAATTTTCTGGGGCCTGCTATCCGGAGGTCAGATCTGAACATGATATTACACTGGTTAACAAAAGAGACTGTGCGAAGGTCGGACAAAGTCATGATGGTCTATGTGTGGAGGTATGCGAGTCGCCCTCCTTGTAAATGTTAATGATGCGATTTGTTGGGTATGCGATACGCGAGTAATACCCTCCATGTCACCATCCTTTTTACCATTTTTTTGATAATTCTTGGCATCGGATCCACCTCACTGTGACAGAGTATCCCTAGTGAATTTCCTTTTCTGTTTTCTGCGAAGTTGTAGCAACACCCGCACTAGATAGTAACTCTTCCTTTTCCTTCCATCTATCTTCGGGGTTCTGAATAGGTTTTCTCCCTCAGACGACCAGCTCGGCCCATTTTCTAAAGCTCGATAATGCGATCCACGATACTGTCGATGTTCGTAATCTGCGAACACATCCGTATGCAGCTCAAGGCCTTCCAAGATGTTGACCCTCTTGCCTTGAATTCTCTCGAAGTATTCAAAAGTTTTCTTTTCAACTTGCTATAATTTCCCCAGCTTGTATTCCGAGATTATCTGAAGTCCTAGGGGTATGGTAACATACTGCGGGACGTACGGCTTGACCCCAGCATGCTCTCCTGCATGTCTCGGCTCCTCGGGGATAGTCTCTATCGGGAAATCCTCCGGGGTTGCTTTGCAACAAGACTCTTCAAAACTAGTAGCTCTGTCTGGCGTTGTGGTACTATCTCTGTTTCTATTTTCCTCGGGATTTCTTTCATCCTTTCTACTGTTCTTGGAATTGACTTCCTCTTTTATGGTTCCTGTCTAACCAATTTCTTCGAAGTGTTTGTACTGACAGTAGCCACTGTCTCTTCACGCTAATCTGCTGCCAGCTTAGTCAGCATCTTGCGAATGCGACGGTTCTTGTTTCTTCGTTGAGTTGGAGTGAGAGTAGCTGTCCTCACCTCTTGAACTCCTGTGGGCACGGCGCTGACAAGTCTGCCCTCTGCTGTAGAAACCATGGACTTAACCTTCTTGTCTTCTCCCGTTGCATGAGCGGTGTTTGCTTTTCTTTTCTTGCTAGTAGACGGCTGACTTGGATCACCCAATTTCATCACTGTATGACTGCAGAGCTCTTCCCGATCAATCGGAGTCCAATCAGTTTCTTCATATTATAGCCTGGTTGGTGTGAAATCAGAGTCGATCTCAATCACGGCTCCATCCTTCATCTTCTCTTCATTGAGTGCTAGACTCACACCATTTTTAAAGTTTAGAACCAACCGCCCGTTCGGCATTTCCCTGTAAAAATAAGGAAAGGATCAGGGGTTTGTCGGCATATTTTTAGATTGAGTGTTGTATTTTTGAAAAGAGGTCACCTACAGAAATTGTCGGTGAATTTTTAATTTAATTTCAATAAATAATTTGAGAAGTAGTATTTGATTTTGAAAATAATTTCAAATTTGAAAATTTTAAGATATGAAATCAAACTGATCTCACATCCCGAATAGTTTATATAAACGAGCACCGCACCACAATTGTATATCTATCCCGGGAGAGTAGACACACTCGCTTGATGATGGGGCTCGGTTAAATAAACTAGAAGATTTGTGACATCTGTTTGGTCTACGAACCAATTTTATAAGTCGACAAGTTTCCTTGCTTAATATAAAGGAATTAAGCGAGGGTTTATATTACTCGGGTTCTTAAAGTTTCTATAAGGGCGAGCCCCTATAGTTAATTACATCTTAAATGAAATGAATCATTTAAGAAAACTCTCGATAATGATCAGTGGTTTTGCTCTCAAAAATTTCAAAGTTTAAGGTTTTCAAAGGATTGAATTTTGGAAATTCAAAAGGGAATGGATCAAATTTCGAACAATTTATTTCAGGAGTTCAAAGGAAGAAAAGTAGGAGAAGTTGAGGATACAAGAAAAATCTTGGCAACTTCTCAAACTATCCTATTGTTTGGCTTCAATTTGGGGATTCATTTAATGTTTCATCTTACCAATTTTAATTAATTAGGACTTATATTTGGATGACATAATCATACAAATAGCCTCGAAGATGTGAGGGTTTATGTCGTACCAAACGACTACCTCGGAGTCCTAAGACCGGTTAGGGCTTAATTTACATGACATGATTATGCAAATGCCTAACAAAAGGGTTGAGGATTTATGTTGCACCAGGCAAACTACCTCGAAATCCTACGGTTTGGTTGTTTAATTCTAGGAATGTTTCGTTGAAGTAGATTCGAAGTTTTGCTTGATGACGATGGCCGTGCTGCCCACCATGCTCCAAGCTCCTTGTTGTTGCGAGAGGTTTGGTTTTAGAAGTCATAAATCGGGAGATGAGAGAAGTGTTTTGGTTTAGAGAAAATCTTAAAACCCGAGTGTTTTTAATGTTTTAATTAGAACAAATCTTAAAGTTGTTTAAACGAGCCGATTAAGATCCCGCGGTTCCGTCATCCCGACATCAGTTATTTTCATCAAATTCACTTAGTCCGGATGAATTTGCTAAAATCAACTGAATGAGTTCCACACTTTCATTTAGACCGTGGGAAATCCCGTTAGCAACACGTGGGTTACATCATCCGAGGTATTCACGATCATTCGACGAGACGTTTTAATTTAGTTGCAATTGTAGTTTTGTTGTTCTGTTAGTGATTAAATTTTGAGTTTTTTTATATTTTGAAATGTTGTGGCAGTGAATTTTATCTTGCAATGACTTTTAATTTAGTTTTGGTTTTAGTTTAGGAACTACCCTAAAGGTTTTGGTTTTCATACAACAGTTTTATTTATCATGCAGGAAAAGTAAAGTACAGTGCATGTAAGTAAATTGCAATAAAGTAAACTACAATTAAATAAAAGCGTACCTGGAAGGTCTTCCCATCATCCCAAGCTACACTTAAAACACATGTCAAGGCATTTAAATATTTCAACAAGTACCTAGGTAAAGCTAAGGGAAGGGTTTTGGTTGTATACTAAATTCCTAATCCTATAACTAGTCATCTCCTATGACGTCTAGGTTCTTGTGTTTTGGTTTAAGGACGATTTTCTTCATCAAAGAAACAATTAAATTTAATTGTTCTTATAAACATCCTATCATATTGAGGAAGTGCTTAAGACGAGTCTTAAACATCTTTTCAATACCTCTAGGATTGTTTTAAGTCCAAGAGAATTTAATTATACAAGTGAATTAATCATCCAGGGGTTTAAGTTTTGTTCTCTTGCACAGTGAACTAGGACATTTGAATATCCTATAAGTGAAGTAACACTTCACTTGATACCTCATTTAAGAGTTATAATAATAAGAGCTTCAAAAGGGCAAATCAAATTATTAAGTATTTTAATGATTTAAACTTAATGATTTAATTTTAATTTTAACTTGATTATAAAAAATCAATTTAAGTTTGGAATAGTGTTCAAATTATTTTAGATTTAATTCTTAATGATTTAATTTAGGTTTGTTGATAAATGATTTTGATTTAATTTAATTCAATTTAATTTAATTTAATTTAATTTAATTTAATTTAATTTAATTTAATTTAATTTAAATTTAGTTTTAATTTAATTTAATTTTTAATTTAGTTTAATTTAATTTAATTTAATTTGATTTAATTTAATTTTAATTTTAATTTAATTTAATTTTAATTTAATTTAATTTAATTTAATTTATTTTATTTTAAATTTATTTTACTTTTAATTTAATTTAATTTGATTTTAATTTAATTTTAATTTTAATTTAATTGAGATTATTCTTTTAATTTTTTAATTAAGACTTAAGTATTATTGAAGTGATTTATTCAGGGATTTTTAAATTAAAGAATAAATGTCCTCTTAATAATATCCCTACTTTAATAATTCCAATTTCTATTATTCTTCCAAAATTTCAATTAATTAATTAATTAAAGTTTTATTTTAATTATTTTTTTTAAATGGTTAGTAGGTTTCTACCCTTAATCATTTAAGTTTCAATCATCCAAAATCAGTTTAAAATCAAATATTTTACCCTCCCCTTTTGATTAATCCTAAAATTTTAATTAAGGGTTGAAATTTTTAATTACCCTTTTGCCCTTCAAGCTTAATAATTCTATAACTCACTAAATCAAGCTCAAATGAACTTGATATTTTTATGTAACCTCACTCACATGTCAATTAAGACATTAGGGGAGAAAATGTGATTTTTCTGTATTTAATTTATTTATGTAATTATTTTTAATGGAAAATAAGGGTTTTCAAGGAAAATTCAATATCATGACTAAGGAAATGTTTCTGTCATTAAGAAAATTATGAGATGTTTCTAATGACCAGAGGACCATTTGGACCAATTTTGGTGATTTTTTGAATTATATTTTATTTATTAGAATTATTTTGAATTTTGGAGTATTAATTAATTTTAAAATAAAATTAAATTTGAAAAAAGGATTTTTTATTTTTCTTAAATCTCTCTGGCCTCAAGGCATCCAAAGAAACAAATGTTATATTTTTATGATTTTTCTTTGATTTATTAGAATTATTTTAGTGAAAAGGTTGGAAAATACATTTTTTAATATTAAAAATTACATCAAGCCTTTAAAATTCAATATCTTATCCTAGGGACTTAAGAAAAATACTTGGTTTATTCCTAAGTAATTAGAATTCAAAATGTGACATTTTGGTGATTTTTAATATTTTTATGATTTTTATTATTTTTTAATTATTAAAAATATTAAAATAATGATAAAAATCAACTCTTTTAGAAAATTACAATTTTAATTTTTCTAAGTTCCTCTGATATCAGAGAAGCTCCAAAACCATTTTTGTGAATTTTTGAAAAATATTTTGTGAGTTATGAATTTTTAAAGTTTAATTTTACCCACTTTTGTTTAAGAGGCTTAATCAACTCATTTGGTGGGGTTAATCAAGTCCAATTGATTTCAAATTTTTATGAGATGTTCCTCTAATCCCAAAGATCAGTGGAGAATTATTTTTAAGTTAATTTGATGTGTAGTTAACCCTAATTATTTAAAATTTAATTTTGGGTATTTAGACCAATTAGGGTTATTCCAAGTGAATTAACTCAAAAATTATTTTTCCTAGGTTCTTCTGGTCATAAGAAACATCAGCAAATTTTCCTAGAATTTATTTCTCAATATGCTAATTATTGGAATTAAAATACTCAAAACAGTAACATGTAATTGAAAAATCAATAACTTCTCATAGGGATGGCCTCTGACCATGGAAAATTCAGGGAATGTTCCCAAGTTCAGAGGCTTTAAAAGCCCTATGGTCTCATGCCATGGTGAATTGTCTATGTGCATGGAGAATTGAAATAGTGCAGAGAGTAATTAAATCATTAAAAATAAAATACTAAATGAAATTAATTGATTCCTTTTCCACATTATTCTCCTCTATTCACTAAGCAAGAGGGTATTTTTATTTTATTTTTAGGATTTTTCTACACAAAGTTATGGATTTTCTAAGTTCTGGTAATTAAATAAATCCATAAAATCCTATTTTTTTATTTATCCGAATCGGCGCCGCGTCATCCTTAGCATCTCCGAACAGCCACGCGGCGCTTTCTGGTTCGGCGCCGCCATCCAACCTAGCGCTCCAGGGGCCCGCGGTTCATGTACCATCTCGCTGTCCGGCTCGATCTCGATCGTCCGCTCGATACACGCTCGATCCGACGGCTTCTGGTCATCGTCTACGATTGGTGTGAACCCGTGACCGTCCACACTAAAACCCTAAGATCTCACTCAATTCTCAATGGATTTTCATGTTCTTATGCTCTATGGATTCATCTTGAAGAGACGAACACATCCATACGGTAAACATGCATTGAAATCGATTCATATTAAATGGAGAATCTCCGGGAGCTCGGGAGGAAGAGAGAGTTCATACATTTGCTCGGAGAAGTAAAGCTTCGATGCGAGAGTTGTGTCACGTTCGATTGGGTCCGAAAGCTCCGGATGAAGTCCCTTGGCACAGTGAATTACTCAGGTACAAAAGTGACCACGACCAATCACAAAGCTTGGAGGCTGGAGCAACTGGGTGGCCTGGAGAGGGGGCATTCACTGAGGAACTTCTCCTCTTGGTCTGGTGAAGGTGTAGGACCAATCAATTTGGAGATTGGCTCGCTGTAGTGAAGTGTCCTGTTTTTTGGTTAAATTTGGACTCTGAAATTGAGCTCTGTTAATGGGGATTAGGGCAAATGGACACTGGAGATCAATTGCTCTTAGTGTGGAGAGTGGTCTGGGACAATTTTGGCAGAGTTTCAGTAAGTTTGTTTCGACACCTCTTCCATGGCTGAGAGAGGTGGTGTTTAAATAGGAGCTGGCTGGAGGCTCTCCCATGGGGAGTTAGGGGTTGGAATCAGTCTGCTCGGTGAGGAGAAGAACAACCATGGTGGCCATTGGGCATGGGGCAACTCGGCAGGTGAGAATTCCAAGCTTGGGCTCACATGATGCTCTCGGGTGTGGTGTTTTCCGGCGGCCCGGGTGGGCGGCCGGCGGGCATGGGTCACCCTCAGGGTCAGGAGGTCCAGGGCTGGGGTTTAGTGTAGGGAATTGGCAATGGCCATGTGTAAAGTAGTTGAATTAAAATGGAATGAGGTAAGGGTGTATTTTGGCTAAGTTTGGTCAAATGCATGGATTGGGCTAGGTGCACCTCCCCATGGCTAGTTTGGGCTGAAGAGAAAGTGGTTTAGGTCAGCTTAATTAGTGGGGAAGGGTCACCATCCAAGTACAATTAAGTTTAAGCAAGGTTTAGTGGAATCATGGGAGTGGTTAATCACTCTTAAGAGAATCATTAAAGGGTCCCCTCTTCTTGCCATTTTGGGTATGGTGAAGTGTCCAAGGCTTTCATGGCTCACATGTGGCTCATGCATGGCTTCATGGCTCACCTTTGGCTTGGGAAAAGTTAAGTCGACTTTCATGAGGAAGGATTTTGTGATTTTTGGCATTTTGGTGAGAGTTGTCATGAGGTTTGATTTGGAATGGTTTGATGATGAATTTGAAAGTTAGGGAAGGTTTTAATTGGAATGGATGATGAAGTGTAGTGTCATGTGGGCATTAGAGTCAAATTTGGGCCTTTGAAATTATTTTAGGAGTGGGCTTTTTTAGGAAGGCTTAAGGAAGTGGGCCTTAGGTTTTAAAATAAATTTATGGATGGGATTTTTGTAAAAGGTTGGGCCAAATAATTGTTGGGTTTGGTTTAGGGATGTGTCATGAGTGATTTGAAATAAACTTGAGGTGATTTGGAATTGGATTGGGTCTAATTTGGGTCTCTTTGGTAATAGAGTCCAAATGGGTCAAAATGAGCTACCTTGGGCTAAAGTTGGGCTAATGTTGAAATTGATGAAAAATTAATATTGGAAAATTTTTATGGGTCAAAATTAATAATTGTTACAAATAGGTTTCAACTTTGGTTGGGTTTTGATTTTGGGATTTGTGCCCATTTGGGTTAGGTTTGGGTGTAGGCCCATTTAAGGGATTTTGGGTTTGGGTTGAAATTGAGTAAGGTTTGGGTCCAAATTTTGGGCAAATCATTTTAGTTTTTTATTTGTGGGGATGCTAGGAAGGTTTTAGAAAAGATTTGGGTCAAATTGGGATTGAATTGGGTTGGTTTGAGCTAGGCTTAGGTCATGGGTCAAAATTGGGCGTTAAGCTTTTAAAATGAAATTGGATTCAAATGCCAATCAAATTGGGCTTGAATTTGGTCTAGATTGATATTGGGGATATTTAATTGAATTTTAGAATTGAATTGGACCAAAATTGAGACCAATTGGGGTGATTTGGTTTGACATTGGGTTCATTTGGGTTTAAAATGGGCTAAATTGGGGGTTTTGGTAAAAGTGGGGTAAATTGAAAAAATTGGCCCATGGTGTAGTTGGACAAAATGAAATTGGGAATGTTTGGAATATTCTGGAATTTTTTGGGAATTTTTGGATTTTTGGGTCAAGAGGGGCATTTTGGTAATTTGGAGGGTATTGGGGGTATTTTTGGAAATTTTGGTATTTTTGGCTGGAGATGGTCAATTTAAGTGGGGAAAAATTTTTAGGACTAATTCTGAGGACTTTTGGGTGATTTGGAGATTTTGGAGGACTTGGGCAATTTCAAGGGCTTTTGGTAGGTTTGATGGGTGTAGGGTCCCCGGGGTCAAAAATTGAAATTTTGGAAGAATGAATATTGAACAAATATGAGTGAAATGGAATCACTTTGGTTGAGCCATGAAGTCATATTAAGCCTATATGAGCCATGAGATGACTCATTGGAGGCATTCACTATGTTGTTCCTAACCCTCTTAACCGGGGCTTAGGGGTTAAGGTCCATCCATATGAATTACCTACATGAGTCGGGGAGTCGAAGTTGGGTATGGGTGTAGTTTTAGGATTTGGATTGTGTGTGTGAGAATGTAGAGTATGAGTGTAGTGAGTGTGTAAGTCAACCCTCACCGGACCGGGCCACCTGGGGGTAGTCTAAGGCCGAAAGAGTCCTATAGGGAACTCATCCTTTAAACCTTCACATTTGATTTCAACCCTCTAGGTGATTAGGGGTCTACAATCAAGCTTGTGGGGTTCGCAGGGAGTCAAGAGGTGTTTAAACTTCTAAAAGGTGGGTTCCACTTCTAGTCCTCTAAGATAGTCAAAGGAAAAGCCTAAAGCTAGATCCTAAGTACTAAAGAGAGAAGAGAAGACCTCATCAAAAATGAGGTCAACAGGGTTGTACTAAGAACAAGAACAATAAGAAAAAAATATTTATTAATGAAAAGGTTTTATTATTTCCTCTTTCAAATTTTAATAAGAGTTGGAAAAGATGAGGAAAGATCAGGAATGAGCTAATTTAAAAGAAAAGATCAAAATTTTATCATTTCACATATTTTCTTTTTAACACATTTTTTGTTAATGATTTTTATTTTATCATCCATTTTTTTATATTTTGGGTTCGGACCCAGTTACGAATGATTACTCCACCCGTGCTTCTAGGAATGAGACTCCACTTTTTTAAAGTTCACCCTTTGAAACATTAGGTTGCGTAATACTTCTTCAAGTATCGTCCATTAATTGGAAGCATAGGTCGTTCTCCACGATAGTTAACAAGCTGGTAGGAACCCCCTGAGTAGACTGTCTCGACCACGAACGACCCTTCCCTAGTTGGTTCAAATTTATCTCCTATCTTGCGGTGTGCAAGAATAGGTCTTCTGACTACTAGAACCAAATCACCGACTTTGAATGTCCTTGGGCGGACCGGTTTATCGTGGGCTCGGATCATCTTGGCTTGATACGAGTTCCAAATTTTCTTTGCGTTGAAAGTAGTTTCCCTTCTAAGCTTTCCAATTCTTCTAGTCGTAATTTGGCATTTTCTTCTGTAGTGATCTTGTTCGCAACTGCAATTCTGAGTGACGGAAGCTGAACCTCTAAGGTTAAAATGGCCTCGGACCTGTACACTAAGGCGTAAGGCGTAGACTGGGTAGGAGTTCTGAAAGTCGTTCTGTAGGCCCATATAGCTTCTAACAACTTCTCGTGCCAATTTCTTTTGTTGTCATCCAAAATTTTCTTTAATATTTGGACGAGAGTTTTATTAAAGGCTTCGGCCAAGCTGTTTGCTCTTGGGTAGTAGATCGTTGAATAGCGCCAGTCAATCACGTGTCTCCTGATAAAATTGTTGATCTTCGTACTCTTGAACGCAAACCCATTATCTGAAATGATTCTGTACGGTACCCCGAAACAGTAGACAACTTGATTCTCGAAGAACTGTAGCACGTGGTGTGCCTTCACTTCTCTGAGCAGAACTGCTTCTGCCCATTTGGAAAAGTAATCTGTAGCTGCAAGAATGAAGCAATGTCCTCTTGAAGAATGTGGTTCTATCGGGCCCACAATTTCTATGCCCCAACATTCAAATGGCCATGACGCAATTGTCGGATGTAGCACATTTGGAGGTTGATGTAGAACCACTCCATGCACTTGGCACTAGTGACAACTCTTGGCAACTTTCATGCTATCAGTCATCATTGAGGGTCAGTAGTACCCTAGTCTCTTAATCTTCATTTTCATCTTCGGACCCAACTGATGAGCGCCACAAAGTCCTGAGTGCACTTTTTTAACAATTCCACGAGCTTCGGACTCGCTCAGGCACCTTAGCCACATCTGATCGAAAGACCTTCTGTATAACGTATTGTTTATCAATGTGTAAGACATAGTTCTTTTCTTAATTTGATGAGCTAACGACTTATCTTCCGGTAAGTTTCCTATTTGCAGGTAGTCTATTAGCGGCTGACGCCAGTCTTCTACATTTTCTGTTACTGCCGCAATTGTTTCTTCTTCTTTTCCTGACTTGTGTATCGTGTCCATGTCGAGCTGTGAGAGAACTGACGTCCACTGAGCCGACACTTCAGGCTGATTCATCCTGACGAGGGAAAATTCTTTTTAAGGCGGGCTAACGCATCTGTAAGAGCGTTTTCTCTCCTGGGAATCTTGTAAATCGTTACATTCGGAATCTGCTCCAACAATTTTAGGGCATACTGAAAGTACTACTCGAGTCTTGGCTTTAGAATTCTATAGATGTTGATATCCGTTATCCCCATCTGAATGGTTAATTCCAATCCGGTTATAAGGGCTTCGTATTCTGCTTCGTTGTTTGTACACGGTTATGTTAAGTGGTAGGAGTACCTTAACATCCCCCGCTCCGGTGTTATAAATATTAGTCTGATTTCTGCCTTACTGGGCACTATCGTTTGCAATTCTTTATTTCTCTGTGCTGAAGATGCTCCGTCGAAGTACAGTTCACAACATCGATCGTCGGGGTCTTCTAGGCTCATTATCTGCTCGTCTGGCAACTCGTCGTTGAGAGGTGATTTTGCCGGTAAAGGGTGTCTTTGCGAGGAAGTCTGTTAGAACTTGTCCTTTTACGACACGAAGAGGAACGAAAGTTATATCAAATTGTAATAGTATCATCGACCACCTAGCAAGTCTGAAGGAAAGCGTCGGGCGAGTCATCAAATATTGCAATGGATTAACTTTCGAGATAAGGTTGACCTTATGGGAAAGCATGTAATGTTTGAGCTTTTGAGCGGCGAAGATCAGGGCCAAACAATGCTTCTCAATTGGGGGATACTTTACTTCTGTTGGAATTAGATAATGACTTAAGTAGTAGAGAGTGTTTTCTTTCCCCTCGTCTTTGACCTGGGTTAGCAGGGCTCCAAGGGAGTCATCTAAAGCTGCGGTATAAAGTATCAACGGTCTACCTGAGACTGGGGCTGCTAAGACAGGAGCTGTCATTAAATATTGTTTGATATCATCGAAGGCATGTTGACATTTCGAGTCCCAAGTAAACTTAGCATCCTTCTTAACCAAAGTTTCGAGATAAAGCGTCGAAGATATGCCAACTTCCCTTGAAAGGATCGTAATTGTTTCAAGTTTTGGGAGGCAGCATTTCTAAGATAGTTTTAATCTTTTCCGGATCAATTTCAATTCCACGATGTCAGACAACAAATCCTAAGAATTTCCCAGAGGCGATGCCGAAAGCGCATTTCAAGGGATTCATCATAAGGTTATATTGTCTTAATCGCTTGAAAATAATTCTCAAATCATACAAATGATCTTCTTTTAGTTTGCTTTTGATGACTACATCATTCATGTAGCATTCAACTTGGTTGTGAATGAGATCATCAAAAATTCTCATCATAGCTCTTTGGTATGTTGCTCCTGCGTTCTTCAATTCGAAAGGCATCACTGTGTAGCAGTATATTCCGATTGGCGTTCTGAAGGCTGTGAGCTTTTCGTCTTCTGGAGCCATCTTTATCTGGTTGTATCCTTAAGATCCATCCATGAAAGAGAAGACTTCGTGCGTTGAGGCGATGTTGATCATTAATTCTGGGATTGGTAGTGGGAATTCATCCTTTGGACATGCTTTGTTCAAATCTCTAAAATCTACGCAGATTCTGATCTGTCCATTCTTCTTTCTGACTAGTACCACGTTGGCTAGCCAAGTTGGGTACTGTTCTTCACAGACAAATTTAGCGTCTATTAGCTTCTTAACTTCAGCTATTACTTGTTGTTCGATTTCTAGACGCATCCTTCTTGGAGCTTGTCTGACTGGCACGGAAGTGCGATCCACTCCTAGCCTGTGAACTGCCACCTCTGGAGCTAATCCTGGCATTTCTTCGTAACTCCAAGCAAAGCAGTCCTTGAATTTCATTAGTAGCTTGAACATGTTTTTGGAGTCTTCTTTGTTGAGTAAGGAGCTAACAAAGGTCGGCCTAGGCTCTTCGCTAGTACCTAAGTTAACTTCCATTAACTCGTCTACTGTAGATTTAATTTCTTCTTCAAATTCTGGTGGAGCATCTCCAATTTGCAGATCTTCGAGATCATCTGAGGTTTCTAAGCAGACTTCATTAGGCTTGCAAGTGACAACCAAGCAAAAATCTGAGTCGTCAACTGATCCTACTGTGCCGAATCCGAGACCATGCTTTGAATTGGGAGGCCGACTGGCATTATTCCATAATTTTTCAAAGTGCTGTGATTGACCTTTTGTCCATTGTCCAGGTAACATACCGTGTTGAATTAAATTTTGAACACAGGGAGAATACCACTCAAAAGGCAGTTCCATTAATTCGGAAGAAGTAACATCTTCAAATTGTACATCATTTTCAGTTTTGGAAGAAGAAGCACCACGGTAGAATTTGATTGGTTTAGTACCGCCTCCATGTACTTCCTTGACCACCATACCCTCGACCTTATTAGAATGGATCGGGGTCAGGGTCATAGTATGTACATAATGGTTAATCTTTTCATACATTGATTTGTATTCTTCATTATTTTCATCTTCAAGAGAGATCTTGAACTGGGGTTTCTTTTGATTCACTGTTGCTGCTTCTTTCTTGATTTTTTCTTCTTCAGAAAGGTTATCCCAATCAACGTTGATGACCGGTTTCTTCTATCCAACTGTTCTAACGTCTCTTCCTCGACCTCGTCCCCGGCCTCGACCTCGGGTGCGAGTTCTGCAGAAACCTTCACCATCTCGTCATAAGCGAGTGGTGAGTAACTGTTGGACTAGAATTTTAGGTTCTTCATCGTCTCGAACTTCTTTTGCTTCATTTGGTACGGTGTTTCTGGAGAAGATGGTTCTCTTCGGAGGTGCGTAGTAGGCTGCATCTTTGTGAATTCTAATCTCGTGTACGGAGAATGGTTGCAAGTCACCCTTAATACACTGTTCTCCTCCTTCGTAATACTTAATGCACTGGTGTAGAGACGACGATACCGTACGGTTTTCATGGATCCATGGCCCACCCAGTAGAGCGTTGAACAATGTCTCAGAATCAATTATGTGGAATTTTGCGGTTGTCTTTGCTAAATCACCGGTCTTCATTAATAGTGTTATCGATCCAAGAGCTCTTTCTCCCTTCTGATTGAACCCTCTTAATAACATCTTATCTACTTCAAGCTCGCGAGCATCAATTTCCAAATATGCTAACGTTCGAAAGCTCATTATGTTGATTGATGCTCCTGTACAACGGTCAGTTGTGATCAGCTGTTCCAAGTAGCAGATCGTTGTCTGTGAAGGTAACACCACGCTGTTCTTTCAACGAGCAAACCTCGTCTAAGGAATTACCAGCCATTTGAGCTAAACAAATCTCTGGATCAAGTAAGGCCTTGATCAGAGTTTCCCTCATCTCCTTTGACAGGATCAGAGCGTCGTAGATGCTCAATTTAGCTGGTAGCTTCCTAAGATGGGCTAGTACATTATAATCCACTTTATTACCATGTTCCTCGATTTCTTCCCAAACAGGTAATTCTTCGTTGGGGTTAGCTCCTCTGAGCAACCACACCTTTCCTTTATCCTTTGGACCCATTCTCAGAGGTAGAACTTTTCCGCTTCTTAGGTTGACTTCAGTTACTTGTTCTGAATCTGGTGGTGACTCTACCGGTGTCTCCTCTTGAATCGGAAAGACTGGCTTTTTTGGAATTGCTTCGGAATCTAATAACTCCAATTCTATAGTGATTGGAGCTCCTCGGAATTCACAAATAGATTCGTTGCTTGTTGAGCTTTCGTAGCCATCTTTGTGAGCGTCTTCTCCTTCGTCGCGGTCATCGAGGTTCAGTATGATTTGAGAATCGTTTATCGTATCAGAATCGAGATCCGGATTAGGTTGGTTTTCATTAGTTACGTAATCGTTAGAAACAGTCAAAACGTAGCCAACACCAAAACTCTTATTATTATAAGATCCCGCCGGGGCGAGCAAATAATCATACAGAGTCAGAGGTCCGAGGGATTTCTCCCCCGAATCGGAAATAACCATCCTAGGATAAGCAGCCCCTAGTCTACCCTTCGGAACCTCAGTCTTCTTTTCTTCCATGATCTTCTCCTCCTTCTAGGGCAGTTGTTTCATCGCAAGCGATAGTGCCAGCTCGGCAGGTTTCGAACTCTGAATTGAAGCATGCACCGAGTCGGTCTGGATGCGATCCAAAATTTTCTTCGAGGACTTTGTCCAGACAGTACTCCATCCATCATTAGTCGTGTATGGGTTTATCGGAACAATAAGATCCATTGAAATAACATTGATGGAACCTCCATTTTGGGGTTCCTTCATGTATTCCTTCGGGATCGTCATGTTCCCTCTTTGGAGATTATCTTCGAGCCAATTCTTAAAGGTGAAGCAGTCTTCGATCCTGTGTCAGAGCATCCTATGGTAGGGACAGTAGTTTGGATGATCTTTCTTGTTGACTTCTTCGAGTCTTACAGGCTCGCAGTAATTGAAAATCAGGTGTCTTCATCAAACTGCGAAAATCTTAGCTATGCTTCCATCTTGAATGGATATTCCTTGTTGAGAAGTTCCTCCAGGGGAAGTGATGAATGAGGTAATGGTTGACTATGCTGCCATGGTTGATAGCTCGGTCGAGGTCAGTGATAGCCTGCTTGAGGTTGCTGATAAATCTGTTGTGGTTGTTGGTAAGTCCGTTGCGGTGGCTGATAACTGGGCTGTAGCTGTTCTGGCCGTATTTGCACTGGTTACTTTCCCTTATCGACTGCCGCAACAATCCCAGAATTCTTTTCAAATGCTATCACTGGTTTCTGTTTGTCAGTCTTGTCGACAAAACTCAGCTGCTTTGCCTCCTCTTGCAAGCTCCCGGCCTTGATAAGCAACTTCTCAAAAGTCTTTATTGTAAATCCCTTGAGGAGAAGTGCTATCGGGCCATGTATACTATTCAGTAGAATACCGACTGCATGTTGTTCCTGAAGCTGTGGTTCACACTTCATGCTTAAATTCCTCCATCAAAGTATGTAGTCCACTAAAGTTTCGTTCAGTTTTTGTTGCTCCACCACTAGATCACCGATAGTGATGTGGTGCTGAGCCCCGGCAAACCGCTTAACAAAGAGGTTTTCCAATTCTGAAAAGGTCTTGACTGAACCATTCGGAAGTTCTGCATTCCAATCGAAGGCAATGTCGGCATATTTTTAGGTTGTGTGTTTTGAAAAGGGGGGTCGCCTACAGAAGTTGTCGGCAAATTTTGGATTTTAAATTTAATTTAAATATCTTTAATTTGAAAGAAGCATTTGATTTTGAAAATAATTTTAAGTTTGAAAATTTTAAGATATGAAATCAAACCGATCTCACATCTCAAATAGTTTACATAAACGAGCACCACACCACGAACCGTGTATCTATCCCAAAGAATAGACTTATTGGTTGATGATTTCGATTAAATAAACTAGAAGATTTGTGACATGCGTTTGGTCTGCGAACCAATTTTATAAACCGCAAGTTCCCCTGCTTAATATAAGAGAATTAAGCAGGGTTTATATTACCTGGGTTCTTAAAGTTCCCTATAATGGCAAGCCCCTATAGTTAATTACATCTTCAATGACGGGAATCACTTAAGAAAACTCTCGATAATGATCATTGGTTTTGCTCTCAAGAATTTCAAAGTTTAAAGCTTTCAAAGGATTGAATTTTGGAATTTCAAAAGGGATTAGCTAAAATTCGGAACAGTTTATTTTAAGAGTCCAATGGAAGAGAAGTAGGAGAAGTTGAGGATCCAAGAAGAATCTTGACAACTTCCCAAACTATCCTATTGTTTGGCTTGAATTTGGGAATTTTTTTAATATTTCAATCTTGCCAATTTTAATTAATTAGGACTTATATTTGTATGACATAATCATACAAATAGCTTAGAAGATATGAGGGTTTATGTCGTACCGACGACTACCTCGGAGTCCTAAGACCGGTTAGGGCTTAATTTGCATAACATGATTATGCAAATGCCTAACGAAAAGGTTGAGGATTTATGTTGCACTAGGCAAACTACCTCAAAATCCTATGGCTTGGTTATTTAATTCTAAGGAAAGTTTAGCTGAAGAAGACACATGTTTTGCTGATGACAATGGTCGTGCTGCCCACCATGCTCCAAGCTCCTTGTTATTGCAGAGGTTTAGTTTTAGAAAGTGAAAATCAGGAGATGAGAAAAGTGTCTTGGTTTAGAGATCTTAAAATTCAAATGTCTTAATGTTTTATTAGGGGAATATTAAAGTTGATTATAACAACACCGGTTAAGATCCCACGGTTCCATTATTCTGACACCGTTATTTTTATCGGATTCACTTAGTCCAGATGAATTTGCTAAACCCAACTGAATGAGTTCCACACTTTCATTTAGACCATGGGAAATCTCGTTAGCAACACGTAGGTTACATCATCCGAGGTATTCCAGATCATCCAATGAAATCTTTTAATTTAATTGCAATTGTAGTTTTGTTGTTCTGTTTGTGATTAAATTTTGAGCTGTTCTATCTTTTGAATGTTGTGGCAGTGAATTTTATCTTGTTGTGATTTTTAATTTAGTTTTGGTTTCAGTTTTGTGGCTATGCTAAAGGTTTTAGTTTTCATGCAACAATCTTGTTTAACATGCAAGAAGAGTAAAGTGCAGCTTATAAAAATAAATTGCAATAAAGTAAATTACAATAAAATAAAAGCGTACCTGGAGAGTCTTCTCGTCATTCCAAGCTGCACTTAAAACACATGTTAAGGCATTTAAATATTTATAACAAGTACATAGGTAAAGCTAAGGGAAAGATTTTGGTTGTCTATCAAATTCCTAATCCTATTGCTAGTCATCTCCTATGACGTCTAGGTTCTTGTATTTTGTTTAAGGATGATTTTCTTCATCAAAGAACAATTAAATTCAATTGTTCTTTTAAAACATCTCATCATATTGAGGAAGTGTTTAGGACGAGTCCTAAACATCTTTTCAATATTTTTGGGATTATTTTGAGTCCAAGTGAATTTAATTGCACTGGTGAATTGATCATCTAAGAATTTAGTTAAATTTTCCTTCTTGCTCAGTGAATTAGGATGTTTGATTATCCTATAAGTAAAGTGACATTTCACTTGATGCTTTACTTAAGAGTTATAATAATGAAAACCTTTAAGGGCAAATTAATTTATTAAAGATTTTAATGATTTAAAATTAGAATTAATGTTTTAAGGTGATTTAATTTAGTTATAAAATTTTAATAAATTTAAGTTTAGAATAGTGTTCAAGTTGTTTTATTCTTAAGTGTTTTAAACCATTTAAATTAAAAGAGGAGTTTAAATTATTTAATTTAGACTTTAATGATTTAATTTTAATTTAATGATTTAATTTTAATTTAATGATTTAATTTTAATTTAATTGCAATATTCTGGATTAACTTTTAATTAGTTTGATTATTATTATATTTTTTTTAATTAAGAATTTATTTTTGTGAAATTAATTTTGATGTTTCAAGTTTGTTTTAAATTTGCTTTCAAGTGATTTTGAGATTAATAATTTTTGTTTTAAATTTATTTAATGTTTTAAGTTTTAATTTAATTAAGGTTCACTTTTCTTTTAATTAGTTAATTATTAATTTCAATTATCACTTTAAATTTAAATAAAAAGTTAAATATTATTAGAGTGATTCATTTAGGGATTTTAGTTTAAGTCATTATAGTCTCTCTAAATTATATCCCCATTTTAATAATCCAATTTTTAACTTATTCTTCCAAAATTCAAATTATTTAATTAATTAAGGTGTACTTTAAATATTTTCAAGATGATTAATGGGTTTCTACCCTTTAATTCTTTAGGTTTCAATCTTCTAATGAAAACTTTAAAATCAGATATTCTACCCTCCCATTGATTAGACCTAAATATTAATTAGGGTTAAAATTCTTTAATTATCTTTATGCCCCTTTAGGCTTATTTATTTCATAACTCATCAAATTAAGCTCAAATGAACTTAAAATTTTTATGTCACTTCGCTCATATATCAATTAAGACATTAGAGGAGAAATAAGATTTTTCTGAATTTAATTTAATTTATATAATTATTTTTGTGAAAAATAGGGATTTTCAATGGAAATTCAACAACATGACCAAGGAAAAATTTCTATCTTTAAGAAAATTAGGGGATATTCCTCTGACTAGAGGACCACTTGGACTAATTTTGGTGATTTTTTGAATTTTATTTATTTATTATAATTATTTTGAGTTTTGAAGTGTTAATTAATTATAAAATAAAATAAAGGTTTAAAATTAAGTCTTATATTTTTCTTAAATCTCTCTAACCTCAAGGAGTTCAGAGAAATAAATTTTATAATTTTCTTATTTTTTTTTATTTACTAGAATTAATTTAGTGGAAAGGTTGGAAAATTCATTTTTTAATTCAAAAATTGTTTTAAGCATTTAAAATTCAATATCTTTACTTTGAGACTTGGAAAAAATATTTGGTTTATTCCTAAGTGATTAGGAGGTGAAATATGACATTTTTATGATTTTTAATATTTTTATAATTTTTATTATTTTTTAATTATTTAAAATATTAAAATAAGGTGAAAAATGAAGATTTTTAGAAAATTTTAATTTTAATTTTATGAGACTCCTCTGATATCAGAGAGGCCCCAAAACCAATTTGGTGAATTTTTAAATTATATTTTTTGAGTTATGAATTTTTAAAGTTTAATTTTGGTTATGTGACTTAATTAATCCATTTAGTGGGGTTAAACATTTCCACTTGATTCCAAATTTTTATGTGAGGTCCCTCTAATCCTAAAGATCAGTGGGGAATTGTTTTTAAGTTCTTCTTATGTGTGGTTAACCTTAATTAATTAAAATTTTGTTTTGAGTAATTAGGCCAATTAGGGTTATTCTCAATGAATTAACTCAAAATATAATTATCCTAGGGTCCTCTAGTCCTAAGAAACTTCCCCAAATTATCCTGGAATTTTCTAAACAGTATGCTAATTAATAGAGTTAAAATACCAAAAATAGTGACATAAACTTGAAAAATACATAACTTTCCATAGAGATGGCCTCTGACCTTGAAAAATTCAGGGAATGTTCCCAAGATCAGAGGCTTCAAAAGCCCTATGGTCTCATGTCATGGTGAATTGTCTATGCAAATGGAGAATCAAAATATTGAAATGAGTAAATAATTAATTAAAAAAAATACTCATCAAAATAACTTGATTTCTTTTCCACATTATTCTCCTGTGTTCACAAACACATCAATACAGTTTACATGCTATGAAATTAAGCCAATCAAAATAGAGAATCTCTGGAAGCTCGGGAGGAAGGAGAGGTCTATACCTTGGCTCTGAGAAGTGAAGCTTCAATCAGAGAGTTGTAGCACCTTCGATTGCACCCAAGGAAGCTCCAGATGAAGTCTCTAGCTCTGGGAATTGCCTAGGTACAACTTCCACCAAGCCCAATTTCAAAGCTTGGTCGATAGAGAGAATGGCTGGCCTGGTGAGGGGTCTTCCACTGGGGAACTCCTTCTCTTGGTCCTGTGCAAGTGTGGGTGAGTTTAATTTGATTTTGGTGAAGGTTTCAGAGATGTGTTGGTTCTGGGCTGAGAATTGAGCTCCAAAATTGAGCTCAATCAATGGGGTTTAGGGCAGGAGAACAGTGGGGATCAATTTCTCTAGGTTTCGAGAAGGTCCTGGAGCAATTTTGGCAGAGTTTAGTTTAGCCCTAGTTCATCACTTTGTTTGGCCGAGAGTGCGGTGCGTTTAAATAGACATAGCTCGAGGGCCTCCCAAGGGGAGTTAAGGCTTGGGATCAGCTGCTCTGGTGAGGAGAAGAACAGCCATGTTGTCTAATTGAGTTGGGACAACTCAGCAAGGAGGAATTTGAAATTTGAATCAAATAGGTGCTCACGGGTGTGATGTTTTCCGGTGGCCCAGGTGGTGGTCTGGCCAGGCATGGGTCACCATCTGACTCAGTGAGGTCAGGGCTGGGATTTGGTGAGTTCATTTGGCATTGGCCATGTGTAAAGGGTTTGATTTAAATGGAATGGGGGAGGAGCTAATTTTGGGTCCAAATGGGTCCAAGTCATGGATTTAGGTTTGGTTCACCCTCCAAGGCCTAATTTTTAGGATGAGGGAATCAGGTAAGTCAGCTAGCTTAGTGGGGAGAAGTCACCATCTAAGTACATTTAGGTTTAATCAAGGTTTAGAAGAGTCATGAAAAGGCTTAATCACCCTTAAGGGAATCATTAAAGGACTCCCTCCTTTTGCCATAAATGACATGGTGATGTGTAAAGTGGCTTCCATGGCTTGCATATGGCTTGTGCATGGCTTCATGGCTCCATTTTGCTTGGGGCAAAGCTTAGTCAATTTCATGGAAGTAGATTTTAAGAATTTTAGCATTTTGGTGGAAATTTGGATGAAGCTTGGTTTGGAATGGTTAAATGATGATTTTGAAACTTAGGGGTGATATCAATTAAAGGTATGATGAAAAGAAATTGCCATGTGGGCTTTAGAGCCAATTTTGGGCTTTTGGATAGGCTTTTAGAATGGTTTAGGAAAGTGGACCTTTAGGTTTGAAAACAAATTAGTGGATGGAAATTTTGTGAAGGATTGGGCCAAACAAATGTTGGATTTAGTTTAGGGATGTGTCATGAACATTTTAGAAAAGATTTGGTATCATTTAGAGTGGAATTGGATTTAATTTGGGCTTTTTTGGTAAAGGGGCCAAAGTGGGTCGAATTGGGCTAACTTGGGCTAAGGTTGGGCTAAGGTTGGATTTGATGTAAACTTAATGTTGAGAAATGTTTATGAGAGTGTCACAAAGAGTTTTCAACCATGGTTGGGCTTTGATTTTGAGATTTGGTCCCATTTAGGTTAGGTTTGAGTTTAGGCCAAAAATGGGGATTTTGGTTTTGGGTTAGGTTTGGGTGGAGTTTAGGTTCAAATTCGGGGCAAATCTTGTTAATTTTTTGTTTTAGTGGATATTAGGAAGGTTTAGGAAAAGATTGGGGCTAATTGGAGTTGAGTTGGGTTAGTTTGGGCTAAGTTTAGGTCATGGGCCAAAATTGGGCTTTAAGCTTCAAATTGGAATTGGATCCACATGTCAATCAAATTGGACTTGGATTTGGCCTAGATTGATATTGGGGATATTTAATTGAAGTTTAGAATTGAATTGGATCAAAATTGCGGTCAATTGGGTTGATTTGGTTTGACATTGGGTCCATTTGGGTTAAAAATGGGTCAAATTGGGGGTTTTGGTCAAAGTGAGTTAAAATTGAAATAATTAGCCTATGGTGTAGTTGAACAAAATGAAATTGGGAAGATTTAGGATTTTCTAGAATTTTCTAGGAATTTTTGGAATTTATGAAATTTTTGGTTAAGAAGGGCATTTTAGGTATTTGGAGTGTATTGGGGGGTATTTTTGGAATTTTTAATATATTTGGCTATGGGTGATCAATTTGAATGGTGAGAAATTTTTAAGATTGGTTTTGAGGAATTTTGGGTAATTTAGGTGATTTTGCAAATTTTGAGTAGCTTCAAGGACATTTGGTAGGTTTGGTGGGTGTAGGGCCCCGGGGTCAAAAATTGAAATTTTGGAAAAATAAAGATTGATCAAGTTTGAGTAGAATGGAATCACTTTGGTTGAGCCATGAAACCATATCAAGCCCATAAGAACCATGAGAGGACTTATTTGTGGCATTCACTATGTTGTTCCTAACCCTCTTAGCCAAGGGCCTAGGGGTTAAGGTTCATCCATATGAATTACCTACATGAGTCAGGAAGTCAAGCTAGGTATGAATGGTTTTAGGATTTGGAATGTGTGTGAAAGTGCAATGTGTGTAGGTCAACCCTCACCAGACCAGGCCACCCAGGGTAGTCCTAAGGCCAAAGAGTCCTATAGGGAACTCATCCTTTAAACATCCACATTTGATCTTAACCCTCCAAGTGATTTAGTGGTTTACAATCAAACTTATGGGGTTTGCAGGGAGCTAAGAGGTGTTTAAATTTCTAAGTGGTGGTTCCCATTTCTAGTGCTCTAAGATAGTCAAAGGGAAAGCCTAAGGCTAGATCCTAAGTACTAAGGAGAGAGAAGAGAAAAGACCTCATCAAAAATGAGGTCAACAAATGGACCCCCAATAGGTGTGGTGTGCTAACCAAGCACACCGCGCGTATTGGCGTTGACCGAAGAGATTAACAAAACGAACACAGACATTTAAGTGACACACTTAGAACATAGTAGAAACAAATTTCCG
The DNA here is from genome assembly GCA_022702705.1 of Papilionanthe hookeriana x Papilionanthe teres. NCBI lineage: Eukaryota > Viridiplantae > Streptophyta > Magnoliopsida > Asparagales > Orchidaceae > Papilionanthe > Papilionanthe hookeriana x Papilionanthe teres. The sequence continues at coordinate 146,283,752 of CM040427.1, forward strand.
CTGGGGAGTATCGAGTATATCTCTGAGACTGGAGATCCCTGAACTCTCGCTGGGGAAAAGAAAATGAGGTGAATTCCAGATCATACGATCTGGGGAAATTTGATTTAGATTTGATTTCATTTTCTATTCCGAGTCTTTTTTAATGTGTGAGTTTAGATTTCGATTTGTTCTGAGTTTCAATTTTGATTGAGGTTTAATTTTAAAACAAATCAATTTAAGGACATCTGGATTTGAAAGGAGAAATGGAACCTAGGTTCCAGCCTCGGGATTGCGAATAGAACTGGAATTTAGGTACCAGCCTCGAAGTGAGAGTCAGAGTTTAAGTATCGATTGAAAAGGATGAGAATCAGAATTTAGGTACCGATCTCGAAAGATTAAAGAGAACTGGAATCAGGTTCCAGTCTCGGAAGGAGAGAGTTGAAATTTGGTATCAATCTCGGGAAGAGAGTCGGAAGTTGGTACCGACCTTGAAGGTTTAAAGAGAAATGGAATCTGGTTCCAGTCTCGAAGGTTTAAAGAGAACTGGAATCTGGTTCCAGTCTCGAAGGGAAACTGGTTCCAATCTCGATGGTCTAAAGAGAACTAGAATATGGTTCCAGTCTCGAAGGTTTAAAAAGAATTGGAATCTGGTTCCAATCTCAATGGTTTAAAGAGAAATGGAAACTAGTTCCAATCTCGAAGGTCTAAAGAGAAATGGAAACTGGTTCCAATCTCGAAGGTTTAAAGAGAAATGGAAACTGGTTCCAATCTGGAAGGTTTAAAGAGAACTGGAAACTGGTTACAGTCTCGAAGGTTTAAAGAGAAATGGAAACTGGTTCCAATCTGGAAGATTTAAAGAGAAATGGAAACTAGTTCCAATCTCGAAGGTCTAAAGAGAAATGGAAACTGGTTCCAATCTCGAAGGTCTAAAAAGAAATGGAAACTGGTTCCAATCTCGAAGGTTTAAAGAGAAATAGAAATTGGTTCCAATCTTGAAGTTTTAAAGAGAAATGGAAACTGGTTCCAATCTCAAAGGTTTAAAGAGAATTGGAAACTGGTTCCAATCTCGAAGGTTTAAAGAGAATTGGAAACTGGTTCCAATCTCGAAGTTCTAAAGAGAAATGGAAACTGGTTTAAATCTTGAAGGTTTAAAGAGAATTGGAATTTGGTTCCAATCTCGAAGGTTTAAAGAGAATTGGAAACTGGTTCCAATCTCGAAGGTCTAAAGGGTTGAAATTTGCTGTGGAGATTTGAGTTTAGCGGAAGATTTGGAATGAGACATGAAAGTATTTCACATCCCAGGAGATTCGATTAAAGTCTGATTATTTGGCGAAGGATATGAATCCATGCCATCAGAACCAAATCAAAAATTTTCATGGTTTTGTGTCAGTAGACTCAGTTGACCTTCTCAAAAGAGGGAAGGAAATACGGAGAGTCAAAAAGAGATTTGAGAATAGCCAAAGGCTGGAGATTTCAGATTCAGGAATTTGTTTTAGTCGTTTGTTGTAATTTTATTTTAGCTTGATTTTCAATTTAGGGTTCACATTTATTCAGAGTTCGTGTTTATTTGTAGTTTGTTTTGACATTCAGATTAAAAGAGAGTTTTCATTTATTTTTATTCTTCTTTTATTCTTTGTTCGAAGTTCTTTTTAATTTAATGGCGTTTCCCAGTCAATTTGCACAAAAAGATGTGAAGGCAAAACATGACATGGTCACTTTCATTCCAATCTCGTCGAAAATACATTATACAACTTGATCCAAAACATGATGATATTTTCTTTGAGAATTTAATTTCTCATACAATCCATATAAATCCAAAACGGATTGTGTAAGATTCTTCAAGTTTCTTTTAAAAGCAGCTGTCAAAATCCATGTCTGAATAGTGAGATACATGGACAATAACATCACCTTCCAAGTCACCCTTGGCAGGAATGCCGTATGGATGTGCATTGGAGGTGTGCTATCTCCCATGTAACTCACAGCTCGTAAGGCCGGAGATTCTCTAACTCTGGATCTGGTTGGAAGTGGAAAGGCATTTTTCTATCGTCCATCCTCCTAAAAGTAACAGAGATCCGCTCCACAGGCACTCCTGGAATGCAATGTTTTGCGATGTCCTCTTCATTCCCTTTTAACACCATGACGGAACCTACCGGTAGTGGTATCTCCACTGGCCCTCGGAACTCACCGGGGCCTGCTATCCGGAGGTCAGATCCAAACATGATATTGCACTGGTTGACAAAAGACATTGTGCAGAAAGGTCTAACAAAATCATGATGGTCTATGTGTGGAGATATGCAGTCGCCCTCCTTGTAGATGTTAATGATGCAGCTGTTGGGTATGCAATCTGCAGGCAATACCCTCCATGTTATCATCCTTTTTACCATTCTTTTAATAATATTAGGCTTCGGATCCACCTCACTGCGATGGAGTATCCCTGGTGGATTTCCTTTTCTGTCTTCCGCGAAGTTGTAGCAACATCTGCACTAGATCGTAACTCTTCCTTTCCCTAGCATCCATCTTTGGGGTTCTAAATAGGTCTTTTCCCTCAGACGACCAGCTCAGCCCATTTTTTAGAGTTCAACAATGCAGTCTACAATTTGTTGTTGCTCGTAATCTGAGAACACATCTGTATGCAGATCAAGGCCTTCCAAGATCTTAATCATCTTGCCTCCAATTCTCTCAAAGTATTCGAAAGTTTTCTTTTCGACATTTGGCATTCTTTCCAACTCATATTCTGGAATTATCTGCAATTGGTGAGGTCTAATAACGTACTGGGGAATGTATGGTTCAACCCCGGCACGCTCTCCTGCATGTCTTGGCTCCTCGGGGATAGTCTCTGTCGGGACATCCTCCGGGGTTGCTTTCGCAACAAGACTCTTTAAAACTGGTGCATTTATCTGGCGTCGAGGCGCTGATTCTATTTCTGCTCTTCTTGGAATTTCCTTTATCTGTTCTGCTTTCCTTGGAGTTGATCTCCTCCTTTATGGTTCCTGACGAACCAATTTCTTCGGAGTATTTGCATTGAACGTAGCAACTGTCTCTTCATGTTGATCTGCTGTTAACTTAGTTAACATCTTGCAAATGCGGCGATTCTTGTTCCTCCGCTGGGTGGCAGTGAGAGTAGCTCTCCATAACTCTTGAATTTCTGTGGGCATGGTGCTGACGAGCCTGCCCTCTGCTGTAGCAACAACAGACTTAACTTTCTTGTCTTCTCCCATTGCATGAGCGGTATTTACTTTTCTCTTCTTGCTGGCGGATGGTTGACTTGAGCCACCCAATTTCATCACTGTATGGTTGCGGAGCTCTTCCCGATAAATCGGGGTCCAATTATTTTCTTCGTATTGTAGCCCGGCTGGTGTGAAGTCAGAGTCGATCTCGATCACAGCTCCATCCCTCACCCTCTTTACATCAAGTGCTAGACTCACGCCATTCTTAAAGTTCAGAACCAACCGCCCGTTCGACATTTCCCTGTGAAAAACAAGGAAAGGATCAGGGGTTGTACTAAGAACAAGAACAGTAGAAAAATATGTTTATTAATGAAGAGCTTTTATTCATTTATTTTAAATTTAAATAGGAGTAGGAAAAGATGAAGAAAGATCAAGAGTGAGACTCGATTTGAAAGGAAGGATAAAAAAACTTTATTATCATGATTTCACATGTTTTCTTTTAACATTTTTTTAAACGATTTTCTTTATCATCCACTTTTTATATTTTTTGGTTCGGACCCAGTGATAAGTAATTATTGTGCCCGTGCTTCTAGGAATGAGGATTCATCCTTCGAAACATCAGGTTGTGTAATACTTCTTTAGATATCGTCTATTAATTGGAAGCATAGGTCGTTCTCACGGCAATTTACAAGTCGGTATGAACCTCCCGAGTAAGCTTGTCTCGACCACAAATGGCCCTTCCCAAGTTGGTTCAAATTTACCACCTATCTTGCGATGTGCAAGAATAGGTCTTCTGAGAACCAAAACCAAGTCACCGACTTTGAATGCCCTTGGAAGGACTAATTTATCATGGGCCTGGATCATCTTGGCTTGATACAGTTCCAAATTCTGCTATGCTGAAAGCCTTTTCCCTTCCAAGCATTCCAATTCTTCTAGTCGTAGTTTGACATTTTCTTCTGTAGTGATCTTGTTTGCAACTGCAATTCTGAGAGAAGGAAGCTGAACCTCTAAGGGTAGAACAGCCTCGGAGCCGTACACTAAGGCTTAAGGCATAGACTGAGTAGGAGTTCTGAAAGTCATCTTGTAGACCCATAAGGCTTCTAAAAACTTCTCGTGCGAATTTCTCTTATTGTCATCCAAAGTTTTCTTTAGGATTTGGACGAGAGTTTTATTAAAAGCCTCGCCAAGCCGTTTGCTCTTGGGTAATAGATTGTCGAATAGCGCCAGCCAATTCCATGTCTTTTGACAAAATTGTTGATCTTTGTACTCTTGAACGCGGACCCGTTATCTGAGATAATTCTGCGCGGTGCCCCAAAACGGTAGACGACTTGATTCTTGAAGAACTGTAGCACGTGATGTGCTTTCACTTCTCTGAGCGGTACTGCTTCTGCCCACTTAGAAAAGTAATATGTAGCTGCAAGAATGAAGCGATGTCCTCTTGAAGAAGGCGGTTCTATCGGACCCACGATATCTGTGCCCCAACACTCAAATGGCCACGACACGATTGTCGAAAGTAGCACATTTGGAGGTTGATGTAGAACCACTCCATGCACTTGGCACTGCTGACAACTTTTGGCAATCTTCATGCAATCAGTCATCATTGAGGGCCAGTAGTACCCTAGTCTTTTAATCTTCATTTTCATCTTCGGACCCGATTGATGAGCGCCACAAAGTCCTGAGTGTACTTCTTTAACGATTTCACGAGCCTCGAACCCACTCAGGCATCTTAGCCACATCTGATCAAAAGACCTTCTGTATAACGTGTTGTTTATTAATGCGTAAGACAGAGTTATTTTCTTGATTTGATGGGCTATCGACTTATCGTCCGGTAGGTTTCCAGTTTGCAAGTAGTTCATCGATGGTTGCCGCCGATCTTACGTATTTTACGTCACTCTCTGCAATTGTTTCTTCTCCTTTTTCTGATTTGTGTATCGTGTCCATGTCGAGCTGTGAGAAAACCTGACGTCCCTGAACTGACACTTCAACTGATTCATCCTGCAAGCAGGAAAATTCCATTGCAAGGCGGGCTACCGCATCTGCAAGAGCATTTTCTCTTCTGGGAATCTTGTAGATCGTTACATTCAGATTCTGCTCCAACAATTTCATGGCATACTGAAAGTACTGTTCGAGTCTTGGCTTTAGAATTTTATATTGTCCGGTGACCTGTTGAATGATCAACTGAGAATCTCCGTAGATGTTGATGTCTGTTATCCCCATCTGAATGGTTAATTCCAATCCGGTTATAAGGACTTCGTATTCTGCCTTGTTGTTTGTACACGGTTCTGTTAAGTGTTAGGAGTACCTTAACATCCCCCGCTCTGGTGTTATAAAGATTAGTCTGATTCCTGCTTTACCGGGAATTATCGTTTGTGATTCTTTATCTTTCTGTACTGAGGATGCTCCGTCGAAGTACAATTCCCAACATTGATTATCGGGGTCTTCTAGGCTCATTATCTGCTCGTCTGGCAAGTTGTCGTTGAGAGGCGATTCTGCCGGTAAAGGGTGTGCTGCAAGGAAGTCTGCCAGGACTTGTCCCTTTACGGCACGAAGAGGAATGAAAGTTATATCAAATTGCAATAGTATCATTGACCACCTGGCAAGTCTGCCGGAAAGTGTCGGATGGGTCATCAAATATTGCAACGGATTAAACTTCGAAATAAGGTTGACCTTATGAGAAAGCATGTAGTTTCTGAGCTTCTGTGCAGCGAAGATCAGGGCCAAATAATGCTTCCCAATAGGAGGATACTTTACTTCCATCAGAATTAGACGACTGCTTAAGTAGTAGAGAGCATTTTCTTTTCCCTCGTCATTGACCTGGGCTAGTAGGGCTCCGAGAGAGTCGTTTAAAGCTGCGGTATAAAGTATCACTGGTCTACCCGAGACTGGGGCTGCTAAGACAGGAGGTGTCATTAGGTATTGTTTAATGTCATCGAAGGCATGTTGACATTTGGAGTCCCAAGTAAACTTGGCATCCTTCTTAACCAAAGCAGATAAAGGCTGACACCTTCCTGATAATTTCGAGATAAAGCGTCGAAGATGCCAATTTTCCTTGAAAGGATCGTAGTTGTTTCAAGGTTTTGGGAGGTGGCATTTCTAAGATAGCTTTAATCTTCTCCGGATCGATTTCAATTCCACGATGTCGAAAAACAAATCCTAAGAATTTCCTAGAGGTGACGCCAGACGCGCATTTCAAGGGATTCATCTTAAGGTTATATTGTCTTAACCGCTCGAAAACAATTCTCAAATCATACAAGTGATCTCCTTTTAGTTTGCTTTTGATGACCACATCAGCCACGTAGCACTCGACTTGGTTGTGAATGAGATCATCAAAAATCCTTGTCATTGCTCTTTGATAGGTTACTCCTGCGTTCTTTAATCCAAACGGCATCACTGTGTAGCAGTATACCCCGATCGACGTTCTGAAGGCTGTAAGCTTTTCATCTTCTAGTGCCATCTTTATTTGGTTGTATCCTGTTGATCCATCTATGAAAGAAAAGATTCATGTGTCGAAGCGATGTCGATCATCAGTTCTGGAATCGGTAGCGGGAATTCGTCCTTTGGACATACTTTGTTCAAATCTCTGAAATCCACGCAGATTTTGATCTGATCATTCTTCTTTCTGACTGGTACCACATTGGCTAACCAAGTTGGATATTGTTCCTCTCGGACAAATTTAGCATCTATTAGCTTCTTAACATCAGCTATAACTTGTTGTTCAATCTCTAGACTCATTCTTCTCAAAGCTTGTCTGACTGGAACGACAGTTGGATCTACTCCTAGCCTGTGAACTGCAACCTCTGGAGCTAATCCTGGCATTTCATCATAACTCCAAGAAAAACAGTCCTTAAATTCCATTAGTAGCTTGATTATCTCTTCAGAGTCTTCTTTATTGAGTAAGGAGCTAACAAATGTCGGCCTAGGCTCTTCACTAGTACCTAAGTTAACTTCCATTAACTCGTCTATTGTAGATTTAATTTCTTCTTCGAATTCTGGCAGAGCATTTCTGACTTGCGGATCTTTGAGATCTTCTGAAGCTTCCAAGCAGTCTTCATTAAGCTCGCAAGTGACAACCAAGCAAAATCCTGTATTGTCAACAGATCCTACCGTGCCGAATCTGAGACCATGTTTTGATTTGGGAGGCCGGCTGGCATTATTCCATAATTTTTCAAAATGTTGTAATTGACCTTTTGTCCATCGTCGAGGTAAGACACCACGTTGAATTAAATTTTGAACACAGGGAGAGTACCACTCAAAAGGCAGTTCCATTAATTCAGAAGAAGTAACATCTTAGAATTGTACATCTTTTTCAGTATCGGAAGAAGAAGCACCACGGTAGAATTTGATTGATTTAGTACCACCACCATGCTCTTCCTTTACCACCATACCCTGGATCTTATTAGAACGGATCAGGGTCAGGGTCATAGTATGTACATAATGGTTAATCTTCTCGTACATTGATTTATATTATTCATTTTTTTCATCTTCGAGAGAGATCTTCAACTGGGGTTTATTTTGATTTACTGTTGCTGCTTCTTTCTTGATTTCTTTTTCTTCGAAACTAGTCTCCCAATCAACATTGATGACTGGTTTCTCTCTCCAACTGTTCTAATGTCTCTTCCACGACCTCATCCCTGGCCTCGACCTCGGGTGCAAGTTCTGGAGAAACCTTCACCATCTCGCCGTAAGGGAGTGGTGAGTAACTGTTGGACTAGAATTTCAGGCTCTTTATCGTCCTGTACTTCTTTTGCTTCATTTGGTACGGTGTTTCTAGAAAAGATTGTTTTCTTCGGAGGTGCGTAGAATGGTGCATCTTCGTGAATTACGATTTCATGCACGAAGAATGGTTGCAAATCGCCTTTGATGCACTGTTCTCCTCCTTCATAATATTTTATGCACTGGTGCAGAGACGACGGTACCATCCGGTTTTCATGGATCCATGGTCGACCCAGCAGAGCGCTGAACGATGTATCAGAATCAATTATGTGGAATTTTACGGTTGTCTTTGCTAAGTCATCGGTTTTCATTAACAGTGTAATCGATCCAAGAGCTCTTTCTCCTTTCTGATTGAACCCTCTTAATAACATCTTGTCTGCTTCGAGGTCGCGAGCATCAATTTCCAAATATGCTAACGTTCGAAGGCTCATTATGTTGATTGATGCTCCTGGGTCAACCAACACTCTGGAGAGCGTAAACTTTCCAATAGTGACTGAAATGTACAACGGTCGGTTGTGATCTGCCATTCCCAGTAACAGATCATTGTCCGTGAAGGTAACACCTCGTTGTTCTTTTAACGAGCAAACCTCGTCGAAGGAATTACTGGCCATTTGAGCTAAACAAATCTCTGGATCAAGTAGAGCCTTGATCAGAGCTTCCCTCATCTCCTTTGATAGGATCAGAGCGCCGTATATGCTTAGTTTGGCTGTAGCTTCCTAAGATGGGCTAGCACGTTATACTTCACTTATTACCATGTTCCTCGGTTTCTTCCCGAATGGGCAATTCCTCTACTGGGGTTGTCTCCTCCTGAGCAACCACTTGCTTTCCTTTATCCTTTGGACCCATTCTCGGGGGTGGAACTTTTCCACTTCTTAAATTGACTTCAGTAATTTCTTCTGAATATGGTGTTGAATCTGCCGGTGTATCCTTTTAAATTGGAACGAATGGCTCTTCTGGCGTTGCTTCAGAATCTGATGACTCTAACTCTATTGCAATCGGAGCTCCTCGAAATTCACAAATAGACTCGCCGCTTGTTGAGCTTTCATAGCCATCCTTGTGAACGTCTTCTCCTTCGTCGTTTAGTATGATTTGAGAATCGTTATTTATACCGGAATCGAGATCTGGATTAGCTTGGTTTTCGTTAGTTACCTAATCGTTAGAAACAGTCAAAACGTAGCCAACACCAAAACTCTTATCATTATAAGATCACGTCGGGGCGAGCAAATAATCATACAGAGTCAGAAGTTCAAGGGATTTCTCCCCCGAATCGGAAACAACCATTCTAGGATAAGCAGCCCCTAGTCTACCCTTTGGAGCCTCAGTTTTCTTCTCTCCTACGATCTTCTCCTCCTCTAGGGCGGTTCTTCCATCGCAAGCGATAGTGCCTGCTCGGCAGGTTTCAAACTCTGAGTTGAAGCGCGTACCGAAACGGTCTGGATGTGATCTAAAATTTTCTTTGAAGACTTTGTACAGACGGTACTCCATCCATCATCGGTCATATAAGGGTCTATTGGAACAATAGGATCCGTCGATATAACATTGACGGAACCTCCCTTTTGGGGTTCCTTCATGTATTCCTTCGGGATTGTTATATTCCCTTTCCGGAGATTATTGTCCAACCAAATCTTGAAAGTGATGCAATCCTCTATCTTATGCCCGAGCATCCGATGGTAAGGGCAATAGTTTGGATGATCTTTCTTATTGACTTATTCCGGCCTCTTGGGCTCTGGTAGCTGAAAATGGGTGTCTTCATTAAACTGCGGAACATCTTTGCTACTGCTTCAGTTTTGAATAGATATTCTTTGTTCAGAAAATCTTTCATGGTACGTTGTGGACGAGGCGGTTGTTCATAATGCTGAGGCGACTGATAGCTCAGTCGAGGTTGTTGATAACCCTGCTGAGGTTGTTGGTAAGTATGTTGCGGTGGTTGATAGCTAGGCTGTGGCCGCTTTGGTCGTATCTCGTACTTGGTCGCTTACCCTTATCTCTCGTCGCGACGATTCTGGACTTCTTTTTGAATGTTTTCACCAGTTTATGTTTATCGATCGTGTCCATGAAACATAGTTTCTTTGCATCCTCTTGTAAGCTCCCGGCCTTGCTAAGCAGCTTCTCGAAAGTCTTGATTGTAAATCCTTTAAGGAGAAGTGCTATCGGGCCGTGGATGCTTTTCAACAAAATACCGATCGCATGATGTTTTTTGGAGCTGTGGTTCACACTTCATACTTAAGTTTCTCCATCGAAGTATGTAATCCACTAGAGTTTCGTTCGGTTTCTGGTGCTCCACCACTAGATCACCAATAGTGATGTGGTGCCGAGCTCTGGCAAACCGCGTAACAAAGAGGTTTTCTAACTCTACAAAGGTCTTAACTGAACCATTTGGTAATTCTACGTACCATTCGAAGGCAATCCCTAACAAGCTGCTGACGAACTGACGGAAGAGTAAAGCATCACTCCCACCGGCATTGCAGCAACTAGCACGAAAATGTGCGACATGCTACCGGGGGTTTCCTGTGCCATTAAAAGTTTTAAACAGAGGTGGTACGAAGCCTTTTGGGTATTGGACGGCATCAAATTCTTCAGGGTAAGGTCTACCTATCTGAATAGATGCTCCACTCTTAGATTGTGCTAAAGCTTCTTGCACCTACTATTCTACCATATTTTTAATGTCCTTTTCAGGAATCATGCTCTGTACAGAATCCTTCTTTGGTGGTTCATCTTCGTTGACGGATGTGATCTCTTTTCCTCCATCTGCAATATGGATGATTTCTGGGGGTGTTTCTTTCTGAGGTTGCACCTGACTTTGGAGAGTGGCTAAAGCAGCAGCCATCTCTTCCATCCTCCTTGCCATTTGGGAAATTGTGTCATCTCTTTCCCGAAGCTGTGCTCTCATCACTTCCGGTTCATCTCTTTCCGCAGCTACCGGAGCACCTTGCGAAGCTGACGATGCTCGTGTTTCAACCATGTTGATCTCGGCATACTCCTCATCCATGAACTTTGATGAATCGACTTCATTTTCCAACTTCTCTTCTCTTTCTTTTGCCAACCGTCGGATATCCGTCCTTAGCTTTCATATAGCATCCTCGAGGGGTCTCTTCCAGACGGTATCGCGGTTGTCGTGTGATGGTTGTTGAACTTCTTTTTCGGGAGTTTCTTTTATTACAGTAGCACTTCCTTCTGATTCAGGCTCTTTGACGAGGATTTTCTTCTCAAGACGTTGTGTTAGTCTCAGCTTGGTAATAATAGGTCGCCACACCATCCTTTTTGCAGCAGAAGGCCTAGGACCGGACGGTCTGTCGGCTATAGGCTGGTAGGTGGTGTCCTCCCTAATATGATGGCCCGATACAACAACAGGTGAACTAGCTCTCATTTTCTTCCTTGGTTTCTCTATGGCAGTGACAGGCTCTACTCGCGGTCTGAGGCTGGATTTAGCTGGCACACTTCCCATTCTTCTTAGGATTTCTGACACAGGGCATCTTTCTTTCTTTGCCAATTTTTCTATCACAGCTTGTAGCCGAGCAAATGGTGTAGTCTTAACCCTTTTTCTTTTGCAGTTACTATAGTATGCAGGTCGGGGTAGTGTAGCGGCGATCCTTCGGACATCTTCTTCATCCGATGCAGCAGAGAGGGGTGAAACCTACTCCCTTCCAACAAAGGTATATACTCAGGCAGTTCTTCTCTTTCCTCAAGAATTTCTTCTAGAAAAGCAACTTCAGTAGCTTTGGCTTTCTCGATCATGGCGATCTTTCTGCTTCTATTTCACCTTTGAGTCCGAGTTAGGGGTACAACTCTTGAACTGGACCCAATCTAAAAAACGAACGGTATTGTAGCAAAATCTGTACCCTCCATGGTGACAGGCTCATCACAGGCTTGGATTTCCTTCCCCTTCAGTTTGGCAGAAGCTGGGGTAGGTGCAGAGATGACTAGACCGGTGGGGGTAAAGACAACAGTCCTCCTATGAATAACAGTACTTCTTTCAGCTGCAACCCTTTGCAGGGGAAAGAATTCTTGAGTCAACTTCAGGTTGAACTCTATCAGGGGTTTCTCAGTTTCTGACACTTTGTCCATTAGTGCGAAGAGAGTGACATCAGCGAACTTGATATCTGTATTGTCAAATCCTTGTCTAAAAAGGATGATTCCATTGTCGGGTAGTTCATCCTTATAGACGGCGAAGTGCATTCCATTGGTGAAGGAGAAGATTAACTTTGGTGCAGTCATTTTCTGCACGGTAGATTCTGAGTATTAGTCCCGAATTATGCTTCCTTTCGTCACAAAACTTGGAACGAAAAAGAAAGAGTCCGAACACATTTTCGTTTATCTTAATGTATTTATGATTAAAAAGAGTTTGTTTAAAGGGTTGTTTATTAGAAGATTTGTTTATTAGGAACGAAATGTTTAAAGAACGGAGGTTTATAGAAAAAGGAAGGGACCCGGTTCGGAATTGAAAAGGAAGAGAAAGTCTCGTAAAACTTCTCAACCCGAAGGACTACTCCTAGGCTAACACCTATTGGGGGTCCACCCCACCTCAGAAAAAGAGGTAAAAGGATTTCGGAACCTCTCTATTTAGGGGTGTCTAAATAGTGGCTCCTAAATCTGAGAGAAGTTGGCTATACCTGTTCAAGATAGAAATGAACGTGGTATGCCAACGGAAAGAATGGTAGTTTGCTCCACTAGGGACATGGATACACTACCGATTTATGAAAGCAAAACCATCTGATCAAAATGGAGAGAGGAACTAGTCCCCAGCGGAGTTGTCAGAAGCTGTCGGCATATTTTTAGGTTAAGTGTTTTGAAAAGGGGGTCGCCTACAGAAGTTGTCGGCGAATTTTGGAATTTAAATTTAATATAAATATATATAATTTGAAAGTAGCATTTGATTTTGAAAATAATTTTAAGTTTGAAAATTTTAAGATATGAAATCAAACCGATCTCACATCTCAAATAGTTTATATAAACGAGCACCACACCACGAACCGTGTATCTATCCCGAAGAATAGACATACTGCTTGATGATGGGGTTCGATTAAATAAACTAGAAGATTTGTGACATCCGTTTGGTCTGCGAACCAATTTTATAAGCCGACAAGTTCCCCTGCTTAATATAAGAGAATTAAGTAGGATTTATATTACCTGGGTTCTTAAAGTTCCCTATAAGGGTAAGCCCCTATAGTTAATTACATCTTAAATGACGGGAATCACTTAAGAAAACTCTCGATAATGATCATTGGTTTTGCTCTCAAGAATATCAAAGTTTAAGGTTTTTAAAGGATTGAATTTCATAATTTCAAAAGGGATTAGCTCAAATTCGGAACAGTTTATTTTAAGAGTCCAATGGAAGAGAAGTAGGAGAAGTTGAGGATCCAAGAAGAATCTTGGCAACTTCCCAAACTATCCTATTATTTGGCTTGAATTTGGGAATTTATTTAATATTTTAATCTTGTCAATTTTAATTAATTAGGACTTATATTTGTATGACATAATCATACAAATAGCCTAGAAGATGTGAGAGTTTATGTCGTACCTAACGACTACCTCGGAGTCCTAAGACCGGTTAGGGCTTAATTTGCATAACATGATTATGCAAATGCCTAACAAAAAGGTTGAGGATTTATGTTGCACTAGGCAAACTACCTCGAAATCCTATGGCTTGGTTATTTAATTCTAAGGAAAGTTTAGCTGAAGAAGACACAGGTTTTGCTGATGACGATGGCCGTGCTGCCCACCATGCTCCAAGCTCCTTGTTGTTGTCGAGGTTTAATTTTAGAAAGTGAAAATCAGGAGATGAGAAAAGTGTCTTGGTTTAGAGATCTTAAAATCCAAATGTCTTTAATGTTTTATTAGGGGAATATTAAAGTTGATTATAACAACACCGGTTAAGATCCCACGGTTCCATTATTCCGGCACCATTATTTTTATCGGATTCACTTAGTCCAGATGAATTTGCTAAACCCAACTGAATGAGTTCCACACTTTCATTTAGACCGTGGGAAATCCCGTTAGCAACACGTAGGTTACATCATCCGAGGTATTCCCGATCATCCAATGAGATGTTTTAATTTAATTGCAATTATAGTTTTGTTGTTCTGTTTGTGATTAAATTTTGAGTTGTTCTAACTTTTGAGTGTTGTGGCGGTGAATTTTATCTTGTTGTGATTTTTAATTTATTTTTGGTTTCAGTTTTGTGGCTATCTTAAAGGTTTTAGTTTTCATGCAACAATCTTGTTTAACATGCAAGAAGAGTAAAGTGCAGCTTATATAAATAAATTGCAATAAAGTAAATTGCAATAAAATAAAAGCGTACCTGGAGAGTCTTCTCGTCATTCCAAGTTGCACTTAAAACACATGTTAAGACATTTAAATATTTATAACAAGTACCTAGGTAAAGCTAAGGGAAAGGTTTTGGTTGTCTACCAAATTCCTAATCCTATTGCTAGTCATCTCCTATGACGTCTAAGTTCTTGTATTTTGTTTAAGGATGATTTTCTTCATCAAAGAATAATTAAATTCAATTGTTCTTCTAAAACATCCCATCATATTGAGGAAGTGTTTAGGACGAGTCCTAAACATCTTTTCAATATTTTTGGGATTATTTTGAGTCCAAGTGAATTTAATTGCACTGGTGAATTGATCATCCAAGAATTTAGTTAAATTTTCCTTCTTGCTCAGTGAATTAGGATGTTTGATTATCCTATAAGTAAAGTGGAATTTTACTTGATGCTTTACTTAAGAGTTATAATAATGAAAACCTTTAAGGGCAAATTAATTTAATAAAGATTTTAATGATTTAAAATTAGAATTAATGTTTTAAAGTGATTTAATTTAGTTATAAAATTTTAATAAATTTAAGTTTGGAATAGTGTTCAAGTTGTTTTATTCTTAAGTGTTTTAAACCATTTGAATTAAAAGAGGAGTTAAAATTATTTTATTTAGACTTTAATGATATGATTTTAATTTAATGATTTAATTTTAATTTAATTGCAATATTTTGGATTAACTTTTAATTGGTTTGATTATTATTATATTTTTTTAATTAAGAATTTATTTTTGTGAAATTAATTTTGATGTTTCAAGTTTGTTTTAAATTTGCTTTCAAGTGATTTTGAGATTAATAATTTTTGTTTTAAATTTATTTAATGTTTTAAGTTTTAATTTAATTAAGGTTCACTTTTCTTTTAATTAGTTAATTATTAATTTCAATTATCACTTTAAATTTAATTAAAAAGTTAAATATTATTAGAGTGATTCATTTAGGGATTTTAGTTTAAGTCATTATAGTCTCTCTGAATTATATCCCCATTTTAATAATCGAATTTTTAACTTATTCTTCCAAAACTCAAATTAATTAATTAATTAAGGTTTACTTCAAATATTTTTAAGATTATTAATGGGTTTCTACCCTTTAATTCTCTAGGTTTCAATCTTCTAATGAAAACTTTAAAATCAGATAATTTACCCTCCCTTTGAGTAGACCTAAATATTAATTAGGGTTAAAATTCTTTAATTACCTTTATGCCCCATTAGGCTTATTTATTTCATAACTCATCAAATTAAGCTCAAATGAACTTGAAATTTTTATGTCACTTCGCTCATATGTCAATTAAGAAATTAGAGGAGAAAATATGATTTTTCTGAATTTAATTTAATTCATATAATTATTTTTGTGAAAATTAGAGATTTTCAATGGAAATTCAACAACATGACCAAGGAAAGATTTCTGTCCTTAAGAAAATTAAAAGATGTTCCTACTGACCAGAGGACCACTAGGACCA
The DNA here is from genome assembly GCA_022702705.1 of Papilionanthe hookeriana x Papilionanthe teres. Taxonomy (NCBI): domain Eukaryota; kingdom Viridiplantae; phylum Streptophyta; class Magnoliopsida; order Asparagales; family Orchidaceae; genus Papilionanthe; species Papilionanthe hookeriana x Papilionanthe teres. The sequence continues at coordinate 146,299,377 of CM040427.1, forward strand.
ATTTTGGTGATTTTTTGAATTATATTTTATTTATTATAATTATTTTGAGTTTTGAAGTGTTAATTAATTATAAAATAAAATAAAGGTTTAAAATTAAGTTTTATATTTTTATTAAATCTCTCTGATCTCAAGGAGTTCAGAGAAACAAATTTTATAATTTTATGATTTTTCTTTGATTTAGTAGAATTAATTTAGTGGAAAGGTTGGAAAATTCATTTTTTAATTCAAAAATTGTTTTAAGCATTTAAATTCAATATCTTTACTTTGAGACTTGGTAAAAATATTTGGTTTGTTCCTAAGTGATTAGGAGGTGAAATATGACATTTTTATGATTTTTAATATTTTTATGATTTTTATTATTTTTAATTATTTAAAATATTAAAATATGGTGAAAAATGAAGATTTTTAAAAAATTTTAATTTTAATTTTGTAAGACTCCTATGATATCAGAGAGGCCTCAAAACCAATTTGGTGAATTTTTAAAGTGTATTTTTGGAGTTATGAATTTTTAAAGTTTGATTTTGGTTATGTGACTTAATTAATCCATTTAGTGGGGTTAAACATTTCCAATTGATTCCAAATTTTTATGTGAGGTCCCTCTGATCCTAAAAATCAGTGGAGAATTATTTTCAAGTTCTTTTATGTGTGGTTATCACTACTTAATTAAAGTTTTGTTTTGAGTAATTAAGCCAATTAGGGTTATTCTCAATGAATTTACTCAAAATATAATTATCCTAGGGTCCTCTGGTCCTAAGAAACTTCCCCAAATTTTCCTGGAATTTTCTAAACAGTATGCTAACTAATGGAGTAAAAATACCAAAAACAGTGACATAAACTTGAAAAATACATAACTTTCCGTAGAGATGGCCTCTGACATTGAAAAATTCAGGGAATGTTCCCAAGATCAGAGGCTTCAAAAGCCCTATGGCCTCATGCCATGGTGAATTGTCTATGCAAATGGAGAATCAAAATACTAAAAATGAGTAAATAATTAATTAAAAATAAAATACTCATCAAAATAACTTGATTTCTTTTCCACATTATTCTCCTCTGTTCACTGAGCAAGAGGATATTTTTAGTCTATTTTTGTGATTTTTCTATGCAAAGATATGGATTTTTCAATTTCTGGGTATTTAAATAAATAGAAAAAATCCTATTTATCTACTTATCTACGCGGCGCCGACTCATGCTTGGCAGCTCCGAAAGCCCAAGCGGCGCGCTCCCATTCGACGCCGCCATCTGACTCAGTGCTCCAGGGGCCCGCGGTTTATGTAACATTCTCTGGTCCGGTGCAATCTGGACCGTCTACTCGATACACGCTCGATCGGACGGCTCCTCGTCATCGTCTACGACTGGTGTGCACCCGTGACCGTCCACACTAAAACCCTAAGAACTCTCTCATTTCTCAACGGATTTTCGTGTTCTTATGCTCTATGGATTCGTCTTGAAGAGACAAACACATCCATATAGCTTACATTCTATGAAATTAAGCCAATCAAAATAGAGAATCTCTGGAAGCTCGGGAGGAAGGAGAGGTCTATACCTTGGCTCTAAGAAGTGAAGCTTCAATCAGAGAGTTGTGGCACCTTCGATTGCACCCAAGGAAGCTCCAGATGAAGTCTCTGGCTCTGGGGAATTGCCTAGGTACAACTTCCACCAAGCCCGATTTTAAAGCTTGGTCGATAGAGAGAATGGCTGGCTTGGTGAGGGGGCTTTCACTGGGGAACTCCTTCTCTTGGTCATGTGCAGGTGTGGGTGAGTTTAATTTGATTTTGGTGGAGGTTTCAGAGATGTGCTGGTTCTGAGCTGAGAATTGAGCTCCAAAATTGAGCTCAATCAATGGGGTTTAGGGCAGGAGAACAGTGGGGATCAATTGCTCTAGGTTTGGAGAAGGTCCTGGAGCAATTTTGGTAGAGTTTTGTTTAGGTATGGTTCATCACCTTGTTTGGCCGAGAGGGTGGTGGGTTTAAATAGACATGGCTGGAGGGCTTCCCAAGGGGAGTTAAGGCTTAGGATCAGTTGCTCTGGTGAGGAGAAGAACAGCCATGGTGTCTAATTGAGTTGGGACAACTCAGCAAGGAGGAATTTGAAATTTGAATCAAATAGGTGCTCACGGGTGTGGTGTTTTCCGGCGGCTCAGGTGGTGGTCTGGCCAGGCATGGGTCACCATCTAACTCAGTGAGGTCAGGGCTGGGGTTTGGTGAGTTGAATTGGCATTGGCCATGTGTAAAGGGTTTGATTTAAATGGAATGGGGGAGGAGCTAATTTTGGGTCCAAATGGGTCCAAGTCATGGATTTAGGTTTGGTTAACCCTCCAAGGCCTAATTTTTGGGTTGAGGGAATCAGGTACGTCAGCTAGCTTAGTGGGGAGAAGTCACAATCTAAGTACATTTAGGTTTAATCAAGTTTTAGAAGAGTCATGAAAAGGCTTAATAACCCTTAAGGGAATCACTAAAGGACTCCCTCCTTTTGCCATAAATGACATGGTGATGTGTAAAGTGGCTTCCATGGCTTGCATATGGCTTTTGCATGGCTTCATGGCTCCATTTGGCTTGGGGCAAAGCTTAGTCAATTTCATGGTAGTAGATTTTAGGAATTTTGGCATTTTGGTGGAAATTTGGATGAAGGTTGGTTTGGAATGGTTTAATGATGATTTTGAAACTTAGGGGTGATATCAATTAAAGGTATGATGAAAAGAAATTGCCATGTGGGCTTTAGAGCCAATTTTGGGCTTTTGGATGGGCTTTTAGAATGGTTTAGGAAAGTGGTCCTTTAGGTTTGAAAACAAATTGGTGGATGGAAATTTTGTGAAGGATTGGGCCAAAAAAATGTTGGGTTTAGTTTAGGGATGTGTCATGAACATTTTAGAAAAGATTTAGTATAATTTAGAGTGGAATTGGATTTAATTTGGGCTTTCTTGGTAAAGGGGTCAAAGTGGGTCAAATTGGGCTAACTTGGGCTAAGGTTGGATTTGATGTAAAATTAATGTTGAAAAATGTTTATGAAAGTGTCACAAAGAGTTTTAAACGATGGTTGGGCTTTAATTTTGAGATTTGGGCCCATTTGGGTTAGGTTTAGGTTTAGGCCAAAAATGGGGATTTTGGTTTTGGGTTAGGTTTGGGTGGAGTTTAGGTTCAAATTTGGGGCAAATCTTGTTAGTGTTTTGTTTGTGGGGATATTAGGAAGGTTTAGGAAAAGATTTGGGGCTAATTGGACTTGAGTTGGGTTAGTTTGGGCTATGTTTAGGCCATGGGCCAAAATTGGGCTTTAAGCTTCAAATTGGAATTGGATCCACATGTCAATCAAATTGGACTTGGATTTGGTCTAGATTGATATTGGGGATATTGAATTGAAGTTTAGAATTTAATTGGATCAAAATTGAGGTCAATTGAGTTGATTTGGTTTGACATTGGGTCCATTTGGGTTAAAAATGGGTCAAATTGGGGGTTTGGGTAAAAGTGGGTTAAAATTGACAAAATTGGTCTATAGTGTAGTTGAACGAAATGAAATTGGAAATATTTGGGATTTTCTGGAATTTTCTGGGAATTTTTGGAATTTATGGAATTTTTGGTTAAGAAGGGCATTTTGGGTATTTGGAGGGTATTGGGGGTATTTTTAGAATTTTTAGTATATTTGGCTATGGGTGATCTATTTGAATGGTGGGAAATTTTTAAGATTGGTTTTGAGGAATTTTGGGTAATTTAGGTGATTTTGCAAATTTTGGGTAGCTTCAAGGACATTTGGTAGGTTTTGTGGGTATAGGGCCCCGGTGGTCAAAAATTGAAATTTTGGAAAAATAAAGATTGATCAAGTTTGAGTAGAATGGAATCACTTTGGTTGAGCCATGAAGCCATATCAAGCCCATAAGAGCCATGAGAGGATTCATTTGAGGCATTCACTATGTTGTTCCTAACCCTCTTAGCCAAGGGCCTAGGAGCTAAGGTCCATCCATATGAATTACCTACATGAGTCAGGAAGTCAAGCTAGATATGAATGGTTTTAGGATTTGGAATGTGTGTGAAAGTGCAATGTGTGTAGGTCAACCCTCACCAGACCAGGCCACCCAGAGTAGCCCTAAGGCCAAAGAGTCCTATAGGGAACTCATCCTTTAAACCTCCACATTTGATCTTAACCCTCCAAGTGATTTAGGGGTTTACAATCAAACTTATGGGGTTTGCAGGGAGTTAAGAGGTGTTTAAATTTCTAAGTGGTGGTTCCCATTTCTAGTGCTCTAAGATAGTCAAAGGGAAAGCCTAAGGCTAGATCCTAAGTACTAAGGAGAGAGAAGAGAAAAGACCTCATCAAAAATGAGGTCAACAGGCAATCCCTGACAAACTGCTGATGAACTGACGGAAGAGTAAGGCAACACTTCCACCGGCATTGCAGCAACTAGCACGAAAATGTGCGATATGCTGCCGGGGGTTTCTCGTACCATCAAAAGTCTTGAACAGAGGTGGTACGAAGCCTTTCAGGTATTGGACGACATCAAATTCTTCAGGGTAAGGTCTACCCGTCTGAATAGATGCTCCACTCTTAGACTGGGCTAAGGCTTCTCGCACCTGCCGTTCTACCATATTCTTGATGTCTTTTTCAGGAATCATGCTCTGTGTAGAATCCTTCTTCGGTTGTTCATCTCCATTGACGGATGTGATTTCTTTTCCTCCATCGACAATGTGAATGATCTCTGGAGGTGTTTCTTTCAGAGGTTGAAGCTGACTCTGGAGAGTGGCTAAAACGGCAGCCATCTCTTCCATCCTCTTTGCCATCTGAGAAATCGTATCATCTTTCTCTTGAAGACGTGCTCTCACTACTTCTGGTTCGTCTCCCTCCGAATTTAACGGAGCTCCTTGCAAAGCTGACGATGCTCGGGTCTCGACCATATTGATCTCAGCACCTTCTTCATCCATGAATTCTGATGAATCCAATTCATTTGCCAATTCTTCTCCTCTTTCCCTTTCCAACCGTCGGATGTCCGTTCTTAGTATTCCTATAGCATCCTCAAGTGGTCTCTTCCAAACGGTTTCGCGGTTGTCATGTGATGACTGTTGGACTTCTTTCTCAGGAGTTTCTTTTAATGCAGTAGCACTTTCTTCATATTCTGGCTTTCTAACGAGACTCTTCTTTCTAGAACACTGTGCTTGTATCGGTTCAGCAATAATAAGTTGCCAACCATCCTTCTCGCAGTAGAGGGCCTAAGACCAGATGGTCTGTCGGTTGTGCATCGGTAGGTAGTGTCCTCCTTAATATGGTATCCCGATATGACAATAGGCGAACTAGCTCACACTTTCTTCCTTGGCCTCTCTGGGGCAATGACGGGGTTTACTCGCGGTCCCAGGCGGGATTTGACTGGCACTCGTCCCATTCTTCTTAAGATTTCTGATACGGGGCATCCTTCCTTCTTAGCTAGTTTCTCTACTACGGCTCGCAGCGAGTAAGCAGCATAGTCTTGGCCCTCTTCCTCTTATAGTCATTATAATATGCAGGTCGGGGTAATGCAGCGGTGATCCTCCGGACATCTTCCGCATCCGATGCAGCAGAGAGAAGGTGGAACCTACTTCCTCCCAACAGCGGTGAAATTTTAGGTAGTTCTTCCTCTTCCTCAGGAATCTCTTCTAGAAAAGCAACTTCAGTAGCCTTAGCCTTCTCGATCCTGGCGATCTTTCTACTCATATTTCTTCTCTAAGTCTGAGTCAGGGGTGTAAACTTTGAACTGGACCCGATTTCAAAAACAGATGGTACTGTAGCAAAATCTGTACCCTCCACAGTGACAGGCTCATCACAAACTTGGATTTCCTTCCCCTTCAATTTGGCAGGAGCCGGGGTAGGTGCAGAGATGACTAGACCGGTGGGGGTAGAGACAACAGTCCTCCTACGAACAGTGGGTACTTCTTTCAGTTGGGACCCTTTGCAGGGGAGGGAAATCTTGAGTCGATTTCAGGTTAAACTCAATTACGGGCTCCTCAGTTTCTGGCACTATGTCCATTAATGCGAAGGGAGTGACGTCAGCGAACTTGATATCTGTATTGTTGAATCCTTGTCCAAAATGGATGATCCCATTATCGGGCAGCCCATCCTTGTAAACGACAAAATCCATTCCATTGGTGAAGGAGAAAATTAACTTCGGCGCAGACATTTTCTGCAGTGTAGATTCTGAATGTCAGTCCCGAATTATGCTTCCTTTCGTCACAAAACTTAGAATGAAAAAGAAAGAGTCCGAAAACATTTTCATTTATCTTAATGTATTTGTGATTTTTAAGAGAATTTATTTATTAGAAGGTTGTTTATTAGAGGATTTGTTTGTTAGGAACAAAATGATTAAAGGTATAGAAAAGGTAAAGGACCCGATTCAGAATTGGAAAGGAAGAGAAAGTCTCGTAAGACTTCTCAACCCGAAGGACCGCTCCTAAGCTAACACCTATTGAGAGTCCACCCCACCGCAGAAAGAGACAAAAGGATTTCGGAACCTCTCTGTTTAGGGGTGTCTAAACAGTGGCTTCAAAATCCAAAAGGAGTTGACTATACCCGTTCAAGACAGAAATGAACGTGGTATGCCAACGGAAAGAATGGTAGTTTGGTCCAAAAGGGGTATGGAATCACTACCAATTTATGAAAGCAAAACCATCTGATCAAAATGGAGAGAGAAACTACTCCCCAGCGGAGTCGCCAGAAGTTGTCGGCATATTTTTAGGTTTGTGTGTTGCATTTTGAAAAGGGGTCGCCTACAGAAGTTGTCGGTGAATTTCTTAGTTTAAATTTAAATTTATATATAATTTGGAAAGTGGCATTTGATTTTGAAAATAATTTTAAATTTTAAAATTTTAAGATATGAAATCAAACCGATCTCACATCCCAAATAGTTTATATAAACGAGCACCGTATCACAAACCGCGTATCTATCCTGAAGAATAAACACACTGCTTAATGATGGGGCTCGATTAAATAAACTAGAACATTTGTGACATCTGTTTGGTCTGCGAACCAATTTTATAAGCTGACAAGTTCCCCTGCTTAATATAAAGGGTTTTAAGCAGGGTTTATATTACCTGGGTTCTTAAAGTTCCCTATAAGAGCAAGCCCCTATAGTTAATTACATCTTAAATGACGAGAATCATTTAAGAAAACTCTCGATAATGATCAGTGGTTTTGCTCTCAAGAATTTCAAAGTTTAAGGTTTTTAAAGGATTGAATTTTGGAGTTTCAAGAGGGATTAGCTCAAATTTGGAACAATTAATTTTAGGAGTCTAAAGGAAGAGAAGTAGGAGAAGCTGAGGATCCAAGAAGAATCTCGGAAACTTCCCAAACTATCCCATTGTTTAGCTTCAATTTGGGAGTTTATTTAATGTTATAATCCTGCCAATTTGAATTAATTAGGACTTATATTCGTATGACATGATCATACAAATAGCCTGGAAGATGTGAGGGTTTTTGTCATATCGAACGACTACCTCGGAGTCCTAAGACCAGTTAGGGATTAATTTGCATAACATGATTATGCAAATGCCTAATGAAAAGTTGAAGATTTGTGTTGCACTAGGCAAACTACCTCGAAATCCTATAGCTTTGTTATTTAATTCTAAGAAATGATTTTGTTGATGTAAATGTAAGTTTTGCTGATGAAGATGGCCGTGATGTCCACTATGCTCCAAGCTCCTTGTCGTTGCAGAGGTTTAGTTTTAGAAAGTGAAAATCAGGAGATGAGAGAAGGGTTTTGATTTAGAAAAGTCTTAAAGTCCAAATTTCTTTAATGTTTTAATTAAAATAATCTTAAAGTTGGTTAAACAGAACTGATTAAGATCCCACGGTTCCGTCATCCCGACACCATTATTTTCATTGGATTCACTTAGTCCAGATGAATTTGTTAAACTCAACTGAATGAGTTCCACATTTTCATTTAGACCGTGGGAAATCCCGTTAGCAACACGTGGGTTATATCATCCGAGGTATTCCCGATCATCCAATGAGACGTTTTAATTTAGTTGTAGTTGTAGTTTCGTGTTCTGTTTGTGATTAAATTTTGAGTTGTTTTATATTTTAAAATGTTGTGGCGATGAGTTTTATCTTGTTGTGACTTTTAATTTAGTTTTGGATTTCAGTTTTGTGGTTATCCTAAAGGTTTCAGTTTTCATGCAGGGTCTCATTCTTGTTTAGCATGCAAGAAAAGTAAAGTGCAGTACAGGTAAGTAAATAAATTGCAAAAAAAGCGTATCTGGATGGTCTTCTCGTCATTCCCAAGCTGCATGTAAAACACATGTTAAGGCATTTATATATTTGCAAAAAGTACCTAGGTAAAGCTAAGGAAAGGTTCTGGTTGTCTACCAAAATCCTAATCCTATTACTAATCAATCCCTATGACGCTAGGTTCTTTTGTTTTTGTGGATGATTTTCTTCACCAAAGAACAAATAAGTTCGATTGTTCTTCTAAACCACCCCATCATATTGAGAAAGTGTTTAGGACGAGTCCTAAACATCTTTTCAATATTTTTGGGATTATTTTGAGTCCAAATGAGTTTTATTGTATTGGTGAATTGATCATCCAGAAAATTAGTTCAATTTGTTTCTTGCTCAGTGAATTAAGATGTTTGATTATCCTATGAGTAAAGTGACATTTTACTTGATGCTCTACTTAAGAGTTATAATAATGAAAGCTTTTAGGGGACAAATCAGTTTGTTAAAAAATTTAACCGCTTTGATTAAAGTTGAATTGATGATTTAGGATGATTTAGTTTCAAAATTCAAGTTGATTTTCTCTTAAGTGTTTTAAATTGTTTGATTTGAAAGAGGTGTTTAGATTATTCAGTTTAATTAAACTTTTAATGATTTAAATTTATTTTGACTTAATTGTATCACTTTAGGTCAATTTTAATTGGTTTGATATTTTATGTTTTTAATTATGAATTGTCTTAAGGTTGATTTTCTTTAATGTTTCAAATTTGTTTTAGATTTGTTTTTTAAGTGATTTCAAATTAATTTTAATGTTTTAAATTTATTTCAATTTGATTATCAAATCACTTAATGTTTTAAGCTTTTAATTTAATTAAGGTTTATTTTCCTTTTAATTATTTAATTATTAATTTCAATTATCATTTTTGAGTTTGATTAAGAGTTGAATATTATTAAAGAGAGTCATTTAGGGATCTTAAATTAAAGGGTTATAGTCTCCCTAAGCTATACTCCCCATTTTAATAATTCAAATTTCAATTAATCTTCCAAAATTTAAGTTATTTAATTAATTAAGGTTCCATTTTGATACTTTCAAAGTGGGTTAATGGGTTTCTACCCCTTTATTTCCCAAAGTTTCAATCATCTAAGAGAAATTTAAGATCAGATATTTCACCCTCCCTTTGACTAAACCTAAATATTAATTAAGGTTAAAATCCTTTAATTACCTCTATGCCCCTTTAGGCTTATTTATTTCATAACTCATCAAAGTAAGCTCAAATGAACTTAAAAGTTTTATGACACTTCACTCATATGTCAATTAAGACACTAGAGGAGAAAATGTGATTTTTCTGAATTTAATTTAATTTATATATTTATTTTTGTGAAAAATATGGGTTTTCAATGAAAATTCAACAGCATGACTAAGGTAAGGTTTATGTCCTTAGAAAAATTATGGGATGTTCCTATTGACCAGAGGACCATTTAGACCAAATTTGGTAATTTTTTGAAATACATTTTATTTATTATAATTATTTTAGGTTTTGGAGTGTTAATTGATTATAAAATAAAATTAAAGTTGAAAAATGGATTTTATATTTTTCGTAAATCTCTCTAACCTCAAGGAGTTCAGAGAAGCAAATTTTATATTTTTCTGATTTTTCTTTAATTTATTAGAATTGATTTAGTGAAAATGTAAGGAAATTCATTTTTTAATATTAAAAATTGTTTTAAGCCTTTAAAATTCAATATCTTAACCTATAGACTTAGGAAAAATATTTGGTTTGTTTCTAAGTGATTAAGAAGCAAAATATGACATTTTTATGATTTTTAATATTTTTGTGATTTTTATTATTTTTAATTATTAAAATATTGAAAATATGGTTAAAAATAAAAATTTTTAGAAAATTTTAATTTTAATTTTCATAGACTCCCCTAACATCAGAGAAGCCCCAAAACTATTTTTGTGAATTTTTAAAATGTATTTTGTGTTTTATGAACTTTTAAAGTTTAAAAGTGACCATGCAAATTAAATGATCCATTTAGTGGGCCAATCATTTCCAATTAGCTTCAAATTTTTATGTGAGGTTCTCTATACCCTAAGTAACAGTGGAGAATTGATTTCAAGCAATTTTGATGTGTGGTTACTCTTAATTAATTAGGGTTCAGTTTTGAGTGTTTAGGCCAATTAGGGTTATTCTTAATGAGTTAACTCAAAATATATTTTTCCTAGGGTCCTTTGGTCCTAAGATATTTCTCCTAATTTTCTTAGAATTTATTGAACAGTATGCTAATTATTAGAATTAAAATGCCAAAACAGACACTTAAATTTGAAAAATCAATAACTTCATATAGAGATGGCCTCTGGCCCTGGAAAATTCAGGGAATGTTCCCAAGAACAGAGGCTACAAAAGCCCTATGGTCTCATGTCATGGTGAATTGTATGGATGCATGGAGAATTAAAATACTAAAATCAGTAAATAATTAATTAAAAATAAAATACTCATCAAAATAACTTAATTCTTTTTTAACATTGTTCTCCTCTGTTCACTGAGCAAAAGGGTATTTTTATCTTATTTTTGTGATTTTTCTACTGAAAGATATGGATTTTTGAAGTTCTGGGTATTTAAATAAATAAAAAATACCCCTAATTTCCTACTTATCCACGTGGCGCTGACTCAACCTCGGCAGTTCCGAAAAGCCACACGTCGCCTCCCTATTCGACGCCGCCATCTGACTCAGCGCTCCGGGGGCCCGCGGTTCATGTCCCGTTCACTCGTCCGACGCGATCTGGATCGTCCATTCGATACACGCACGATCCGACGGTTCCTGGTCATCGTCTCCGTCTGGTTCAACCCGAGAGTCGTCCACCCTAAAATCTTAAGATCTCGCTTGATACTTAACCAATCTTCACGTTCTTATGCTTTATGTACTCGTCTCGACAAGACGAACATATCCATACGGATAACATGCTATGAAATTGACTCAAATGAAATGAAGAATCGCTGGAAGCTCTTGGGAAGGAGGCGATCCATACCTTTGCTCTGAGAAGTGAAGCTTCAATTAGAGAGTTTTGGCACCTTTGATTGAACCTAGGGAAGCTCCAGATGAAGTCTCTGGCTCTGAGGAATTGTTTAGGTACAACTTCCACCAAATCCGATTTCAAGCTTTGGTCTCTGGAAGAAATGGCTGGCCTGGTGAGGGGGCTTTTGCTGGAAAACTTCTCCTCTTTGTCTGGTGAAGGTGTAGGGTCAGTCAATTTAAGGATTGACTCACTGTGGTGAAGTGTCCTCGTTTTGGGCTTGAAATTCAACTCTGAAATTGAACTCACAGAGGAGAAATTAGGGTTGGATTTCAGTGGGGATCAAGTGCTTTATGCTAAGAGAAGAGTGTGGAGTGATTTTGGCAGAGTTTTGGTAAGGTTTGGTTCAGCACCCTCTTTTGGCCGAGAGGTGGTGGTGTTTAAATAGAGGTGGCTGGAGGGCTTCACAGGGGGGTTTGATGGCTTGGATCAACTGCTATGGTGAGGAGAAGAACATTCATGGTGTCCACTGGCTATGAGACAACTCAGCAGAGAAAATTTGAAATTTGGCTCACATGGGTGCTTTCGGCCTGGTGTTTTCCAGCGGCTGTGGTGGCTGGCTGGCTAGGGTTAGGTCACCATCCTTATCAGGAGGGTCAGGGCTTGAATTTGGTGAAGTCAATTGGAGTTGGCCAAGTGTAAAGGGGCTGAATTGAAATTTAATAGGGGAGGCTTATTTTGGGTTCAATTTGGTCAACCCATGGTTGTAGGCTTAGTGCACCACCCAAGGTTTGGTTTTGGGCTGAAAAGAATCACTTGGGTTAGCCTCACATGTGTGGTGAAGTCCCCATAAAAATTGTTTAAGTTAATTTTGGGTTAGGGTGTGACATTAAAGGGGTAAAAAAGTCTTAAGGGAGAGCTTACAAAGGGATTCCCTCCTTTGCCATAAATGGATTGATGACAAGGCAAAGCTCTCATGGCTTCATATGCCTTGTGAATGGCTTCATTTAGCTTGCTTATGACTTGGAAAAAGTTGGCTTGTTTTCATAGAAACGGGTCTTAGGAATTTTGGCCGTTTGGTGAAAAATTTGGGTGAAGCTTGATTTAGGTTGATTTGATCATTGGTTTGGAACTTAGGGATTGATTTAGATCAAATGGATGAAGGGAGATTTGTCATATGGGCATTAGAATCAATTTTTGGCTTTTTGAAATCATTTTGGATGGGCTTTTAAAATGGTTTAAGGAAGTGGGCTTTTAGGTTTTGAAATAAATTGATGGATGAAAATCGGTGAGGAGTTGTGTCAAATAAATGTTGGGATTGGTTTAGTAATGTGTCATGAGAATTTTAGAAGAGATTTGATGCCATTTGGAGTTAAAATGGGTTCAATTTGGGCTTTTTTTAGTAATGGGGTCAAAATGGGCCAAATTGGGCTAACTTGGGCTAAGGTTAGGTTAATGTTGGGTTTGATGTTAAATTAATGTTGAGAAATGTTTATGGGGGTGTGACAAAGAGTTTTTTAACTTTGGTTGGGCTTTGATTTTGGGATTTGGGCTCATTTAGGTTCATGATGGGTTTAGGCCAAATTGGGGATTTTTGGTTTGGGATAAGTTTGGTTTCAAATTTTGGGCAAATCATGTTAGTGTTTTGTTTGTGGGGATGTTAGGAAGGTTTAGGAAAAGATTTGGGGTTAATTGGAGTTAAGCTGGGTTGGTTTGGGCTAAGTTTAGGTCATGGGCCAAAATTGGGCTTTAAGCTTCAAATTGAAATTGGATCCACATGTTGATAAAATTGGGTTTGGATTTGGTCTAAATTGATATTGGGGATATTGAATTGAAGCTTAGAATTGAATTGGATCAAATTTGAGGTCAATTGGGTTGGTTTGGTGGGACATTGGGTCCACATAGGTTAAAAATAGATCAAATTGGGGGTTTTGATAAAAGTGGGCCATATTGACAAAATTGGCTTATGGTATAGTTGAACAAAATGAAATTGGGAATATTTGGGATTTTCTAGAATTTTCTGGGAATTTTCTGAATTTTTAGAATTTTTGGGTTAAAAGGGTATTTTGGGTATTTGGAGGGTATTGAGGGGTATTTTTGGAAAATTTTGGTGTATCTGGCTGTGGATGATCAATTTGAGTGGGGGGAAGTGTTTAGGATTGGTTTTGAGGAATTTTGAGTAATTTAGGCAATTTTGCAAATTTTGGGCAATTTCAATGGCATTTGGTAGGCTTGGTGGGTTTAGGGTCTCGGGGGTCAAAAATTGAAATTTTGGAAAAGAGAAGATTGATCAAGAGTGAGTGAAATGAAATCATTTTGGTTGAGCAATGAAGCCATATTAAGCTCACAAAAGCCATGAGAGGACTCATTTTAGGCACTCAATATGTTGTTCCTAACCCTCTTAGCCAGGGGCTTAGGGGTCAAGGTCCATCCATATAAGTTACCTACATGTGTCAGGGAGTCAAATTGGTTAAAGGTAGTTTTAGGGTTTGGAATGTGTGTGTCGGAGTGTGGTGTGTGCAAGCTTACCCTCACCAGACCAGGCCACCCAGGGTAATCCTAAGGCCAAAGAGTCCTATAGGAAACTCATCCTTTACACCTCCACATTTGATTTTAACCCTCCAAGTGGCTTAGGGGTTTACAATCAAACTTGTGGGGTTTGAAGGGAGCCAAGAAGTGTTTGAATTTCTAAGTGATGGGTCCCATTTCTAGTCCTCTAAGATAGTCAAGGAGAAGCCCTATGGCTAGATCCTAAGTACTAAGGAGAGAGAAGAGAAAAGACCTCATCAAAAATGAGGTCAACAAATAGGTAGCGTAATACTGAAATCCAATACTCAAATCGCAATTAAAGTTTAAGTTTACTTCTACTAACAAGATGCAGAAAATAGTAACAGTTAAGCAAACCACAATTACTTCTAATATCTTTAAACAGAATTAACTAACACACACACACACTAAGCTTTTTATTTGAAAGGTTTTGATATATATAAAAAGTGTCTTTCCTCTTTCAATGAGTATATGATATTGTATTGTCCCAAATAGGAGCATAAATGTTTCTTTACCCTCAAAAGAGTACCCCCTCTTCCAAGCATGTAAAGAACAATGACATATCCTAAGTTCAGTCACTAAATCTAAGGCTAGGTTGGGAGGATATCGGTTGTCACTACGGAGCTCCCACTCACCCTTCACCTGAATGCTAACCTTCAACTTTAGTTACCAATCATAGGACCAAATTGAGGATCTCAGCATGTCTCCCTGAAACCTCCAATTTGAAGCCCATCAAAACATATTTCCCTATTTATTTGCACTAAATTCCCATGAACTACGTAATTTATTCATGGACATTGAATGGATTCTTCATTATTGTTGTAGGACACTCAATCCTTTCAAATTTAATGTACAACAACATATTTTAACAATTCAATTGGCCAGATCAAAAATTAAATGAAGTTCGAAATGAAAAACCATCACAATTTCTTCAATAATTTAAAAGCACTTCAAATCCACATCATCACATCTCTATGCAAGAAGAAAGACAAAGGAGACTAGTCAGAATTCATAGAGAAGACACAATAAAACATGGATTTTATATAAAAAAAAAAGTCATACAAACCACAATAACAAATACAACCTATCTCTTTCTCTTCCATAAGAAAATTCCTTGTTCCTTTAAATCCTTTTCTCTCTTCTTTGCAACACTCAATTCCCCCTTTAGAATGGAAAGGAAGAACTAATCGCTCACTTTACTCATTTTCCTTCACTCCTTAAATAAGAATCCCTCTCAAATCTTCACTTCTACACTCACTCTTCCAAACCCTAACTCTAAACTCACACTCTCTCTACTTCTACACTCTTCTCCCCCTCTCTAATTTCGTCCAAAATAGTTACATATATGTTAGAAACGAATTTCCAAAAGTTTCCTTAAGCATCCCTTCAAAAAGTCGCCAAAACTCTTCATTTTTAAATTGCACCGACATAGGGCGCTGGCGGCGCTCTATCATGCATTTAATTCTAGAGTCTCTGGAAGTTGGCGACGTCGGCACCATAAGCTGTTTTCTCCCATTTTGCTCCTTTTCGCTCTGAATTTGTTCCTTTTTGCTTCTTTTTGCTCCAATCACATAAAATCATCATACCTGCAACCAATCATGGAAAACACCTTTCTTTAAAGTACAATATCACCAAAAATGGGTGAAATTATATAGCAAAAGTAGTATATATTTTTGGTGCATCAGCCCTCCCATACTTGGTCGAACTTTCCATCTATTTTGGATGAGCAAGTATATGTCTTCGAAGAACTGAAACTAGTTCACCGATTCGAAAGGTTCTAGGATGATCCAATTTGTCGTAGGCTCGTATCATTTTCGCTTGATAGAGTTCTAGATTTTATTGAGCTTGGACACGTTTACTTTCTAAACTTTCAAGTTCTTCAAGTCGTAATTTGGCATTTTTTTTCCTCAGTTATTTTGTTTACAAGAGCAACTCTGAGAGAAGGAATTTGCACTTCAAGTGGTAAAATGGTCTCAAAGCCATATACCAAAGCAAACGGTGTCGACCGTTTTGGTGTTTGGTATGTAGTCCTATAGGCCCATAGAGCTTCTATTAATTGTTCATGCACTATCTTGGACTGTTTACTAATGTTTTTTTTCAAAATTTATACCAATGTTTTATTAAAAGCTTCAGCTAAACCATTGTCTTTAGGATAATAGATTATCGAATACCTCTAGTCTATCCCATGTCTTTGCATAAAATTATTCATTTTTGTATTTTTAAAGGCAAATCAATTGTCTGATATGACCCTTTGAGGTATTCCAAATCTATAAATAATATGAGTCTTGAAGAAGTGGAGAACTGGTTCTACTTTGACTTCTTTGAGCGGTATTACTTCTGCCCATTTGGAGAAGTAATCAGTGGCTGCCAGAATAAATCTATGGCTTTTAGATGATTAGGGACCACTATGCTAGTGCCCCAACATTCAAATGGCCAAGATGCAATAGTTGGATGCAGTACATTTGTTGGTTGGTGTAAGACCACTCCATGTATTTGACTTTGATGACATTTCTTTACAACTTCCAAATAATCAGTCATCATTGTTGGCCAATAATATATCATTATTTTTATTTTCATTTTCATCTTAGGCCCAGATTGGTGTGCACCACATAGACCTGAATGAACTTCTTTAATAATCTCTTGAGCTTCAGTTTGGTTTAGGCATCTTAACCATATTTAGTCAAAAGATTGTTTGTAAAGGATATCATTCACTAGAGCATAGGATATTATTCTTTGATTAATTTGAGTCACGATAGAGTTGTTTTTGGGTAACCTTCTGGTCTGTAAATATTGAATAATTAGTCATCGCCAATCATCCTTTTCTTCATCAATTGTTATTGTCATGTTTTTAGTTATTTTATGCAGATTGTCCCAGTCAATTTGGGAAAGAACATGTCGTCCTTTTATAGAGATTAAAATATCATCTTCTTCTGGACAAGCAAATTCTTTTGCAAGTTTTTCTAAAGCATCTGCTAAAGAATTGTCTCGTCTAGGGATTAAGAAGAATATTACATCAGAAATTTGTTGAAGCTTTTTTAGAGTGTAACAAGAATATTGTTTAAGTCAAGGTTTCAATGTCTTATATTTACCTGCAATTTGATTAATGATCAATTGGGAGTCTCTGTAGAAGTTGATATTTTTTATTTCCATTAATATTGTCAATTCGAGGTCAGTTATGAGTGTTTCATATTTAGCTTCATTATTTGTGCATGGTTCAGTCAAATGATATGAAAATGGCATCATTGCTTTGTATGGAGTGATGAAAATTAATCCTACTCTGGCTTTGACTGTGTCTGTTTGTTTTTGTCTCTTTGAGCAGATGATGCTCCATCAAAATATAATTCCCATCGTTGCATGCTTGAGCCTTTTATTTATAATATTTGTTCATCAGGTAAATCATCATTGAGAGGTGATCTAATTAGAACTAGGTGTGTTGCTAAGAAATCTGTTAAGGTTTGTCCTTTGACAGCACGTAATGATACAAATGTTATGTTGAACTAGAGCAATATCATTGCCCATCTTAGCAATCTCCCAGAAAGTGTTGGTCGTGTCATCAAATATTGTAATGGGTTAACTCTTGAATTAAGATTTACCTTATGAGAACGCATATAATATCTTAGCTTTTGAACTGCGAAAATAAAAGCTAAACAATATTTATCAATTGTTGGATATTTTATTTCAGTTGGAATTAAACAACAGCTCAAATAATACAATGCATTTTCTTTTCCCTCGTCATTTACTTGAGTTTAGAATGCTTCAAGGGAATTATCTAATGCCACAGTGTAAAGGATTAGAGGTCTTCCTAACACGGGGGCTGCTAAGACAGGAGGTATTGTCAAGTATTTTTTTGATGATTTCAAAGGCGTGTTTACATTTTTCATCTCACACGAATTTGGCATATTTTCTAGTTAGGGTAGTGAGAGGCTGACAACTACCTGATATATTGGAAATAAAACGTCATATATATGCTAATTTTCCTTGAAATGATCTTAATTGAGTTAGATTTTTAGGAGGAGGCATATTTAAGATAGCTTCAATTTTGAGGGGATCAATTTCAATCCCACGATGTCATATAACAAATCCTAAAAATTTCCCTGAAGTAACACCGAAAGTGCATTTTAAGGGATTCATTTTAAGATTATATTGACGTAATTATTCGAAGACAATTCTCAAATCGCACACATGATCATCTTTTTGTTTACTATTAACAACTAAATCATCCACATAATATTCGACATGATTGTGTATTAATTCATCAAAAATCCGTGTCATGGCTCTTTGATAGGTTACACCAGCATTCTTCAATCAAAATGGCATAACTTTGTAACAATATATCCATATAGGTGTCCTGAAGGCTATATTTGCTTCATCTTCTAAAAATATTTTTATTTGATTATATACTGATGATCCATCCATAAAGGAAAATAATGCGTGTTTGGATGCTATATCGACCATTAATTTTGGGATTGGTAAAGGGAATTCATCTTTTGGACATTCTTTATTCAAGTCCCTGAAGTCTATACGAACCCTTATTTGACCATTTTTCTTTCTATCTGGCACCACATTGGCCAGCCATGTCGGGTAATTTTCTTCTCGTATGAAATCTGCCTCAATTAATTTCTTAACTTTGGCAATGAATTGTTGTTCTATTTCAACACACATCCTTCTTGGAGCTTACTTAATGGGGATTGCAAATTGATTTATCTCAAGTTTATGGACTGCAACTTATGGGGCTAGCCCAGGCATTTCATCATAAGTCCAAGAAAAGCAGTTTTTATATTCTGTCAACAGTTGAATTATTTATTTTGCCACTATGTCTTTAAGAAATGAACTAATGAAAGTTGGTTTTGAGTTTTCATCAGTTCCTAGATTTATTTCTTTTAATTCATCAATTGTTGATTTAATTTCCTCTTCCTATTCTGGAGGAGCATCTTCGATTGGAAGATCAGATGTTGGTTCAAAGTTATGTTCTTCGGTGATGACTAGGCAAAATTCAGTATTATCTAGAGGTTCTAGAGTACTGAATCCAATACCTTCCTTAGAGTTAGGGTCTTGTTTATTATTATCCCACATTTGCTCAATAAAATGTGGTTGTTTTAATGACCATCGTTTGAGCATTAAACTGTTTTGAATATATTTTTGTGCCTAAGGAGAATACAACTCAAAAAGAATTTTCATTGATTTTGGAAGATTTTAATCTTCTAATTTTACATCATTTTCAATACTAGAAGAAGTATAGCCAAGTCTAAACTTAATTAGCTTTTTATCATCACCATATACTTCTTTGACCACTAAATTTTCAATCTTAGCAGTATAGATTGGAGTTAGAGTTATAGAGTCTATATAATGATTAATTTTCTCATACATAGACTCAAATTGTTTTCTTTGTTTTCTTCTTCAAGAAGTATTTTGAATTGAGGCTCTTTTAAAACCACTGATGTTGTTTCTTCTTTTGTATCTTCTTCAGAGTCCATGTGAATTTTGAACTTTAATGGTTTCTTCATTGTGACAGTTGGGTTTTCTTTCCCTTGCCCTCGTCCGCGGGCTCGACCTCGAGTGCGAGTCTAATGAGAATTATCACTTTTTGTCTGCGTTGAAGAAAAATAGTGTTTTTCATTTATTATCTTTTCTTTGTCTTTTTCTTTTGTATTCACTATTGTCTCTTTAGATAATTTTATTTTCATTATAGGAGCATAATATGTCGCATCTTCGTGTATACCAATTTCATGGATTGAAAGTGGTGCAAATCTCCTATAACAGAACATTCTTATCCTTTTTGTAAGTATTTTATGCATTGATGCAGTGATGAAGGAACCATTTTATGTTCATGGAGCCATGGTATACCAAGTAAAGCATTAAAGAAGGTATCAGAGTCGATGATATGGATTTTTGCCATTGTCAACAAGTCATCTATCTTTAGGAGCAATGTTATTGATACTAGATCTCGTTCTCCTTCTTAATTAAATCCTCATAACATCATTGTATCTCTTGATAGTTGGGATGCATCAATATCTAAATATGCAAGAGTTCTTACATTCATTATGTTAATCGAGGAACCTGGATCAATAAGCACCCTTGAAAACATCGTGTCATTTATGTTCACTGTGATGTATAGTGGACGATTGTGCTCGGTCGTTCCAAGTAACGAGTCATTGTCATAGAAGGTAATCTTTGTTGATTCTTCTAATGGACAAGCTTCATTTTGAGTGATGCTAGCAAGTTGAGCTAAGCAAATGTCTGGATCTAAAAGAGCTTTTATTAATGACTCTCTCATTTCTTTAGAGAGTATAAGAGCGTCATAAATACTCAATTTTGCTGGTAACTTTCTGAAGTGGGCTAATACATTATAGTCCATGTGAAGATTCTCCTCCTTTCTTTTAGGGAGTTGTGAATGTATTGGAGGAACGATCTTTTCCAATGTAACTATTTGTTTTTCCTTTTCTTGGGAAGCCATTTTGGAGGGTAGAACTTTTCCACTTCGCAAATTAATTTCAATTATTTCTTCAGGTTTATTGTCTGGCTCTTTTGTCTATGAGTCTGAAGATTCCAACTTTATTGAAATTAAGGTTCCTTGTAATTGGAATGTAATAATATCACTTTAATCTTTTTCATTGTCAGAATTATCATTAATGTTATTGTCATTTTGGTTGACATTAGATTGATCAAGATCATGTAAGATTTAAGTATTGTCTTCAAAATTAAAATTTGAATGATCATTTTCAAAGGTATCACCCAAAATAGACAAAATGTAAGCAAAGCTAGAAGTATTATTATTCACAGTAGTGGTAAAAAGGAAGTCATACAAGGTCAACGGCCTGAGGGATTTTCTCCCTTTATCCGAGACAACTATTCTAGTAGAAGACGGAGAAACATAAGAGCTAGGAAATACAAAATGAACTGTAGTTTCTATGTTTAAAAGACCTCTAATCCTTTTTGGTTCCTTATTTTTCTTTTTCTTTCCTTTCTTGGAAGATTTTGTGACTTGAATATTCGTAAGGATCCCTTCAGAAAATTTACCATGAACAGTTTTGTCTTTGTTTTTATTGTCGGAATTAAGCTTATCGACCGAAATCATATTGACCGAACCTTTTCAGGCTCTTTCAAATATTCTTTAAGGATTACTATGTTTCCTTCTTTAAAATTACGTTCTAACCAGTCTTTGAAGACAAAGCATTCTTCAATTTTCTGCCCGAGCATCCTGTGATAAGGACAATAATTGGGACTGTCCTCCATATCAACTTCTGCTGGCCTTTTAGCCTTAGGTAGCTTGAATTATGGTATTTTCAGTAGAATACGGAATATTTTGCCGACAGCCTCTGTCTTAAATGGTTATTCTTTATTCATTTTTTCAACCATCATTCTCTTGTCTGTCGGTACTAGAATTGGTTGTTGAAACTGTAATTGAGAAGAAGTTTGTGGTGATGATTGGTGCTATCGTTGTTTCTTTTGTTCAGGTTGGACTTACATTACTTGTTTACCCTTTTTTACAACATTTCCCGGTTTCTTTTCAAATGTTTTGACAGACTTTATTTTTGGTCTTTTCCGTTACACTCATCTGCTTAACTTCTTCTTAAAGATTGGTCGCTTTACTGAGTAACTTTTTGAATGTTTTTATTGTGAATCCTTTGAGCATGAATGCTATAGGACCATGGATATTTTTAAGCAAGATTTCAATAGCGTGTTTTTCTTGGAGTTTCAGTTCACATTTCATGTTGAGATTTCTCCAGCGCAAAATGTAATCCACTAAACTCTCTCATGGCTTTTGCTTTTCTACTACACCAACTATCGTATGGTGTTGTGCTCCAGCAAACCGTTGAATAAAAAGACTTTCATGTTCACAAAATTCTGAACAGACCCATTAGGAAGTTCCGCATACCAATCAAAGGTAACTCTTGTAAGACTGTTGACAAATTTACGAAATAGAAGAGCATCACTTCGTCCTGCATTACAACAAATTGCTCTGAAGTGTGCAAGATGCTGATGAGGATTTCCGGTCCCATCAAACATTTTGAAGAGAGGAGGAACAAAATCTTTAGGGTATTGAACAAAATTAAATTCCTCTAGATAGGGTCTTCACTTTGGAATTAATGATCCAGCTTTTACCTGAGCCATTATTTCTTTTATTTTTTGTTCTACCAATTGTGTAATTTCGTTTTCTAGAATTCTACTTTGAGGAGAATCTTTTTTCTTTTGATTTCTTTCTTCAATTTCTATTGGATCTCTTTTTTCCTCCAAAATGTGTATTGCCTCTGATCTAATGATTTCAACAGCAAGCAATGGATTTGTTGGTGGATTTTGTATAACTGCCATTAATACTTCCATTTTTTGTTTGAGATGATTGATTTGTTCATCTCATTGATGAATAACCACTCGTAACTCTTCTATTGTATCCTCTTCACTTAATTCTCATGCTAGGAAGGTAGATCAAGTTTCCACCATATTTATCTCGGTGATTTCCTCAATTGAACTATTCGAAGAATTATCCCTCCTTCGTATTCAGAATTGTTTAATGTCATTTTTCAATTTCTTCAATCTTTCTTTAAATTATTTCATATGACTCATTTCACAAGTTTGTTCCTGAGAACTGTCAGTAGTGGTACTCAGGGTATCCGGGATTCCTTCTGATGATTCTCATTTCCATACATTATTTTTGAGTATAGAACGAGATATCATGGGAAATTTATCATCGTTTAACGAATAAGAAGGGTCTCCACGTTGTAGCATTTAGACCAAAGCAGTCATTTTAGCAAATGTGCTTCTGATATTAATTTGTTATGCTTAGTTCTATTTCTTGTGACTACCACTTCTTTTATTCTTGGGCCCAGGCGAAATTTTATTGGTACCCGCCGAGTAAATTGACTGTCTAATGGGAATTGTTGATCCCCTTTTAAGTAAGTAGGATCTTTAATCGAAAGAATCATTCTTTTCATTGTTGTAGAGACCGCACATCCCATTTTATCTAACAGCCGAGAAATTGAACACCTGTCTTTCCGTGCTAACCTTTTAAACACAGAGTATACAACATGAATTGACAGAGAATTTATGGGTTGAAAAGCATTGTCTTCATATTCAACGGGTATTGGAATATATCGATTTTCTTTTAAAAAGGAAGGGTTCCCGAAAACACTTTGTTCAAATTCAGATGTTTCAAAATTATCATTTTCATTCCACCTTTCTTTCTTTTAAGAGAACGTGTTTTATTTCTTCGTTAAGTTTTTGAAACATTCTTTAAACAAGATCCAACTTCATATATGGACGGAGGTGGAATGTCATTTTCTTGTTCAACACAAATTTTCTTTCCTTTTTTATCAACTTGTCTTTTCATTTCTTCAAAAGTATATTGTTTTTTAGGCATTTATTGAGGAAAGCCTTCTGTAAAGTTAAGAAAATGTTCATAAGGTTCCAGATTAAATTCCTCGAATGATTGTATATCAGTTTGATACGGATTTTCTAATGTAAAGTCAACTTCATTAAATAATCCAAAATCATCTTGATAAAAGAAAACATATTCCTTAATTGGTGTATTGAAATCTTCATAATAAGAAATGATTGAATC
Organism: Papilionanthe hookeriana x Papilionanthe teres; assembly: GCA_022702705.1. Taxonomy (NCBI): domain Eukaryota; kingdom Viridiplantae; phylum Streptophyta; class Magnoliopsida; order Asparagales; family Orchidaceae; genus Papilionanthe; species Papilionanthe hookeriana x Papilionanthe teres. The sequence continues at coordinate 146,322,659 of CM040427.1, forward strand.
TGAGGATTTCATTGCAGCTTTTCTAAAAAATTAAGGAGAATAAAAAGTTATGGACTCATTTATAAACTGGGAATTTATTTTATTATAAAAAATAACATTTAAAAGAGTTGGATTTTGAAAAGATGTGGCCTTAAAGTATCAAATGAAAAAAAGTGATTTAACAAGAGGTGGGAAGAAAGATAATCCCCAGTGAAATTGCCAAATAAAATCTCTTGTCGACATTGGTAGCCGTGCCAGAGATTTTCTCGTTGTCGATGTCGATGTCATTTTGGAGTCGTCACTCTGTTTATCTATAATATTGCCCTAATTTTCAGTAAATCTTATTTCTTTGGACCCTGTAAAAGGATTCTTAGATAAGAAATTCGAAGAAAATAAGGGCTAATAAGATAGAAACAAGTAGAAAAAGAGATGTCGGTGATAATCCTTATAAAAGAAGATTCTAGAATGTCTTCTCCTAGAAGTTCTATATAAGGATAATGAAGTTTTGGTAACCTGAGATTTCTAGATATGATATCTATCATGAGTACTTTAAATCTCTTATAGAAGCAAGCTTCTATAGTTAATTACATCTTAGACAATTATAATTGTTTAAGAAAAATTATGATTAATGTTAATCACTTGTGTCCTAAAAAGTTCTAAGGAAAGAAACATCAACGTTCAATCCTAAGGGTAATGTGTCTTACTACCTTAAAAGTTTATTATTGTCAATTTTTGTTTTTGTTTTGTTGTTTGTCATTTTTAATTATTTTTTCCATGTCATTATTTTATTGTCTTGTAATTTGTTATTTATTTTGGTGGCTATCCTAAAAGTTTTGGTTTTGTTTTGTCTTGGTTTTGTCATTTAAATGTTGTTTGTTCTGTTTTGTTTTGTTAATGTCATTATTTTGATGAAGTGATTTTGCTTTGTTTTGTTGTCATTTTTTTGTTTCTTCTTCGGAATGTAGTCCTGCAAAACAGAGTTAGCGTACACTATAACATGCAAAGAAAATCTAAAATGAAATTAATGTTGTCATTTCGTCTTGATCGTCCTGCAAAACAGAGTTAGCACACTCTATAATATGCAAAGAAAATCTAACACTTATTCTTAACCTGCAAGAAAAAGAGGGCTAGTTGAATGTAGATTAAACTTAAGTTATATTTCAATTAAGTTTAATGTTGATTTGGCTTCAAATCTAACAAACAATTAGATTTTAATATTTTAGATTTAATGTCATTTGAATCTAGAAATGTTAAGTCTAATGTTGATTAGACTTAAAATCTAAAAAATTTAGATTTTAATATTTTAGATTCGATGTTGTTAAAAAATTTTATGTTTAATGTCGATTAGACTTAAAATCTAACAAAAAGTGAGATTTTAATATTTTAGATTCGATGTTACTTGAATCTAAAAGTCTTAAATTGATTAGAAGTCTGATAATTAGATACAATGTCATTTGAATCTAATATTTTTGGTTTAATCATTTGGTTAAGTTAGGTTCAATATATGTTGAACCTAATGATTAGGTTAACCGGGGTTCAAGTTGGGTTGAACTCAAGTTGAATTTTAGTTAAGTTAGGTTCAATATAAGTCGAGCCTAATGTTGATATCAAATTAGGTTCAATTTGAGTTGATCCTGAAATTTATGTTGATCTTCACTTAGGTTTAAGTTAGGCTAAACCTAAGGTTTAGGTTTGACTTAAGTTCAAATTGTTTTGAACTTAAGTTAGGTTTGTCTTGGGTTTAATTTAACTTAGGTTTATGTCAGGTCGAGTCTTAAGTTTAATTTAAGTCCAATGTGGGTTGAACTTAAGTTAGGTTGGGTTGACTTAGATTCATGTCATGTTGAACCTAAATTAGGTTTGACTTAAGTCTAAAATATGTTAGACTTAAGTTAAATTTGGGTTGTCTTAGATTCATGTCATGTTGAACCTAAGTTAGGTTTGACTTAAGTCTAATATGGGTTGGACTTAAGTTAGATTTAGGTTGACTTAGATTCATGTCATGTTGAAGCTAAGTTAAGTTTGACTTAAGTCCAATATGAGTTGGACTTAAGTTAGGTTTAGGTTAACTTAGATTTATGTCATGTTGAACCTAAGTTAGGTTTGACTTAAGTCCAATATGGGTTGGACTTAAGTTAGGTTTAGGTTAACTTTAGATTCATTTCATGTTTAACCTAGGTTAGGTTTGATTTAAGTCCAATATGGGTTGGACATAAGTTATTTTTGGGTTAACTTAGATTCATGTCAGGTTGAACCTAAGTTAGGTTTGACTTAAGTCCAATATGGGTTAGATTTAAGTTAGGTTTAGGTTAACTTTAGATTCATGTCATGTTGAACCTAAGTTATGTTTGATTTAAGTTTAATATGGGTTAACCTTAGTTGGTAAGGTTTAATAGTTTAATTAAGTCTAATAGACCTAATTAGAGTTTAAGTTTGATTAGACCTTAGTTGGTTAAGGTTTAATAGTTTAATTAAGTCTAATGTGTTAGACTTAATTAGTGTTTAAGTTTAATTAAACCTTAGTTTGTTAAGCTTTAATAGTTTAATTAAGTCTAATGTGTTAGAACTAATTAGGGTTCAAGTTTGATTAAACCTTAGTTGGTTAAGGTTTAATTTTTTAATTAAGTCTAATGTGTTAAACCTAATTAGACTTTAAGTTTCATTAAACCTTAGTTAGTTAAGGTTTAATAGTTTAATTAAGTATAATGTGTTAAACTTAATTAAGGTTTAAGTTTGATTAAACTTTAGTGGTTAAGGTTTAATAGTTTAATTAAGTCTAATATGTTAGACTTAATTAGGGTTTAAGTTTGATTAAACCTTAGTTGGCTAAAGTTTAATAGTTTAATTAAGTTTAATATGTTAGACTCAATTAGTGTTTAAGTTTGATTAAACCTTAGTTGGTTAAGGTTTAATAGTTTAATTAAGTCTAATGTGTTAGACCTAATTAGAGTTTTGGTTTGATTAAACCTTTATTGGTTAATGTTTAATAGTTTAATTAAGTCTAATATATTAGACTTAATTAGGGTTTAATAGTTACTTAGACCTAATGTAAGTAAGGTTTAAGTTGATTAATTAAGTTTAATATGGGTTAAACCAAATTAGGGTTTAAAGGTTATTTAAACCTAGTGTAAGTAAAGTTTAAATGATTAATTAGGTTTAATGAGGGTTAAACCTAATCAGGGTTTAAAAATTACTTAAACCTAATATAAGTAAGGTTTAAGTTGATTAAATAGGTTTAATGTGGGTAAAACCTTTTAATGTGGGTAAAACCTAATTATGGTTTTAAAACTACTTAAACCTAATGTAAGTAAGGTTTAAGTTCATTAATTAGGTATAATGTGGGTTAAACCTAATTAGGGTTTTTTTTTATATTAATCATAATGTAATTAAGGTTTAATGAGTTAATTAAGTTTAATATATCCTAAACTTAATTAAAGTTTAATTTTGAATTAATTAAGTTTAATATGTCCTTAAACTTAATTAAAGTCTGATTTTGGATTAAACCTAATGTAATTAAGGTTTAATTAAGTTAATTAAGTTTAATATGTCCTTAAACTTAATTAAAGTTTAATTTTGAATTAAACCTAATGTAATTAAGGTTTAATTAAAAAAATTAAGTTTAATATGTCCTTAAACTTAATTAAAGTTTGATTTTGAGTTAATTAAGTTTAATATGTCCTTAAACTTAATTAAAATTTTATTTTAGATTAAACTTAATATAATTAAGGTTTAATAAATTAATTATGTTTTTAATTAGGTCTAATTTGATGTCTTAGACCTAATTAGGGTTTGTCTTGAGTCTATTATACTCAATTTTGGCTTAGTCTATTGCTGAATGGGCTAAGTTGAATGAAGATAGGATTTTTGGGGTTTTAAGTTATTAGCTTATAATAAATTTTAACCCTAATCTTGAAATTTTCATTTAAAATTGTTTACTGGCTTAGGAATTGTCATTTTAAGGTTATTGTCTATCACCTTAAATTTCCTAACCATTTTTTAATTTTACTTTCCTTAATTTTTATTTTTATAATTATTATTAAAAATAATTATAAATTGTCTTGAAAGTTAGGAAATGATGTCTTAGAGGATTTTCCTAGCCTAGGAAAATTTAAGGGATATTTCTAAGGGCTTAGAGATAATTTTCCCAAATTTTCATTATTTTTTGTTTTATAATTAATTTTTAATAATTAAAATACTCCAGAGAGTATTTAATTAATTAAAATTAAATTCAGAAAATAAAATTATCATTTTAGTCTCATAATTTTCTCCTCTTCATGCTGAGTTCAATAGTATTTTTGTCATATTTTTAGGATTTTTCTATGTCAAGCTATGTAATTTTGATTATTTTAAGGTTTATCTAGATTTAATTAAATCCAAATAAATCTTTAGCTGCCGCGTGTCCTCGGACGGGTCGAAACGCGGTAGATCCTGTGTGGGCATCCGAACAGCAGAGATGGCTTGTTTTAATCATATCCGTCCGTTTCCAAAACACGGAAAAGAACAACATCTGTTCATCTTGTTCATTCCCTTCGTTCCCGCAGGCCATCCATGATCTTGGAACAAGATCTCTCGATTCTTGATGAAATTGAGTGAAATTTATTTTTATAGGATCGTTTTGAGATGATGAACCCATCCATACGGTGATGTATGGGTTTTGAAATGGTTTGTTTCACAAAGTGTGAAACTCAAATGCCATTAAAGTGAAAAATCCATAGCTTGGCCTCAATGAGTCTAGCTTTGAATCGAATGGATTGGAAGCTTTGATTGGTCCTGAGAAGGCTTTCCCTCAACTCAATTTGAGTTCAAATTGAGTCCTTGCATAATTTGATCAAAAGGGGCTCGGTTTGGATGGGTGTGGTCAATCAGTGGTTATAGGCCATGAGAAATGCCAATTTGGATTGGGCTCATCCTCGTTTAGTCCTTAGATGGTTTTGGATCAGTTAATTTGGAGTTTTGAAGGGTTTGGTTTAACACTCCTAAAATTTCCTATTTTATGTTGTTTCAGGTTGATCAAATTGTGAGGATTGGGTGAGCTTTATGCCTTGATTCCATGAGGAACTAATTGCTCAGGGTATAGGGAGTATTTTTGGTGTTGGGAGTTTTGGTAATTAGGTAGAGTTTGGCTATCTCCAATTTTCCTCTCCTTTATGGATGTTCTCGGGTTTGGGCTTATTTATAGCCATGGGAGAGCTTTGGACGAGCTTTGGCTGGCTTGGAATCATCTAGGGGAGTTGATAACTGTTCCATGATGGCCTTAGGATAGGATTTTGACTAAATTTAATTCTATTCCCAAGGATAACATATGTTGGGTTTAGTTATGTTTAGTGTTTGGTCTTCTATTTGGCTTGTTTCCATTAGTCTTTCTTTGAGGTGGGCAAAATTAATGAAGACTCATTGAATTCACCTCTCCCCACATGAGTTTATTAGCTCATTTACTAGGCTTGAGGAGGGGATGACACTTAAGCCTCGTTTCTCATCCTTGTCATACTTTGGCAAAGATAGCTTTTTACCATGGTGAAGGGTATGACTAAGGCAAGTTTTTCTTTGATTGGGTGATGGTAGAGGTGCATGGTGACTCACCCAAATCATCTCCCATGGACATTATATTTGATTGCCACCTTTGTAGCTCTCTCATCATGGTATCATGATGAATTTCCATTTTGGTTAACCATGGTAAAAAGAGAATTGAAGATGGTGTTTTCTTCTCATTGGGTAGTCCATAAGGCATGACATATCATCCTCAAGGTAGCCGACCACCTCATTGTCAATTAGAGGTGAGTCATGGCTTTGAAATGGAGGGGAGATGCCACTTAATTTTTGTATAATGATGACCCTTAACCCAAGGTTAACCATGATGGTTAATTGATTTGTCCCATGGTTAATTTTATGTCATAATGGATCTTAATGAGTCATGGGTGACTCACTAGTGTTTCTCCATAATTTAATTTTTATTTTAAAATAAATTATGGGATTTTTATGTCACATATGATATTATGTGTCAAAATGTCATTTTATGGTTTTTTAATTGTATTTTTATTTTTAATTAATTATTTAATTAATAAAAAATATTATAAATTATATTATCAGCCAATAAATTAATCAAAATAATTTTGGTATTAATTATTTGATTAATATTTCTATTTTTGGTTCAAAATTAGGTATTTTGACCAAATTTGATAAATGTTGACTAGGATTGACCAATGTTGATCTAGGTTGACCCATTTTGGTCCAAATGTGACCGATTTTGACTTTCTTAACCTTGTCATGGTTTGATTGGTCATTAGGTTTAAATATTTTGTCATTTAGGGTTTAATTTTGTCATGTTGACCAATTTTAATGTTTAGGTCAATCCAAGGGTCAATGTGGTGACTTCTATTGGTCAAAGGGTTGACCTGTTGGGTCAATCGAGTTTAGTGATTATTATTGAGATTTAGATAGTCAATATTGGTAAACTTCCTTTCTCAACAGGGTATAAAAATGATCCTCACAAAAGTGAGGTCAACAATTAGAAAATTAGCTTATAAACTTACTTTACTAAAACATATGTATATAGTTCATAATGTGTCTCATAATTACAAAACTCTGTCGGTGATGAGGCTGAAATGTTTATTTCAGGTCCTATAGACATTTTGCTTGATCATACATACATGAAAGAACTACAGAAGACATGGAGATATGATATGTAATAGCTTATAAATTTTGAATTTTTTTATATATTTATATATTGTGGAAGCATGTGAAATAATGCGATCTCGCTTAGGACCAATAATAGGAAATAAGCTATTCATAGTTTTTTAGCTGATGTACAATATATATTTTACAATTTTATATTTTTAAAATAAAATTTTAAAAAGGAGAGAAAATTTTAATATATAACGTATAAAACAGATTCATAAAAGATAATTAATTAATTATAGGAAAAAAGTAAATTACATAAAAATAACCCTAAATGAATTTAATAATAAAATAATAATAAAGTAATAAAATAGTATTAAACTAATTTAATATATTTTCTTAGATATTTAAGGGGCATTTATACACATACCACTTAATTCTTATGTATTTATATATATCTAACATATAAACTTTTACTTTTTATATTTACATCATCTAAATCTTTCATATAATATTAAAAATATCATCATTTTAAATAAAAAAATATAAAAAAAAATAAATTTTTTCATTCATACATATAAGATAATATATAGGGGTCGTTTGGTTGCAAGTAGGATTTAGTTTGAATATGATTTATTAAATTTTGTAGATCCAAATTTATAAAATCTTCAAGGGGTTAAATGTGAAAACTGTTGGGTTTGATAATGAGTAAATCATATTATATCTCAAAATTTTTTGATAATTTTAATAGGATTTACGAAATCTCTCTTCCCACATTTTTTTAGCTTTTCTAAATCTTGTAAATCCAGTTTCTGACGAGATTTAATAAATCCTAAATTTAAGGCAAAACTGAGGCAAACCAGAATTCAAGAACGCACATAATTTATGTGATCATTGTCTTATCTACAATTTAGCATAAGTTCAGTATAAACAGAGCTTAAAAACGGCTACATATTCCACTGTTTAAATGCTACAAGCTTTCTTCTCTCGGCTGACTCCAGCCAAAAAAAAGTGAAAGCGAGACGGAGAGTGGGACGAGGGGAGAAACCGAGCGAGGAGAAGGCGCGCTAAGCACCTGGAGAGGGCTAGCTTTGCAGGCAAACGAGCAGGCCGAGTAGTGCTTACGAGCAGGGAAGGAGAACAAGTACGGGCTCGACAAAAAGTTCTGATCCAAAATCAATAGGTATAATTTTAGGAACTGAAATTATGGTTTTCTTCCCTAATTCTCTTCCAATTTTGATATATTTGCAAACCCTAGAATACATTAATTTTTATTAGAGTTCTGTTTAGAAGCTAAAAGTAGGAAAGCTAGAAGTGATGATGAAAGGATGAGGAGGATTTCGAGGTATGAGTACCAAATATGAAACCTTTAGAAAATCTCCTTTAAAATTTTAAAGCGGTGTTTGGTAGCATGCTATTAACATGATTTAGCTATGGATTTAAAGTTGAATCCAATCAACCATAAAAAAAATAAAAAATTAAATCTAGTGCTCTGTTAAATCAAATTTCAGCGCCTTCCGTCTTTCTTTCTCGCGTTCCATCTTTTTTACGACGTAAATCTGGGTTTAGTCAATCCAATTGCGAGGCGGATCGTGCTCCTCTGTCGCATCTTAGTTTTCGTAAATCCCAATTTATCAGATTTGATAAATCCTATTTATCGTAAATCTGAGTTGCAACCAAACATCGTCCGAAATTTTAGAAGATGAATGAATGAATGAAGAAATAAAATTAAGTTAATTATAAAGAGAAAGATATTTTAATGCTTAATGTGAAATGAAGAGAAATCGATCTATGACACATTGCAACGTTTTTAAGGATATATCAAATATATCTTGACTAAAAGCAAATAAAATTCATGTTTCACAGGTACTGAAAGAGCTAAAACACAAGTGAAATGCCATGATCCTCCCACTATTACTAACTTAAATTCTACTTAGGGGCCATTTGACTTATGTTTTTTATTTTTTATTTTTATTTTTATTTTTATTTTTTATTTTTATTTTTTTTTATTATATTTTGATTTGAAACAAAATATGTTTGACATATTTGATTAAGATATGATTGTTTTTAAAAATACTTAAAATATCTAAAAGTTATTTAGGGTTTTTCAAAAAATATGATACTTTATTTTTACGGAAAAAAATTAAAGCATGTAAACACACTAATAAAGGAAAATGCTTTTAAAAAAAAGAGAATAAAAAACAAAATTAATCCCATACAAACCCTTCACTTTGATGTCTAACTTGAATAGAATCTTATTAGCATCAATTTGGAATAACTAGAAAATTTTGTCATAAACACTTTTGTTAACTTTTAGCCTTGACTCTTGTAATTTCACTATTTCTAATAAACTGCTAAATTTCTAGTGTCTTCAAAAAAATGAGACTTTGACATATAATCTACCTCTAAGCCACTAAAATTTGTTCACTTCAGTGCAAAACTAATCCATTGCCTTAGATGATAGAATGTTAACAGGCCTCTGAGGACTTAAAGAGGGCCAACATGGTGGATTTAACGCTTCCCCTTTGAATCAAGCTAAGAAATCAAGATTCATTTGACCAATTGTTAAGGGGAAGGCCTTTAGTGGAATTCATTATAAATAAGTGAAAACTGATGATAGAACTGGATCATATTCATTAAAATCGTTTTTATGCTATTTTGAAGAAATGGGAGTTAATTACGTTTAAGGGCCTATTATACCAAAGCATTTCTAAGATTGATCTTGTGAGTCCATATTAGATTGTACAAATTACGATTGATAATGACAAATAAGATATGTGTGCACTGGTATATTTCCCCACTTGAATATTCCTTTTTATTGAATATGCATAAATGCTTGGAAAGAAAATAAGCCATAAGTGGATTCCATAGAGAATATTATTATACAAATTAGTCCTAAAAGGGGCTTGTTTTTGGTTTATTCATCGATGCGATTTTAATGAATTCACTGCCTATTTTAAATGACCATTTCATAGGTTCACGAGTTATGTTTATACTACATACGTATCGATTGATACATATACATTTTTAGCAAGTTAGTATAATATATGAGCTATAGTCCACATTTTTCAGTCAAAAAATGATTTTGCACATCAAAAAAAAATATCATTGGTCAGTTTAGCCAAATTCAGGGCCCTCCTCGACCATTAGATTTTCTTATAATATGACAGTCTTAGAAGATATATAATATAGTACGATGTAAAAATGTAGGGCACCATAGAGGTGTGTAATGAGATGTATTAAAGGTGGTTGTGATACTTTATAACATTTTATGATACTTGAATCTTATTTTTAAGCATTATTTTGTCATTTTAGCCATGTTTGAAATACTAAAAATTATAAATTTTTTATTTAAAGGCAGATATGTGGAGTCTAGTTGATTTTCAAGCGGGCATAGGCTTGGAGCCTGATGGTGAGCTATAGTTTGTAGTACTGCAATAAATGTGATATCCGCACATACAAGTGTGAGTTAAAATATTAAACTAGAATCCCAAACTAAGCTATTCAATATAAGTTGGGTAAAACACAAATTATTACTTATTACATCTTGATGCCTACTACCCATTAAAATGGATAGTTATGAAGATCACATTTGGAGTGATATTCTATTCATGGACACAAGACATACTATTGGGCAGACACATGCTTTATGATCTCAATATAATATATTATGATAAAAAATATATAAACTTTCAAGCATAAAAAAAACTATAAAATTATTCCGAAAAATCCAACATACAAGCAAGTCCATACTATTCCTTATAAACCCCATTTTGGGATTTAGTCAAAGATAATTTAGAGAATACAAAGCATAAATTGATAGTGATTTTGTTCCCTACTGCTAGGGAGGGCATTCCTAACTTCACCCTTGCGACTGTTGGATCGCCTGATCTTAGGATTGACCTCTTGGGATTTAATTGATCGTGCTCCTCTCTACTTCATTCAAATGAAAGAGGTTTCACTTTCTATTTATTGTGCTTGGCTATGCATTTGTGGATTTTTGGAAAAGTAAACGTGCATCCTAATGCTCTACGGAGTCATGAGTTTGTCATAAGTCCATACTACTGTTGAATAACAAAAACTACAAGTATCATTATCTTAAAGCCAACACATTGTGTCCAGCTTTAAAGGACGTCATCTAATTTATGCAAGAGGTAAGGACAAAGAGACCATTTCCTTTAAATATTGGCCTTCTCATATCAAACTCACGTTTTTTTAAAAAGAGTGCTCCTAGTATAACACTTAAAGGAACAACCTCCCTCCCATTTTTTTTAGGATATAATTTAACATGCATCACATACCTAATGTTTTTCTATTAATAAACATATTGTTTAGCTCCTATCTAAAGCGTCAATCCAAGGCCACAACATTTCATTTGCATAGTATTTATTCATATGCATTGCAATGAATTCTCCTAAGTAGTGATAATATTTATGAAACTATTTTTCAAAATATATTCATCTTGAAAGTATAGCAATAGTAATTATTCTTTAACATGCACTAAAATATCTAACATTGTATCCACAAAATACTACATGATGGGTAGTGCCCTTGAACATAGCTTTTTCTTTGATTTTATCTATCGACATGTTCTTTACGTGTATTTTTATTATATATATCATCTTTCAATCGAACGGTTTATCAGACAATGGGATTTCCCAACGAATCACTTACGGAAGATATCTATTAATTCCTAAAGTTATTATTAGTAGTTATCTTAATAGTTTAAGATATTGTACTACTCAAGGCATTTGAAGCTAAAAATATTCCACCAACTATACAAAGTCGTGAACTATTTTTCTCACTTCACTACAACATTTTAGTTCTACAGAGCAAATTTCATTAAATAAGGAGAGTTGATTCAAGACAAGCATGGCACTGGATCAATTTCAAAGTTCTTTTTATCATGATAATTAATTTTATATTATATTTATTTTTTTTATTATTGCTTTATTATTATTTTTTAAAATATGAGGGTGTTGACCTCACTTTTGTTGAGGTTTAGTTTTTTCTCCTAGGATTTAGGGTTCTAGCTTTAGGTGCTTCCCCGACGATCTTAGATTCTTAGCAATGGGCCCACCCCGTTTTTAGAATGCTCGAAACCACTTCGACACTCTTTTGGAATCCGGACGAAATTCCGACCTCCAGCTCACGAGCGGGTAGGTTGGAATTGGCGTTAGGACTCCAATCGAGTTCTATGGACCACCGGACCCTAGGACATCCTCGTGCACGTTTCCTCGCACCACGAGCCACGAATTCCTCGAGCCGCGGCCTCGACGCTTTCAACCGCCTCGCAACGGGTCGGAATGCCGGAACGAGCGACGTCGAGTCGAATTTCGAAAATGCCGGATTTGACGCACTTTCGACGCGATCGTCGACGAGGTTGCCGAACGGCCTCGGATGACGAAACGGACCTAGCGCCGTTGCGTCCGAAACGTCGTTTGCGCCTAAAATTGATATTTAATTCACGACGATAGCTCGTCGGGGAGGAAACGCTGAAAACTTGTATAATAATAATAATTATATTAATAATGATATTATTATTATTATTATATATTTTGTTTTTTTCCTCCTTAGCCCTAAAACCCTCCATTCTCCCGCTCGGCCCATCTCTCCCGTTCGCCTGCTCGCACGCCGGGTCGAGCCTTCCCTCTCTCTCCCTCATCTTCGCGGCAGGCGACCCATTCCCTGCGGCTGCTTCCTCGAGCCGCACGCATACACGCGCTCTTACCTGTCGTCGGATCCTATCCTTGCCGCGACTCTTATCGCCTGCGGCATTCCATGCCGTGTGTCGGGCCACTTGCACGCCTGTTTCTTCTGTTTACACGGGTAGAGGTCTCCCTGCAGGTGCTCTTCCCATCTCTTTTCTCCCTTGCACTATAAATAGCCCTAGGTTTAAGGAGTTAGGGTCGGCCGATTTTCTTTCTCGGAGGTGGGGAGGTCTTCGCCGGATTGAGCTTAACCTTCTTGCTTTGTTTGTCTACACTAGTTGGTAACCTTCCTCCCCTCACCCTATTTACTTCTCGGTTTGGCCCGGGAGATCGTATTTTGTGCAACCTGGTTTGATTTTCCACGTTTACTATTTCAGTCGAGCACTTATGTGCCATGGAAAGTTTATTTATTTGCTTAAATGACGGTTCTTGTTTCCTCTACATAGTGGCATGTTATTACTCCCCTCTCCCTTCTGATGGCATTATAACTCATGTTTTTTTTTTTTTTTTTTTTTTTTTCTGTTAAAAGAGGAGGAGAAGTGGGGAAAGAGGTGTGTTTAGCTAGTTTTCTCTCTGCCTTGCAAATGCTCTTTAACTTATGAGTTTGGCATGCTATACTTGAAGAGCTTTCTAGGTGGGAAGTTTGGCTAGCTGATCCCTCTTCAGCTCTTGTTGCATATTTTTATTTTTGGAAATATTTCATATGGCATGTGGTTGCTCCTTTTTCTTCTTTACTTATTCTAATCTAATGTGGAGCATGAAATGGTTTGCTTAATCTATATACATGTGAGGCTTGCTCTTTTGCTCCCTCTACTTCCTCTTTGTTTAAAAAGAGAAAGAAAGCATGTTAGGAAGGTCTTGAATCGATTTGGAGAGTTTTATATCTGCTTTCATTTGAAATATATTGGGGGCTTATGCTTGGATGTATTGGAAGTATGGAAGTGTTTGCGCTTAATCTATATACATGTGAGGCTTGCTCTTTTGCTCCCTCTACTTCCTCTTTGTTTAAAAGAAAAAGAGAAAGAAAGCATGTTAGGAAGGTCTTGAATCGATTTGGAGAGTTTTATATCTGCTTTCATTTGAAATATATTGGGGGCTTACGCTTGGATGTATTGGAAGTATGGAAGTGTTTGCTTGAGCTTCACGTTTAGCTAAATCTGTAAGCCCTATCCTGGCTCATTGGGAGCTTGATTGAAAACAAGTTTTATTCCACTTTAAAAGAGGTTTGGGGGCTGTTCCGTTGGCTTTTGTTTTCTCGGTTTAGGGGCTCGTTTTGAGCGCTTATTGCTTCTCGGTTTTCCTAGCCCCCTCCCTCGCTACTTTCTGCGGATTGTTTTGAGTTTTGCTGTTTTTTCTTGCTCTCGGTTTTTGGGGTTGTTTTGGCTTGCGGCTGGACTGATCCTCACAGCCAGGTAGTGGCTCGGGTTTGGCTTTGTATGAGATTTGGATTTGGTCCTCGTGGTGAGCATTCATCTAGACCTTGGAGTTGGGCTATGTTTGTTTGGCTATATTGGCTCGGGTGTGAGCCTAGTTTTGGGTGTTTGTTGAGGCTTGCTTGCGTTGTGTGTTAGGCTCATTTTAGCTTGTGTTTGGGGTACATTTCTTTGGGTCTTGTGGTGGCTCATTGCACCTTGTTTGGAATTTTATTTGGAGGGTCTGAATTGTTTGGATTCTAATGGAGTTTATTCTTGTGTGTTTGTGGTAAATTGGAATTGGTGTGAGTGGCTTGTTGGGGGACTTTGCCTCTCTTGCCCCCCCTATTTTGGTCTTGACCGTGAGCCTCTCCTCTTGTTTTTCTGCCTTGGCCGAGCCTTGGTGGGTGGGGTAGTTGGTGATGATGCTTGTGTCTCTTGCTATATTTGCTTATGAAATTGGTTGGACGAATTTGGAGGCATCTCTTATTTGCTTCAATTAATTCTTGAAATTTCAATGTTGAGACTTGGTAAAAAAAAAATATGTGAATGTGAGATTTGTAATCACTGGATAAGTTGATGTTGAGGTTGAGGGCCTTTGTTGCAGCATTTGTTCAGGCCCCGAAATTTGTGGCATGAAATGAAAATTGGAGTAAAAAAAGAAGAAAAAAGAAGAAAGAAAAGTGAAAGGGTTAAGCGTTGGAGTTTTGTGGTAGATGATTCTCGGTTTAGTGGCCTGAGTCCAGGACCCGAGTCGGTGCGTTTCTCTTTATGTTTTTTCGATTTTACGATCTTTGTTTGGGAAAAAGAGTGTGTTCGTAGAGGTGCTAGTTCTCACCTTCTCCGAGAGCGTCGATGTGCCTTTAATCCTTTCACAGGGACATGTGAGGTCGGTCGGGAGTCCGGGGTGACTTACGTGTTTTCGATTATTGGAAATCGACTCACTCTTTTCGAAATTGTGTTAAGTGAGTCGCTTTCCTTCCTCCTTTCACCGACATCTCGTCCCTGAGTTTCACCTTGTTTCTTGGCTAAGCACACACTACGGGGGACGTGTAGGTGTGCATATATAACCTCCTTGGGTTATATATGGGGCGCGTCAATGTGCTGTAAGTGCGGTGGGGACGTTGATGAGGCTCGCGAAAACGAGAAAAATTACGAGAATCGTAGAATGGGCGCGCGACTCGGAGACTCAGTAGAAGTAGAGCGGGAATCACGGAACCGTTCGGCCGTCATCGGGGTTCTCTATGCCGACAGTCTAATGTTCGTAGACGCAATCTTATTAGGATAGTCGACCCGTGTGACCGAAATGTTTTAAAACAAGAAAAATACATATGTTTGAAAAGTACAAAATTACCTCCACTACTACACGGCCTTACTTACCTACTGGCTTTTTACTTGCATGCAAACAAAAATGAAATGTATGAAAATTTATAAAGGTCGCGGTTATTATTCGAGTCGGGTTAGGATTGCGCCTGCCGGAGAAGTCGGTCCAGTAGTCGGCGACTCAGTCCGGACATTAGTGCAGCTACGAGTCCGAAACACCACCGTGCTTACGGGTCTTTCTTTCCAGGAGGCCTATGGCTTTCTTATGGTTCGCCATGAGTTTAGCGGGTCGTACGTGGGTTCTCGCAGTCTTTTTGCAGCTTTCTACGACTTTGTTTTGTTTTCGTTCGTGACTTTTCTCGGAGTTTTCACGGACGTTCTTTCTTTCTTTCCCGACTTTCTTAGTTTTCTTCGCATGATTTTCCTCGACTTTCTCGCCGTTTTCCTTCGTTTTTCTTGTTGAGTTTTCGGACTTTACTTCTTCTGTACACGCCGTAAGTACTTCACTATTGAGCAGTGTTTGTCAACTACTCTCGTACTTCCTTTTTTTTTCGCGCTAACGACTCTTACGCGGGAAATAAAAAAAATAAAATAACGATAAGCAGTGCTGACGACGCCGAGGATAAGCGAAATTATACGGTCTTTCTGTGATGAGTCTTTACTTTTCTTACTGTTATACCTGCTTGGTATATTTTACTTTTCAATGACGTACTCTCATAGCTTGATACAAGTGCATTTCTTTCGGTGCGTATCTATCTGCTATAGCATGTTTTATACTTCCGTATCTTTCTCTCCGCTTAGCACGTTTACGTTTCCGTCTTTCTCATAGCTAAGCGTGTTATTTTAGCATGTCTCGCATTTAGCGTATGACGTGTCTCTTCGTTTAACCTAGCTATAACGTGTTCTTGTCGTATTGCTTGCCTACATTACTCTATGCTGATTCTGCTACACTTCAACTTGCTGATAAAATAATAAACGGCTGCATACCTCAGCTTTAAGCTAAGGCTTTAAGCACTAAGCTGCGATCCTTGCTTACTGACGTGGAGCTTGGAGCACGGTGGGCAAGACTCGACCATCTTCTTAATGAAAACACAATGTCGACGTCAAGAAAGCCAATTCTTTAGTTTAAATAACGAGCCCTAGGACTTCGAGGTAGATTCGCTAGCGCGGCATAAATCCTCACCGTTCTTTTAAAGCTTTTGCACTGACCCTCCTGTGCGATATAGCCCTAACTCAGCTTAGGTTTCAGGCGTTGTCGTCGATACGACGTAAGCCTCCTATCTTTCGGAGTAATTTGCGTAATCGAGTCGTTATGCGAACGTAATTCACTATAATTAATTTGCGAGATTGAAATTAAAATAAATCTCTTTCCAAAATTTAAAGCCCCGACCATAGGATAATCTGGGACGTTATCGAGGTTCTCCTCGAGATACGCGACATCCCTACCCTGTCTTCCTTCGACTCCGGGAATAACCGTTCCTTCGTATCCTTTCACGCTATCGGATTTCTACTGACACAATTTCGTTGAAAACCCTACGCTTTTGAATTTGTGAAGATAGAAACCCGCGATCTAAATCGAGGTTCTCTCGTGAGCTTCGATCGTTTGAGGGGTAATTAACTATGAGAACATTTCATAGGGAGTTTTAAAGCACCGAGATAATATAAACCCTATTTAATTCTTTTGTATTAAATAGGGAATTTGTACGTTCACGTAAACGTTCGCAGTACAGGAACGGATGTCATGAATTTTGTGGTTTATTTGATCGAGCGATATTGTCAAGTAAGGTGTCTATTCTTCGGAATAGATGCGTTACTTGCGATATTACGCTCGTTCATTCAAACTGCTAAACGAATGAGATCCGTCAATTCTCATTCTAATATTTTAAAATTTAAAAAATCTTATTTTCAAAACTAATATACATGTATCCATTAAATTAAATCTAAATAAAAAAAAGAGACGCATCACAGCTCTTAAGCGGCCGACAGAGGGTTGACCATGTAAGATATAGATAATATTTTGATTATAAAAAAATATTTTGGAGCCATATAATTCAGCCTAAATTAGAAATTGAAGAGAAATAATAAAAATTTTAGACATTTTGAATTGGAGAAAAAAGATTCATGTAGCCGATTTTGCTTAGTGGGATACAGGTTTGTTGTTGTTGTCGTTGGCGTTGTTGAATTGAAATAGTATTATTTGTTCCCAAGTAAAGTGAGATATTGAGAGAGGTGGCTTTATATCCTAGAGATAAATGTTCAAGAAAGAAATTTTTACGTGTTTCTTTTACGAGTTCCTTTCCTTTTTCACAATTCTTTATATACTATTTATAACACTATTTATTCAATAAAAAGTAACTTTTACATCTTATGATAAATTGTCTATGAGGTCTTAAAACTTCCAGCTTCTAAATTGATTCGTGAATAAATCATAATTAAGATTTATGAATCCTAAACTATCATTAAGATTTATGAATCGTAAACTATCATTTTTTCTCTTGTTTCTTATTCCCTTAAATGCTATTACCTTCCCAAAGCTTTAACCCATTTCAAACCTCACAAAAGTCAAGACAATCCTTTTATAAAATCCTAACTCCTATTGCCCACTTGTTGTGATTAGTTCAAAAAAAATCACGCCTTCCTAATTACATATCTAATAAACTTACATACCATCTCAATTATTTGGCTAGCATCCCAAACCTATGATTTGGAGGTCTTCATTCTTTTTCATAAAAAAAAAACTTAAATATCTATTGCATTATAGTTTCAACCTAATTTATTAAAAAATTCTAAACTAGATAGCCCTTTGCCTAGCCTTCTAAAATTATAAATCTTCCACCCCCACGCATACAAATCTCACAGCAACATCCTATCTTATACATGATTTAATGGACCATGCATCACATAGAAGGTTTCTAATTAGTACAAAAGCTGTTGTTGGTGTAGCCATAACTCCTAGCTTTCCCACTTCGTGAATATTATGAAAGCTTTTTAGTTTTTTGAAAAAAAATAATGCCGTGAAAAAGGTCACTTTATTATTTCTGATGAGCATTTTCTTGCTCAGCTGAAGATTATTTCTAAAATCATGTATTTTTTTTATTTTAACTTTGCTGGATCAAAATGGTCAAAATTATATCAAGCTACCAACGTGAAGAACAGAAGAAAATTTAGTGAATTAATTAAAAGTTACACAACATTAAATTATGAAATAGAATCTGAACTCAATTTATGATATATTTGTCGAAATGATACAATTATAAGTTTTAATGCAAAACTGGAATGATTTTCCTTATTTTCAATGAGGAAAAAATAATAATTGAAATGCACGGAGAAAAAAATCAATGCCATCAATTTTGCAAGCATATTTTGGAGCTTAGAAAATAATAATTAGAATAGAAAATAACGTCATAATGACACAAAGCTATTAAGACAACGATAGAGTGAAACATAGGGTAATATAAGTCATATGCACTATAATTCAATCTTGATAGCAAAATTCAATGAGGACTACAACTACAAAAGGACAGTTCAATTAAATGAATAAGTCAAAAAAACTATATATATATTTCTTTTTAATTTCATATTTGTTAAGTTGTTTCATTTTAAATAATAGGTTAATGGATTTTTCTAGAAAATGGGAACAATTAAATTTCTTCCTCTGATAAATCCTTATCTAACTCTAGTGAAAAAGGATAGAAAAAGTTACTCAGTTATTAATAGGATCACATATCCCCTACTCACAAAAATTAAAGCATAATTTCTCATCATTAAAGCAGAAACAACAATAAGCCTTTGCCCCACTAAGAACGTTGGCTACATAAATTTTTTTCTCCATTGTGTCCTATTGAGTGTCATATTTTCATTTAATTATTCATAAAAATAGGTTTAGTGAGGAATAATTCCTTGATTCATATTATTCTCACATATGATATATATGTAGGTATAATAATCACTCATACTTTACAAACATACCTAATATATCTAACCTAAATTAGGAAAAGAAATAATTATGAAATATAAATAAAATTATATAGAATAAGAAGTGAATAAACTAATCAACAGTTCCGAAGTTATCCTAATTAGATCTTCCATGATTCAAATTTCTTTCAGAATCTTCTTAGATTTTTACACTCTCAAGTTTGTTATAGATGTTGTAAAGATCAAAATTGGTATTGAATTATGAGGTGTTTAAAGGAAGAACTTTGGTGAAGGCTCAACAATTTGTTGGTGTATTTAGATGTAGTTTAGTTGTATAATTCACCCTTAGCATTTTCAGAGATGAAGTTTCTATCAACTTCAATATGCTTTTACTCATGTAATGATGCACAGGATTCATGACATTACTGATAGCTGTTTGACTGTCACAAAACATTTGTATTGGCCTATTGGAGGTACATACCAGTTTTCTTAATAATTTTTGAATCTAGATCTTTTCACAGATTTTCAAGGTGAGTGCTCTATACTCTAATTTTACACTGCTTCTAGAAACAACTGCTTCTTTTGAATATCTTTAAATTTTCCCATGCGCCACATCTCTGTTTCAATTTTTCTCAGAAATTAATTCATAACTAGGGGTTCTCTTGATAAACCTCAGAATTTTATACACCATCTCCAAGTGTTCTAGATTTCCACATCTATGTTCCAGATTTTATCAAAATTAATCCATAACTAGGAGTCTTCTTGAGAAACCTCATAATTACGTACACCATTTCCAAGTGTTCTTTATATGCTTTATTCATATGTTGGCTCACAAAATTGATAGAATATGCAATATCTTGTCTCGTATGTTACAGGTAGATGAGTTTTCCTACCAATCTTTGATATCTTCTCTTATTCACGGAGACACTTTCTTCTCTCCTTTTTGATTTTTGGTTGAGATCCATTGGAGTATTAGTAAACTTATATCCAATCATCCTGTTTCCTTTATTAGATTTATGATGTATTTTCCTTGTGTTATTACATACATTTCTTGGACCTTGCTTCCTCTATACCTAGAAGTTATCTCATAGTTCTTAGGTGCTTGATTTCAAACTTCGTGTCAAACATTTCCTTGATCTTGCTTCATCATCATTATTAAAAATCATATCATCCACATACTTTCAGTGCAACAATCTTACCTCCCTCAGCTTGTTTTATAAATAGAGTATGATCAAGTGGGCTTTTCAAAATATCCATTAGATCTCATAGTTTTAACAAACCTTTCAAAACTGCTTTCTTGGTGATTGTTTTAGCCCATAGAGATACTTTCCAAGTCTGCATACTAAATGTTTGTTTGAACCATTCTCAAGTTCTGGTGGAATCTCTATATACACATTTTCTTCTAGATCCCAATTCAGGAAGGTATTTTTATGTCAACTTCATGTATTCCCCATTCTTTATTAACTATTACTGAAAGGAGAACTCTAATAGTTTTAAGTTCGAGAACGAGTGCGAATCTCCCGATAGTCGATCTCGTAGGCTTGAGGAAAACCTCCTGTAAAAAATTTGGCTTTGAATCTCTCAATACCACTATTTGTTTTATATTTGATGTTGAACGCCCATTTGCACCCAACCAACTTCTTTCATTATATGAGTTTAGTAAGAATTATTGTACCATTATGCTTTAATGCTTGAACTTCATCTTTAACTACTTTCCTCCATTTTGAATTTTCGAGAGGTTCAAGTATGGAATTAGGAATATGCATATCATCATAGCTAGAAATAAAAGCATTGTAGGATGAGGATAGCTTCCAATAAGTTATATACTTCCAAATCGGATATCTAATGCAGCTTTCCTTGTTACTGGCATCATAGGAGGAAGGGGATGACTCATGAGTATTAGACCTTACCCAAAATTTCAGGTGCATGCCGACTTTGGTTTTATTTTGAGCTATTCTGTCCTTGCATTTTATCTTCCACCCGCTCAAGTTTTTTTTTCTCGTTGTGTACACACGAAGTTCATTATTTTGGACTTCAGGTTGAGTTGGTTGGACATCCTCAACCAGGATAGGAGGCCTAGGTGGAGTAGGTGGTAAGAATGTGTATGTGACATCAAGTGCATCATAATTTTTTTTTTCATTTATACTCCCTTGTCGAACACCGAATTTGGGTAGTAGGATTGATTTAAAGAAAAAATGTGACATCCATCAAATTGTTGTATTTTTTTCCAGGAGGGTAGCATTCATGTCCCTTTTTGTTCATAGCATACCCAAGAAAAATATGCTTGATAAATTATATCGAATTTTGTGCGATTTTGATAATGATCATAAACAAATGATACATTCCCAAAGATTTTAAGTGGGATAGTGAAATGGAAAGTTTTGATATGAGGATGAATAGCCATCAAAATGTGACAATGTGTTTTGATGTCAAGTACTTGACTAGGCATTCGATTGATGAGGTTGTCGGCCGCTTTAAGGATTGGCTTTGGAAAAGCGTTCTTTTGGAAATTTAATTTAATTTATAATATACGCATTGATTTTTGAAAATAAAATTTTAAATTTCAAAATATGAGAATTTGGAAAGGACGGATCAAGATTCGTTAAGTGGTTTGAATGAGCAATGTGCAACATCGCAAGCTAATACATCTATCCCGAAGAATGACAGCCTACTTGACAATATCGCTTCGATCGAATAAACCGCAAAATTCATGACATCCAGTTACGGTCATGAACGCTGTATCCATGAGACTAAATTCACTATTTAATACTGAAAGGATCAAATAGGGTCTTATATTATCCGAAGTCTTTAAAACTCCACTATGAATGACACTCATAGTTATTTACCCCTCGGATGACCGAAATCACCCGAGAGAACTCTCGATTTAGATCTCGGGTTTCTATCTTCACGAAGTCGAAAGCAGTAGGGTTTTTTCAACGAAATTTGAGAGTAAGAAATCCGATAGGTGAAAGGTGCAGAGGAGAACGTTTGTTACGGAGTCGAAAGGAAAGAAGGGTAGGGGATGTCGCGGATCTCGAGGAGACATCGAGGACGTCCCGACTATCCTAGGTCGGGCTTTACATTTCGGAAAGCAGGTTTTTATTTTTCGATTTCAATCCTCGCAAATTAATTATAGGGATTACGTTTGCATAATGCCCAGCTATGCAAACTACGCCGAAAGACAGGAGAGGGCTTACGTCGTATCGACGACGAACCTCGGAAACCTAAGCGAGTTAGTGGCTTATATCGCGCGGAGAGGGCCGGCGCAGTGCCTAAAGGCAAAGCGCTGAGGATTTATCTTGTCACAGGCGAACTGCCACTCGAACTCCCGAGAGCCATTATTTAAACTAAAGAATGGTTTTGCGTGATGCCGACACGGTTTTGTCGAAGAAGATTGGTCGTGTCGCCACGCGTGTTCCGAGCTCCACGTCGTAGCAAGATCGCGATTTTGGTTTAAGCTTTGAATTAAAGTTGATACGCAAATTATTTTTATTTTCAGTTGAGTGTGTGTGAATGCATGACAGAGAGTGAATAAAAGTAAACAAGAGTAACACGAGCATGCTTTGAATCGTGAGAGTATACTTAAGCTACTTACGGAGATGCTTAAACGAGTATAAGCCGAAAGCAAGACAGCCTAGATAATCATGGAGTAACATGCTCAGATGAAAAGTTTAAATGCGTGCTAAAATGAAGAAGATATGTAAAATGTAACATCACGCCAAGGTGTATATGCATCGAAACGAAACGTACTGTAAACTAACGAGAGTAAACGCTAAAAGTGTAAAGCAAGATAAGAAAGTAAAGAAGGAAGTATCGTCGTCGAGATGCAAGTAGTATCAGATGCTCCCTTTATCCTCGTATGCGTCTTTACTTCTTATTATTATTTTATATGTTTTTTTTTTTTTATTTATTTCGCAAGTAAGATTTATTAGCACGGAAAAAGAAGCTGAGAGTAGGAGTAGAGTAGTAGAGTAAAAACACCTAACAAAACGTAAGACTTACGGTGTGTAGAAAGAAGACAGTACGTAAACCCGATAGTAAAAGCGAAAGAAGACGAGCGAGTGAAAACGTCGAGAAACGACGAAAAATCGTAAAAGAAAACTAGTGAAATCGAGAAAAGAAGAAAGAACGTCACGTAAAACTCCGAGAAAAGTAACGAACGAAAACAAAGCAATAACCGCAGTGAAAACACGGAAAACACTAGAAGAGCCTACTAGTGACCCGTAAGCACGGTGGTGTTTCGGACTCGTAGCCGTGCTAATGTCCCGACTTGAGTGCTCGACTACAGACCGACTTTCTAGAATGCGTTCTAATCCGACTCGAATAATGCCAATCGTGGACCTTAGAATTTTCACACATTTCATTTTTGTGTTTTCATGCAGTTCCAAAACTAGTGTAAGTAGAGATTACGTGTAGAAATGGTGGTAAGTTTTGTATTTTTCGAACATACGTATTTTTTCGTTTTAAAACATTTCACCACAGGTTGACTACCCGACAGGACTGTGACTACGAACTTTGGATCGTCTGCAGTGAGAAACCCTACGGACGGTCGACATGGTTCCGTGACTCCCGCTCTACTCTCTACGCAGTCTTCGAGACAGAGCGGCCCCATTCTCATGCGCTCTCGTAATTTTTCTCGTTTTGCAGCCTCATCACCGTCCCCACCGCACTTACTACACCGTTGATGCGCCCATATATAACCCAAGGAGGTCATATACGCACACCTACATGTCCCTCGTATGTGTGTGGGTTAAGCTAAGAACAAGGTGAAAACTAGTGACGAGAGGTCGGCGAAAAGGAGAGAAAAGACAAGTAAATCACCCCGGACTCCCGACCGACCTCACATGTCCCATGAAAGGGACTAAAGGCACCTCGACACTCTCGAGAATGTGAGGACTAGACCCCTAAGAACACACTCCCCGTTTTCCCAAATAACTGTAAAATTATGAATGAAAATAAAACAGAATAAAAGAAAAGAATTGCCGGCCTCGGTGCCGGACTCCGGTCACCGAACTAGGAGGGCTATCACAAAACTCCAAGGCTTAGCCCCCTTTCACTTCTCTCTTTTTCTTCCTTTTTTCTTCTTTCCAATTTTCATAAAATTCAAGGCCTTAAACAAGTGTGAAACAAGCGCCCGTCAATTCCGATATCAATTTATCACATGATCGCCACAATTCCAACTTTGTATAACTTCATCAATTTCAACATTTAACTCCCAAACATTAAAGCAAATAAGAGATGCTCTTAAATTCTTCCAAACCAACTTCATAAGCAAGTGTAGTAAGAAATAAGAAAGAAGAAACATCACCACATCCACCATGTCATTCACCCAAGCTTTGGCCAAGACAGAGAGCAAGGAGAGGCCCGCGGCCAAAGTCACAACAAAAGAAGCCACAAGGGTCGAGCCCTTACCAAATCCCAAATTTCCATAAAGAAACTCACGACCGAGCCTCGACAAAAGACAACAAGGTAAGACTTCCCATAATTCAAGCACATCACAAGTGAAGCTCACGACCAAAGCTCCCTAACAAGCCGCTCACACACTTCCACTCAACACAAAGCCAAAACCCGAGCCCTCAAGGAGCTCCAAATAAGGGTGCAAATCGAGCCACCTATACTATTTCAAATTCATCACAAATAAATAGGAAGAAATCCACTAAGTAACTAAGCAATTCAACCCCAAACATAGCTTAACAAAGCATACAAACCGAGCCCCATATAGACCTTAACCCGAGCCCCAAACCAAGGCCGCACTGTGGGAGGTTCCATGAACAAGCAGAACCAAAACAACCCCACTACAAACTACGGGATGCACTGTCGGCAAAGAACAAGACAAAGTCACAAAAGGGCCCCAAGTTAAGCGCTTAAAGGGACAAAATCAGCAAAACAAAACAAGTAGAAAGGGAGCAGCTCCCCTTAAATCCCAAATCCAAGTGTCACGACAGGACAACAGAGTAGTTAAAACGCAAAGAGACAAGCCCCCCTTTTAAGTGCAAAGGCTAGCTGCAGCAAAGATAAAAAAAAAATGAAAATAAAACCAAACTTCTTAATTCGAATGCCAAAACAACTCCAAAACCCGTAAAACAAAAGCCAACGTAAATAGCCGCCTCAAGCCTCCTTTAGAATGAAACAAACTTGCTTAAGAGTATAATGAGCCAAGATAGAGTTTAAAATTCAGCCTAAACATGAAGCTCTAGTAAGCACTTCCATACCTCCAAGATATCCAAGCATAAGCCTTAATGTATTTCAAATGAAAATGAGCATAGTAGTTCTTTTTAAATCAACTTAAATCTTTCTCGACATGCTCTTTGCGTAAAGAAGCAGTAAGAAGAGCAAGAAGCAAGCTCCACATGCATATATAAAACTAAACAAACCATTCCATGCTTCACATTAGATTAGGACAAGTATGCAAAATAAGTAAAGAAGAGCAAGAAGCAACCCCATGCCATTTCGAATGTATAACCACGCCCAACCCAAGCATCAAGCAATATGTAAATAGCCTCACATGTGAAAATCCGAGCCAAAGAAACTCATACCTCGGTGTGTATCCTAAGCAAAGCACCCCAAAATCCGACAACAGAGACCAAAGGGCGCAAACCAAGCCAAAACCGATCGACCGACTTCCGTAAATTTCAAGGAACAAGGCTAACAAAGACCTCCTCGCCTTACTTCGAACACAAGCTCAGTGGAAAACCGCGAGCAACGGAGGAAGAGCAAGGAGAGGAGGAGAGGTAAGGCAATGGTAACACACAACACCAGCCGAAAAAAATAAGAGCCAACCTTAAACCCTAATCCAAAAGAGGCTTTTATAGCCGGCCTCAAGAAGAAGAGCAAGAAGCAGCCGTCCCACTTACCTCGGGCGTCTCTGCAGAGAAAAGAGGCGGGAGAGAGCGGCGACAAAGTCGCCGAAAGGGCGACAACGGAGGCAGGAAGGCCGAGAGGGGCTCGCTCAGTGAGCAGAGTCGCCAGGGAAGTGGCGAGAAGGCACAGGGACTAAGGCCTGAGCTCGCGCAGAGCCGGAGGAGGCGGGATCGGGACCGGAGAAAAGAAAAAGGCGAGTCCGATGAGAGAGTAGGGTTAAGGTTTAAAAAAAATGGGATTTAAAAAGGATTTTTTTTTTATATAAAATAAAACTTATTTTAATAAAATAACGACCAAATTTCTCGTCGCGAACCCGCGCTCAAAACACAGCAAGTCATACGTCTTTTCCTAGCAAGTTCGACGTCCCGACGCAACGGCGCTAGTCCGTTTCGCGATCCGAGGCTGTTCTGAGAACCTCGTCACCGGCCGAGCCGAAAGTGCGTCAAATTCGATTTCGTCGAAATTCCGACCTCGATGGCGCCGTCCTCGGCATTCCGACTTCTGATCTCGATCCGTCGCGGAGAATTTCAAGACGTCGATACGGGGCTCGAGGAATTTGTGCCTCGGCGTGGTAGCAAAGGTGCACAAGGCTACCCTAAGGTCCAGCTGTCCCATAGAACTCACCTCTGGAGTCCTAACGCTAATTCCAACCTACCACCACGAGCAAGAGGTCGGAATTCCGTCCGGACTCCAAAAGAGTGTCGAGCCGGTTTCAAGCATTCTAAGACGAGGTGGGTCCGAAGGTTAGGAATCTAAGATCGTCGGGGAAGCTCCTAAAGCCTAAAACCCTAGCATCCTGTGAGGAAAAACTAAACCTCGACATAAACGAGGTCAACAAGCTGGACCCCAATGTGTGGGCGCCGGACAGCACGACCGCGCGTATCGGCTGACCGAAGAAGATCGACGAACCAACACGAGCCGTCTAAGCAAAGGGACTCGGGACGAGCCACAAGAACGGAGAGAGAGAGGAGTTCCCGAGGAAACAAGAGGGAAGAGAAACCAATTGAGCTGCCGCAACCTCAAGCCTGCGAAGACAAATTGGGTTCACAATTGAATTCATTTTCTTTCAATTTCGGCTCAATTTCGATTTTAATTTTCGATTTCAAATTTCAATTTTAATTTCGATTTCGATTTGGAGTTTCAATTTTAAACTTTAGTGAGAATTTCAAATTTAGGAGACGGAAAGATCGAGAAACGCAACGAAAACTCGTGTAAACTCGCCGAAAGCCTTCAAAATTTATGGATTTCACAACTCGATGCAGATCATGAGAATTTACGGCAATCATGAAATGCATGCAATTTATGAGAACACGCAAAATTTTATGGGATTTATGCGAAATTCATGGAATTTATGGAAGATGCATGGAATTTATGCGGGCGTTTATGGAATTTATGGTGAATTTATGGAATTTTATGGAGAATTTGCTGAAATGCGTTCGGTACCGACTTGTACATGAAATTTTAGGAACGTATGGGCGTTTGTTAGCATTTATGGAATTTATGGAGAATTTATGGAATTCTATGGGACGTTTATGGAATCGCTATGGAGAATTTATGGAAATGCATCTTGACTATTATACCGACATCTGAAATTTATTAATTTATAGAACGTTTATGGCGTTTTATAGATTTATGGAGAATTGTAGGTGTGGACGACAGACGATGGAATTGACATGGGGCGTTATGGAATTTATGGAGGACTGTATTAATCGATGCGTTTATTGGAATATGCGAAAATTTTATTAGATTTATGGAAAATTTAGCATGTTTATGGGGTACGGACGAATTTATGACGTCACTTGTCAAAATTTACGGAAGCATTAAAGGTATGGAATTTATGGAGCATTTATGGCGTTTATGGAATTTATGGAGAATTTGCGGAATTTATGGGGCGTTATGGAATTTGTGGAGAATTTATTGAAATGCATGCGATTTATGGAAATGCATCTGAAAATTTATGGAATTTTATTGGAACGTGATAGCGTATTATGGAATTTATGGAGGCGTATTGATCTCATGGAGCATCGACGGAACTTATGGGGCATTTATGGAATTTGATGGAGACTTATGTAATGCATGACGATTTATGGAAGCATGCAATTTCATGGAATTTATGAAAAATTTAAGGACATTTATGGAATTACTTATAAATTTATGGAAATCACGATCTACGATTTATAGTGCGTCACAATTTTATGGACCATTTATGGAAAATTTGCTGGCATTTATGGAATTTACGGAGAATTTATGGAACTTGCTGGGGCGTTATGCGAATTGGCTGTAGAGGAACTTATGGAACGCATCTGATTATATGGAAAAACGTACTGCAAAATTTGCTGGAATTTATGGAAAATTTAGCAAGCGTTGTACGACCTATGGAGAATTGCCGAATTAAACGCGATTTTACCCATGGAAAATACGTCAACAATTCTGTGTAAATTTGTGGAGCATTATAGCGACATTTGTGGAATTTGCTTGCGAGACCATTAATTTAGCTATGGGACGTTTACGAGATTTTACTGGAGACTTCGTTAAATGCATCTGATTTAGCTTTAAACATCTGCAAAATTTTTTGCGAGTTTACGAAGGAATTTATGGAATATGCGTACGTTGCATTGGCGAAGAGTTATGAAACTTTCGAAGAGTCCACAATGGAGTTAAACGGTGAATTACTTCGTGCAGAGACGCTGTGAGAGTGCACTGCTTTGAAAGTTTCAGTTAATCTTAATTTTCTTTCTTTTGGTTCGAAATTTAATTTTGTTTCGTTCGTCGTCGCACTCTTTTCGACTCAACTGCATTGTAGCACATTTTGCGCTTTTCATTCGCACGGCGAACCGGCGCATCCGAGGCGCTTGAATATCCGACTTCGCGTGTTAGTTAATTCTTCCAGTGATCTCGATCCAAGATGATGACAGTACAATGCCTCATTGGTAGAGCAGTCCAGAAAGTGTCTCGTAGCACGTCCGAAAGAACTGGACATCTGATGGTGAAGCGGTGCAGGCGGCGAGACAAACGCGTAAACATCCGCACTCTCACAGAAGTCGTTCGCGCCGAACAAGCCAAATTCCGTCGTGCTACGCTTCCGACACAAGTTCCTCACGGTACGAAAGGTCGAGTTACGTCACGCCGTGATATGACGACGAAGCTCCCTCCAAGCTGCGGGTCCGGCTCGTAAGTAGTACGCTGGACTTCGTCGATGTCCCGTCTGCGGAAAGTGACGGAGACTTCTTTCGTATCCGACTCCGGGATGGGTGTAGCCGACAACCGCTACCATTTCCTTTCAAACCGACGATCGCATCCAGATCTGGCGCCGAATTTTCACGGAACCTCTCGACCTCCGTCCCAACGATCACGTGATCATCTCTCTCCAAAAGCGAATCATCGCTTTCACCGGCGAAGCCGAGACCGCGTTGCAGCGCCAAGCAGAGCCGTCGCAGTGGCCGATGCGAGGCGGGATGCGGTCCCACACTCCTCGTAGATATTTATTATCGCACATGCTAGGAATACGGTCCGTTGTGACAGCAAATCGTGCCATTCTATCATCCGTTTGCACGAGTCATGCGCGATTTCGGCGGCATGTCGTCCACCTCATCATATGGCAGGATCCCCGGGATTCCCTTCGTCCTCGCTGCGAGTTGTAACAGCAACCGCACCGAATCGTGATTCGCCTCGCCACGCTTCCATTTTCAGTGCTCGGAATAGTCTTCTCCATCGTCAGATCCTTCTCTCGCCCGCGCTTCGGAACTCGTACACACAACGTAGAATTTCTTTCTCGCTCCCTACTCGAGAAGACATTTCGTATACAAATTCAGTCCCTCGAGGATATTCACAGTGCTCCAGTACCGTATTTCTTCGTAATGCCTCGAATTCTGTTTTCTCGACTTTTCCGATCTTAAATGCATTATGTAATCTGGAATTATCCGCCGTCGTCCTGAGCCGTGCAACCGCGCACGTAGGGCTCGACACCGGGGTGCTCTCCTCTCTCCTCCTCAGGGAGGCGGCTGCAGGATGCCTCGTAGGTCCCGAACTCCTCCAGTGAAGTACGCGACACTCGTGGCATTCCGAGAACGCTCCTACACGTGTCACTCGTCGAGGAAAGTCTCAGGCTCGCACCTCGGCATCCCGCGAAGACTCTTCTTCAAGGCGTCGATCGCGCACGACGGCTCCGAAGCGTACTCGGCTCTGTCTCAGCAGGCAGGAGAACCGGCCGGATGTCTCTTTCATTTCCGGATCGTGGTCTTCTTCTTCAAGAATCGCGGGAGCTCGCGGCCGTTCTCCGAACTCGTCTTCTTTCAAGTGTTTCGATCTTACTGCGCTCGCGACGCGTAAACATTCTCTTCCATGTGCGTGTCCTCGGCGGATCCGGAACTCGTCCCGTGTCTCGCGGTGACTGGTCACCTCCCGGCTTGGCAACCATCGACGGAATCCTTTTATCTTCGCCCAGAGGTGTGAATCGACGAAACCTCCGTACCATATCGTCTTCGACGTCTCCCCAATTTCCCGTGACCGATCCGACAACTGATTTCATGTTCGCCATTTCGCAGTGATGGACTAACCTCACGAGGGAACCCTCGTAGTCCACACCGACTTGTGAGAAGTCCAAGTCAAGCTCTACCACACCGCCTTCCGTGCTTTCTCTTCATTTAGCGTCGATTGTACTCGTCTTTAAAAGCCGAGAACCAACTTCGACCCGTCATTCTCCCGCGGAAAACAAAGGACTTGTCGCCGTGCCGAATTCAAAAACGAACAAGAACAAAACAACTTATAATTAAGTGCATTAACCAATTAAAGGGTGAGATTTATTTAATTCAATTTAGGAAGCGGGAGTCAACGAAGGTGCGACAAAACCATTAAGTGAAGAACATTAACATTTTTATTATCTCGTGAAAGTTCATCTTATTAAAATTTCATTATTACAAAAATTTTCGGGAACCTACTCCTGACAACGTCGTAAAGCTACTCCAGAATCCAGCATCGTCTTCGCAGCTCGTTCTTTTGACGCGTCACGTAGCGTAGTATTTCTTGAGGTAACGTCCATTAATCTGGCAACATGGGTCTTCCGCCTTGGGAATCCACTGGGCCTGGTACGACCCTCCAGATACGACTTTCTCCACTACAAACTCGGTCCTTCCCAGCGTCGGTTCAGACTTTCCACCTATCTCTGCGGTGTGCAAGAATAGGTCTTTGAAGAACAAGGACGAGGTCACCAACTTCAACGACCCCTGGCGACCAACTTGTCGTGCTTCGAATCATCTTCGCTCGATAAAGTTCCGAGCTCGCCGCGCGAGCGCCTTCTCTTCCTTCAAGGCTTTCTAGTTCTTCAAGTCGTAGCTCGGCGTTGTCTGTCGTTGTAATTTCATGCAGGACGGCGATCTCCGAGAGAAGTGCACGAACCTCAACCGGAGAACGGCTTCGACCCATACACAAGAGCCGTATGGGTGCACGCGCCTGGCCGTTCGACAAGCCGCATTTCCAAGTATGCCCACAAGGCTTCTGGGGTCAAGCTTCTCGTGCCATTGTCGTTTCGTTGTCTTCGAGCGTCTTCTTCAAAATCTGTACTCAAAGCTCAGCTCGAACGCTTCCGCTGCCCATTCGCCTCTGCGCAGGCAGACATCGTAGTATCACCCACCAATCTATCCCGCGTCGTCCGTACGAAGCCTATTAATCTTCGCGCTGGGCAAGGCGGGACTCCACTATCGGAGATGATCTCCGCGCTGAACACCGAAACGGTAGCACAACCCGATTTCGAAAATCGAAGAATCGTGCCGCGCCGTAACCTCTCGGTGAATGCCAAGACCGCCTCCCGCCCACTCGGAGTAGGGGCATCACGGCCGCGGCACGACCCGTCCTCTGTAAGACCTCGAGGGTCCGTCTGACCCACTATGTCCGTGCCCCAACACTCGAACGGCCACGACGCAACCGGCCGGTGTGTAGCACGTCTCGGGAGGTCGTGCGCACTCACTCCGCGCGACCCGACACCCGCGACACCTCGCTCGTTGCACGCAGACTTCTGACATCATCGTCGTCAATAATATCCGAGCCCCCCCCCCCCCCCCCCCCCCCCCCCCCCCCCCCCCCCCCCCCCCCCCCCCCCCCCCCCCCCCCCCCCCCCTTCTTTTCTCTCTCTCTCTCTCTCATCTTCATCTTGGCCCCGACCGGTGAGCACCACACAATCCGGCGCGAACTCCTTCGACGACACTCTGCGCTTTCCGGCCTCGCTTTCGTACATCGTAACCACATCCGATCGGTCGACCTTCTCGTACAAAACATCGTCGACAAAGCGTACGCCATCGCTCTTTCCCCGATCCGATGTGCCATCGACTTATCTTCCGCAACTTCCCGCCGCAACATATTCATCACGCGCTTACGCCAACTCCGTTGATACGCCCACATCAATCAAGCTCGCTCCTTTTCTTCGAATTTCCGTAGATCTTCGAGGTCGACTCGGACAAAACCCGTCTTCCTCGCACGCCGAAGCCGACATCAGAGTCCTCCGCGATACACGCTAATTCCCGCAAGCTTAGCTAAAGCGTCCGCGCGCATCGTCCGCTCGAGGACTTCGTAGAACACCACACCGGATCCGCTCCAACAACTTCATCGCGTACTCGTGATATTCGCGCCCGGCCTGTCACCCCAGACCGTCCGCACATTTGCCAAACGACGAGCCGAGAGTCGCCGCGGACGACGACGTCCGTTATTTCCACAACCGCCAACTCCAACCCGCGCGATTAGCGCTCATATTCGCTCGTTATCCGGTGCACGGCTCGATGCAAGTGATGCGAGGACCGCAAAGATTCCCGGATCCGGCAATGAAGATCAAACCAATTCCCGCTTCGTCGGTGTCACCGTCTCCGATCCTTTATCCCTTCGGGCCGACGGCTCCATCGAAGACATCTCCCAACGCTCGAGCATCGGGGTCTTCTACTCGCATTATCCGTTCATCCGCGATCGTCGCGTGCAGTGATCCACCGGTAAATGTGGGTGCGCTCGCAAGGAAGTCCGCGAGAATCCGCCCTTCGATAGCGCGAAGGGGCACGACCGTTATATCAAATCAGCAATAATATCATCGACTCACCTCCGTCTAAACGTCCGAGTGCGTCGGTCGGGTCATCAAATATCGTTAGAATCGGACTAACCTTCGAAATCGAAATCGACCTCACGCACAAATACGTGGAATGCCGTTCAAGCCTCGAATGCGCGAAAAACCAGTGCTCGTAACAACGTTTCCTGCTAATAAGGAGGACACTTTACCTCCGTTATGTGACAGACGGCCGACCCGCAAGTAAGAGCATGCGCTTTCTACCCCCCCTCATCATCGACTTAGCGAGTAAGGCTCCGAGGGAGCCATCTAAACATTTCAAGGCGAGAAAGTATCAACGGCTCGACCCGTGACGGTGGCCATAGAAACAGAGATAAGTGCCGTCGTGATCGTCTATCATCTTCGGTGCCCGCCGACACGGCTCTCCCCAAACAAACTTAGCATCCTTTCTGTGCAAATTCGAAAAAGGCCGACACCCACTCCGACGTATCAGATATAAAGCGTGCCCTTGTACGCCAACCTCCCTCGAGTGAGCAGTCAGAATTCGGCTTCGTGGCCCTGGGAGGAGTGCATTTCTAATATCGCTTTAATCTTCTCCGATCGCATTTCTATCTCCGACGACGGACAAATCGAACCCGTAAATTTCCTGGCGTAATCGCCGAAAGACACTTCGTCAGGATTCATCTCGAGATTATATCGTCGTAATCGTTCAAACACAACTCACGTCATACAAACGGCTCTCCTCACTCTGCTCTTCAACGACTCAAGTGCCGTCGCACGCAAAGATTCACCCTCGCCACGGTTGCGGTCATCGAAGATCTTCGTCATCGTCACTTGAAGAAGATGCGGGCTACTTTCAAACCGAACGGCATTACCGTGTGCCAGCATATCCAGATTCTGAGTTGACCGAAAGTGTCGTGTCGTCGCATCCTCCTGAGCCATTCCGATCTGGTCAGCCTCCGCATCCATCCACGAGGGCAGTAAAACTTCGCGCGTCACGCGATGTCCACCATCAATTCTCGGTACCCAGGCAATCCAAACTCGTCCTTCGGGCACGCCTTATTTAAGTCCCCGAAGTCGACACATACACCGGATTTCGTCCGTTCTTCTTCTTAACTGTGTAACGCACATCGTCAACCACGCGGGTATCGCTCCTCCCGCACAAAGTTAAGCATCGATTAGCCTTCTTCACCCCAAGAATGACTCGTCGTTCATTTCGATGGCCGCATTCTTCTGTGAGCTCGCTTCACCGGAGTTATACTTCGATCCAATCCAAGCTTCGTTGACCGCAACATCCTGAGACAAACTCCGGCATTTCTTCGTAGCTCCACGCAAAAACAATCCTCGAACTCGACGCGCAGCTTAACCAAATCTTTTGCATTCTTCATTCGCCGAGTAGAACTACGGCGTAAGTAGGCCGGTGCTCGCTCTTCCGTTCCAAGATCGATTTCTTTCAACTCATCGACCGCTTCGACTCGACTTCCTCCTCGACTCCGGGGCGGAGCATCATCTAGTTCGAGCGAGTTCGTAGCTATCCTTCCGTATCGTAGCATTCTTTCTTCCGTTCCGCAGAAGTAACAACCACGCAAAATTCCGAATCATCGACGCCGCCCTATCGTGCCTTTAACCTGGGCGCCTTCCTTTCGAATTTTCCAGCAGTTTCTTCCCTTTCGTATTCCATAACTTTTCAAACGATCGCAACTTCGTCCTTTCGACATTCGTTTTCGCACATATCCTCATCAACCACTCCCGTACACGCGCGTTGAAGTAACCTCAAAAGCGTAATTCGATTAATTCATTAGAAACATTCTCATCCAAATTTACAGGATTTCCGAACTGAACGGAGAAGCACGATGGAACTCGGACCGGCTTCATGCCCGCACTATGAACTTCCTTAACCTCTAAGCTCCCAACCCGCCGAGGCGCATACGGGCGGTTAAGGTCACGGCTCGAACATGCTGGCCGATCCGATCATACATCGACTCGTACTCACTTTTCTCCTTATCCTCCGAGAGATCTCGAACCGAGGCATCTTTGGTTGATCGCCATTGCATCTTCTTCCACGTCTATGCCGATAACGGTCTCTTTCCGTTCAACAATATTGTTAGTTCTTCCTCGCCCGCGTCCCCCGGCCTCGACCTCGGATGCGTGGGCTAAAAGAACTTCCACCCTCTTGTTGTAAAGGAACGGTGGAATATCGTCGAACTGGAATCGACCGGTCTTGCTCTTGCGATCCTTTGGAATCTTCAATCTTGTTTAACATGACATCTCTGGACAGAACGGTCTTCTTCGGAGGTGCGTAGTAGACGGCGTCTTCGTGAATGCCCACCCGTGTATCGAAAACGGTTGTAGATCTCCTTTTATGCAATGTTCTCGACCATCCTCGTAGTATTTGACGCACTCGGTGCACAATACGACGGAACCATATTATGCTCGCGAATCCACGGTCGCCAAGTAAGGCAGTCAACGAAGTGTCCGCGTCGATGATATGGAATTTCACACAGCATGCTAAGTCACCAACCTTCATTAGTAGCGTTATCGAACCAAGAGCTCTTTCTCCTTTTCTCGATTAAATCCTCTTAACATCATTTTATCGACAGAGAGCTTCTTCCACATCGATGTCCGAGTACGTTAATGTCCGTAGACTCATTATGTTGATGGATGCTCCGGATCCACCAAAACTCTGGAAAGCACGAACCGGCTGACGACTGGATCGAAATGTAGAGAGGACGATTATGCTCCGTAGTACCAAGTAGCAGCATCTTCATCGGTGAAAGTCACGCCGAGTCGTTCCTTCAACGAACAAACTTCATCCGAGGACGTGCTAGCCAACCGCGCCAAGCAAATATCCGGACCGAGCAAGGCTTTAACCGTAGACTCTCTCATCTCCTTTCGACAGTGATCGTAGCGTCGTAAATGCTCGCCGGGCCGGGCAACTTCCTAAGATGAGGCTAGTACGTTGTAATCCACTTCGCTCGAGCTTCGGTTTCTTCTTGGGCATGTGTCTCTTCCGTCGTTCGGAGGTAGCTCCTCTCGAGTAACTCGCTCGTTTTCCTTTATCCATCGGGTCGTCCCCGAGGGTAACACTTTTCCTCTTCTTAGCATACTTCGTTTATCTCTTCCGTGCACTGTAGTCATTTCTTCCGGTGTCGAATTCGAATCGACAAATCCAAGTCGATGGCAATCGGCGTGCCTTTACATTCGAGAACGGGTTCGTCACTTTCCTCGAATCTGTCGTAACCGGTGTCGTTGACATCTTCATCTTCATCGACACGTTCATCGGAACTTCGTATGACTTGAGGATCGTTTTCGAGAATCGAAATCGGGGTTAAATTGGTTATGATCAGCTTATATCGTTAGTAGACACAACCAAAACGTAACTTAATCAAAATCGTTAAATTCAAAGCGTCCTAAAGGGACGAAGAGGAAATCGTACAAAGTCGGTGGTTCGACGAATTTCTCCCCCAAATCCGTGACAACTAATCTAACGGAGCAGCCCTCATCCTACCCCTCGCGCTATCGATCCTTATTTCGTCCCACGTTCTTCTTCTCGCTTCATCTCCCCGTCGCGGCGACTCCTCCGGCGGTAACGGACATCGGCCGACGAGTCGCGTGCCTCGAACCGAGGCTCGCGCCGACGTGGTCGAAATCCGACCTCTCCGGAAGATCCGGTCCAAGTTGTGTCCCATCCTTCATTCGCCGGATGCGATTCCACTAGGTGAACATGCTCATCCGAAATCACATTTACGTAACCCTTTTCGAGTTCTTTTAAATATTCTTTCGATACAGCAATATTCCCTCTTTATGCTTCCTCTCTGCCAATCCTCGGTCTCGAGCCAGCTTTTCATAGTGTGGCCGAGTAACCCGTGGTAAGGACGCAGTCGGATGATCTTTCTATCAACCTCCTCCGGTTTCTTCTGGCCAGCAACCGAACTTCCTGCTCGATTGAAATTTCCAACATCTTTGGCCACGCGCCGTCATCCCCGACGGAATACACCCGCCGAGTCCGGGTCTTCATCGTCGGAACTCCGTCTTCTATCTTCTTTGTGAGCCTCTCGCTGGAACGACCGCCGACTGTGCCTACAACCGCCTGGACATGCCGAACATATCGCGGCGGTCGTTGAACGAACCGTGGCGGCCGCTCGAACGCACCGCGGTGAGCTGGCCGCAGATATCTGGTAACGGCCGTCGAACCGCCGCGGCCGCCGCACGTATCGTCGTGACGGCTCGGCCCGAATCCGCATGGGCCGTTTACCCTCGTCCACTCGTCGCTACTACTCCGTACTTCTTCTCGAACGCTTTTATTACTCCCGGGCTTTTCGGTCTTTTCGCGATTCCGTATGCTCGATTTCTTCTCGTAAGTCGCCGCTTTACCGAGTAGCCTTCTCGAAATGACGACGGCGAGTCCTTGCCAAGACGAAAGCCTATCGGTCCGTGGATGCTTCTCGAGTAAGACTCCCCACCGTACGTCGCTCCCGTACTGGGGCTCGCACTCACGCTCAAGCTTCTCCACCGCAGACATACTCACTGCGCTCCGCAGGTTTCGCCGCTCCATTATAAGATCTCCAATCGTGATGTGATGGTGTACTCCGCCGAATCTCTTTACGAACAAATTTTCCAACTCGCGAACGTCTTTATCGACCCATTCTAGCAGCTCCGCGTACCAATCAAATGCGATCCCCGAAAGATCGCTCACGAACCGACTCGAAAAGCCAACGCCTCGCTACCCCCGCATCGCAACAACTCGCTCGGAGCTGTGCAACGTGCCGACGGGCCGCCCGTTCCATCGAAAGTCTTAAAGGTTGGTGGAACGAAACCTTAGGATATGCGACGGAATCGAACTCCTCCGGCAGGGTCTACCCTTTCGAAATCGACGCGCCCCTTTCGATCGGGCTAAGCGCCTCCTTCACTCGTCGCTCAACCAATTGCTTAATGCCTTTTCGGCACCATATTCGTGAGTTGAATCCTTCTTCGCGCGTCCATCTCGATCGTTGCAGCGACTTCCCTCCTTCCATCGCTGATACGGACGATCTCCCAGGCGATTCATCTCCTGGGGACGCCACTTCGTCGCGAGTGCGACCGTCCTCGTGCGGCGACCATAATAGCCCATCATCTCTTCGATCCTCTTTTCCGAGGCGGTTGATGATTTCGTCCTTCGTCGTGAAGACCTTCGCCACTCATCCGCCGTGTTCTCCTCATGGACGGAGCATCACGTGCGTACGACGTAGCTCGGGTTTCAACGACGTAGAGCTCCGCGAATTCTTCCTCCATGTACCGATTGCGTCGTAGTCTTCATTGCTAACATTTACTCCTCGTTCTCTCGCTAGCCCGGTGATTTCAACTCCGAGCTTCTTCAGCTTATCATCAACTTCTTTCCCTTTAACCATCTCGAGATCGACCCCGCACTTCGGAATGTTTCCCGTAGCCGAGCTTGGCGACCGTAGTAAAGAACCGGAGGTATCGGACTCTATTATCCATTTCGGGGAACACCCCGCGATCCTTTCAAAAGCATCGGTCCCGCGGCTTTCAGGTATCCAAGTCTTCTTTCTCAACGTTGATACCTTGAGACGGGTGTCTCGGGGTGCGATCGCCGTGTCGAAAGGAGGTATGGTCCCTAAAGTGTGAACCCGACGCTATGTGGAGCGATCTCTTCCCGTTATTCTTCTTCGAAAGCTCTTCATTACAAGCGACAGGCAGAGCTGCCTTGGGCCAGGCGAGACTCGATCGATTTGCGACCGACGTGCTTCGAACTCGCTAGTCGACGTCCGAAACGGTAGCAGAAGTAGAAACACGGCTCCCTAGCCGTAACTAGGTCGAACACGAGGCGGCGTAGCAGAAGCAACGAATCCCACGAAGACTTTCTCCGCAGAGCTGAACAACTGGATGAAACCTACTCCCTTCGAGGAGACGAGAAGTTCCACTTCGCATCCTCTCCCGTCGAAAGGTCGGCTCAACTGAAGTAAATCTTGCAAGCTTTCGAATTCTTCGTCTTAGGTTCTTTCTCCGTATTTTAGTTAACGGCGCGGTTCGCGAATCCGGAACCAACTTCGAACATCGACGGCAGAGGCGAACAAATTTACAGTATCACCTTTCGGACAAGATCTCCTTTCCTTTGGCGGACGGTAGAGTCGGTGCGGTGATTCGCGAGCCGGAGGCGTTGGCGGTGGCGATCCTCCCCCAGGACGCTGCGGACACCGGACTCAGCAGGACACGGGGGCGACAGGCTCAGCCGGGAGCATTCCCGGTCGTCGGTACCTCTTTGACGGCGGGGAAATCGGCGTCTTCGTTGAAGTCGTATTCGGTGGGCGAGCGCTCGGCGACCTCGACGGAGCGAAGCCTTCACGACTTCGTCACGGCGCTTTTCCGAGGATGACTTCGACCTCGTCGAAGCCACGGCGCCAAACTTGTACTACCGCTGCCCTCGGTGGAGCGCGAGCTTGTCAGCGGGGTAAGGTTCCCGTCGAACGAGAAGATCAGCTTTGGTGACGCCGGTCCGTACTCAGCCGCTCGAGAGAAAGGGATTCACGAAAAGGTTACGATACGCGGCACTGCGGCACGATTTTCAGGTAGAAAGTAAAAATCGACGAAGTGTCGTCTTCACTTGATCGGCAGTATGACTTTTGTTATTATTATCTCGATGTTTGAGATTATTTCGAATTTTATCTCGGATTACGATTTAATTCATTAACGGCACGCGAAAAGGACGCAAAAGGGAAAGAGAGTTCGGGGACCTTGGTCCCCGAGCCGAACACACGAGCGTGCCGCGCATTGACACCCATCGGGGTCCGAGCCCCACAAGATCGAAAGAAAAACCCCGCATGGGCTTCTAGAAGCCAGCTCCGTTTTAAAGGCGCGATTTAAGCAGCACGCGTTCGAAAATCCAAAAGGATTGGCCGTGCTCGCCTAAGAGCAAATGGTAGCGACAAGCTAACACGAAGAACGGCACTTCCGACCACGAGGGACATGGACGCGTCGTCGATGTGCCGAGATGAACGCTTTGGATTGAATGCGAGAGCAGAGACATTTCCACACGTAGCCGCCGTTAAGTCGGCGCTTCACAAGTGATTAGGACTTATTGGAAATGCGTTCTTTTGGAAATTTAATTTAATTTATAATATCCGCATTGATTTTGAAAATAAAATTTTAAATTTCGAAATACGAGAATTTGGAAAGGACGCGATCCCGAATTCGTTAAGTGGTTTTTTCGAATAGAACGAGCGCAGCAATCGTGAACATGCTTTATCTATCCCGAGCACGTACTAGCCTCTGACGAATGTCGTCGATCGAATCAAACTCACAAGATTCACGACATCCGATTACTGGCCCGTATAGCCTTTTAATAGTGGGCCGACAATAGTCCCACTGTGTCACGAAAGGATCGAACAGGTGCTTATATTATCCGGGGTCTTTAAAGGCTCCCTATAGAGGCAAGAAGCGCCTATGGTTAATTACCCCTCGGATGATCCAGAAATCACTTCCGAGAGGAAGCTGCCGACGTAGATCTCGGGCTTCTATCTTCGACGGCTCGGGTGCAGAGTGCTTTTTTCGACGCAATTCGAGAGTTAGTTAATCCGATAGGCGAAAGTGTGCGGTAGGGCGTTTGTTGCCTGAGTCGAAGCGGTACAGGGTAGGGTGCTGGCCACGGATCTCGAGGAGGGCACTCGAGGACGTCCTGAGGCCATCCTAAGCGTTGGCGGCTTACATTTTGGAAAGAGGTTTTTATTTTTGATTTCAATCCCGCGAATTAATTATGTAGGGATTACGTTTGCAGATAATGCGCATTTATCTCGAAGGCTACGCAGAACTACTCCGAAGGACAGAGGAACTTACGTCGCATGGACGAGCAGCCTCCCGGAAAGCACTAGCCGAGTTAGTGGCTATATCGCGGGCGGAGGCACGCGGAGGCTTCAAAATGACTAGTGCGAGGATTTATCTTGCATGGCCCAGGCGATAACTACGCTCGAAGTCACAGGAGCATTATTTAAAGCTAAAGAATGGTGCTGCTTTGACAAGCCGACACGCAGTTTCTTTGAAGACGGCCGTCGTCGCCCAGCGTGTTCCAAGCTCCACGTCAGTAGCAAGATCGCGATTTCGTGCGTTTTAAGTTTCGAATTAAAGCTGACGTACGAAATTATTTTTATTTTCGAGTTGAAGTGTGTGCAAGGATCGTGACTGTGGAGTGAAGTAAAAGTAAACGGTAACACGAGCATCGTCGAAACAGCGAGATGGCTGCTTGAGCATGCGGAGATCTTTAGCAACGAAGTATAAGCGAAAGTTGACGTTGTACTCGTACTAACGCGGGTAGCGTCATTGTAAAAGCATGGGAACGCTGTGTTAAGCGGAGTTAAGATAGTACGAAACATGCCAACATCTTGACGGAGTATATGATCTTGAAAGGAAAACGGCCTGAAGTAGCGGGGTGAAGCATGCTGTAACAGGTAAAACGAAAGTGCGAAGTAAAAGAAGAGAGATCGCGTCGCAGAGTGCCGTACGTCCCGACTTATCCTCGACGCGGCCGTCGGCTGGCGTATCATTTTATATGTTTTTTTTTTTTTATTTATTTCGTGGAAGATTTATTAAGCACGGAAAAGAAGCGAGGAGTAGGAGTAAGTAGTAGGTAAAAGCAAGCTGGCGAACGAAGTGCTTACGCGCGTGTAGCAAGAAGGCCAATGACGTAAGCCCGATAGTAGAAAGCGAAAGAAGACGGCAGGAAAACGCTCGAGAAAACGAAGAAAAATCGTAAAGAGAACTAGCACCGAGAAAGCGACGAAAAAGAACGTCCAGAGAAAGCTCCGAGAAAATAGAACGAGACGGCAACAATGAGCAACCGCAGGAAAACACCGGAAAACACTAGAAGAAACCTACTGAGCGACCCGTAAGCGCGGTGGGTGTTTCGGACTGGTACCGCGTTCAATCGTCCGGACTCCGAGCGCCGACTCATCGAGCCGACTTCGGCAGGCTGGCGGCCGATCCGACTGACACGAATAGCCGTAAAGTGGACGCTGTAGAATTTTCGTACGTTTCGTTTTTTGGGTTTTACATGCAATGCCATACTGGAGTAAGTAGGCCGGCAGTAGTAATGGCGTAGTTTTTGTATTTTCAAACATATGCATTTTTCGTTTTTAAGCATTTCTAGCCACTTGCGGGCTACTCTGCACTGGTAGACTGATGACTACGAGCTCCCAGGCTTGTCGGGCGAGAGAACCGCCAGAGACGTGCCGACCGTAGTCTCGTGACTCTCGCTCTACTCCTCCTGCGGAGCCTGCGAGACGGTGCGACGCCGTTCGCAGCGCTGCTTCGTACCTTTTTCTCGTTTTGCAGTGTCAAATCGCCTGCCCCCACCGCAGCTTACGAGCGCGGTGACGGGCGTATATGTAACCCAAGGAGGTTATATATGCACACCTACATTGCCCCTGTATGGCAAGTGCTGGGTTCAAGCAACAAAGGTAGCCCGGTGGACGAGGGGTCGAGGAAAGGAGAGAAAAGACAAGTAAATCACCCCGGACTCCCTACCGAGCCTCACACGTCCTACGAAAGGGGCCAATCATTGACCTCGACGCTCTCGGTGAACGCGAGGGTCAGGCCCCCGAGAACGCACTCACGTTTTCCCCAGATAAGCGATAAAATTAAGGAATGTAAATAATAAACGAGAACAAAGAGAAAGAATTCTATTGCCGGGTCTTTGGACACAGGTCCTCCGAAGCCAGCGAAGCGCCCCATCGCGAAAACCTGCCGCTTAAGCTGCCTCTTTCACTTCTCTCTTTTTCTTCGCTTTTTCTTTTTCCAATTTTCATAAAATTCACAGGCATTTAAACGAAGTCATGCAAGCAGAGGTCGTCAGTTCCAGATATCGATTTATCAGCACGATCACAATGCCGACTTCGTATAACATATCAACGCGTCTGACATTTAACTCCCAAACATTAAAGCGAATACAGATGCTCTTAAAATTCTTCAAACCAGCTTCATAAAGGAGTGTAAGAAGAAAATAAGAAGAAGAAACATCACCACATCCACCATGTCATTACCCAAGCTTTTGGCGAGACGGAGCGAGAGAGGCCGCGACAAAGTCACAACAAAAGGAGCCACAAGGTCGAGCCCCTTACCAGATCCCAAATTTCCATAAAGAGAACTCACGGCGGGCTCGACAAAAGGCATCAAGTAAGACTTCCCGTAATCTCAAGACATCACAAGTGAAGCTCACGGCCGAAAGCTCCTGACCAGCCGCTCACACACTTCCAGCTCAACACGAAGCCAAAACGCCGAGCCCTCGAGGAGCTCCAAATAAGGGTGTGCGTGCGAGCCACCCATACTACTTCGGATTCATCACAAATAACAGGAAGAAATCCAATCGGGTAACTAAGCATTCAACCCCGCACCATGCTTAACAAGCATTGATAACGACCCCTATAGATGTCAACCGGAGCCCCAAACCGGTACGTCAGGAGGTTCCATGAGCAGCAGGAACCAAAACGAACCCCACTAGCAAGCTACGGGGAGAGCGATGCTCGAGCGTAACAAGACAAAGTCACAAAAGGCCCCGAAGTTAAGCTGCTAAGGGACAAAATCAAGAAAACAAACAAAGAGAAGAAGAGGGGCTCTACACTTTTAAGTGCGACATAGGCCGTGACGGATAAACAAAAATGAAAATAAAACCGAGCCCTTAATTCAGAATCGCCAAAAGCATTACTCCAAAACCAGTGAAAACAACAAGCCTGAACAGTAGCCAATGCCCTCGAGCCTCCTTTAGAACGAAACAAACTTGCTTAAGAGTATAATGAGCCAAGATAGTTTAAATTCGCTAAACATGAAGCCTAAAGTAAGACTCTCCATACCTCCAGGCATATCCAAGCATAAGCCTTAATGTATTTGAATGAAATGGGCTACAGTTCTTTTAAATCGGCTAAATCCTTCCTCGACATGCTCTTTCGTGTCAGAACAAGAAGAAGAGCAGGTTGTGTCACACGCATATATAAAACTAAACAAACCATTCCATGCTTCACATTAGACATGACAAGATGCAAAATAAAGTAAAAGAAGAAGGCGAGAAGCAACCCCATGCCATTTCGAATGTATAACCACGCCCAACCAAGACAAGAATATGTAAATAGCCTCACATGTGAAAATGCGAGCCAAAGGAACGACACCTCGGTGTGCATCCTAGCAAAGCACCCCAAAATCCAGGCAACGGAGACCCGAGGCGCAAAACCAGGCCAGAAACCGATCACCGATGGGCTTCCCGCAAATTTCGGGGAACAAGTGCTACTGCAGCCTCTCTGCCATTACTCGAACACGAGCTCGTGGGCTCCGCGGCTTGACGGAGGAGAAGAGCGAGGAGAGGAGGAGAGGTGAGGTACGATGGATAACAACACTGTACAGTTGAAAACAATGGGCTGGCCTTAAGCCCCGATCCGAAAAGGGCTTTTATGGCCGTGCTCCGCAAGAAAGGCGCCGTCGCACTCACTGCGGGCGTCTCGGCAGGAGAGGCGGGAGAGAGTGGCGGCTAGTGCGGCGCCGGGTGGCGACAATGGAGGGAAGGCGGAAGGCCGAAAGGGGCACTGCCGTGTGCGCGCTGCGGGCAGTGGCGAGAAGGTACGGGGACCGCTGCCTGGAGCTCGGCGGGGAGCCGGAGGAGGCGGGATCGGGACGGGAGAAAAGAAAAAAAAGGCGAGCCGGGGATGAGAGAGTAGGGTTAAGGCTTAAAAAAAAAAAAAAAAAAAAGGGATTTAAAAAGGATTTTTTTTTATTATATAAAATAAAACTTATTTTAATAAAATAACGACCCAATTTCTCGTCGCGAACCCGCGCTCCAAAAACACAGGCAGTCATCCGCGTCTTCTGCACACGCCAGTCCGACGTCCCGGACGCCGATGGCGTCGGGGCCCGTTCCGCGGTTCGAGGCTGCTTCGGAGAACCTGCGTCCGCCGGCCGGAGGCCGAAGTGCGTCAGGTCTGGATTTCGTCGGGGTTCGACGCTCGATGGCGGGTCCGTTCCGCGTTCCGAGCAGTGTGGCCTCGATCCGTCGCGGAGAATTCGAAGCCGTCGAGGCCGGGCCCGGGGAATTTGTGCTCCTGCGGTGTGCGCAGTGTGCACAAGCGTCTGTACCCGCTGCACCAGGTCAGACGGGGTCC
Source organism: Papilionanthe hookeriana x Papilionanthe teres (assembly GCA_022702705.1). NCBI lineage: Eukaryota > Viridiplantae > Streptophyta > Magnoliopsida > Asparagales > Orchidaceae > Papilionanthe > Papilionanthe hookeriana x Papilionanthe teres. Next base: position 146,367,645 of record CM040427.1, read on the forward strand.
TATGGAACTCGATTTCGTCACTAACGGCAATTCCGGCCTACTGGAGCTGCGAGCAAGAGGCTCGGGAATCATCCGTCGGGACTCCGGGGGTGTCGGGCGGTCGGTTTCGAGCGTTGCCAAGACGGAATTAGACTAAGGCCCATTGCATCTACAGTATCCTGTGGTAGAGCCCAGCGCTCGACGAAATGCAGCGTCGTCAGACGGAGGTATGTGCCGGTAGAACTCACTTCCTCCCCAAAATGTTAGGAACTTGATGGGACATCATAATTGAGAGTGATACCTCAAAGAGATGTCTGTTCTCTCAACAATTTCATTTTATTATGGAGCATTAACACATGAACTTAAATAAATGATTTCATTTTTTGAAAGACATGACCCATGGATGGGTAAATATTCCTTTGCATTAAAAGTTTTGAGGATCTGAATTTTACATTGGAAATGAGTTTGACATATCATAGAAGGTTTGAAGGATTTGAGTCAAGCTCGCATTTCTCATTCATTAGGTATCACCTGCCATGGTTCAGCATTGATACCGAGTAGAATAAGAGTCAGCCTTTAGGCTCACTACTTAATTTTTTCAACTTTGAAGGTCCCTAATTTCAGCGTGGATAATGACAGAAGGGTGTGGGGGTCTGTACTGGGTCAGAGGATAACTATTTTTAGCTTGTTTGACAAGTTGATAAATCTCACATTGATAAAAATTAAATTTTTTTTTATTGATAAATAGATAAAAATATGATTAGCAACATAATTGAAATTGAGATGACCCAGATGACAAGGCCATTATAAGACCTGGTTTACGACAAACACAATAGAACATGAAGGTGAGAGAGAGAGATTGTCTTTGAACAGATATAAGCCTTGATGCATTTTAGCACTGCCAATTACCTTCTTTAAATCCATCACCTGAAATTCATTAAAGTTAGAATGAAATTTTTTAACACAATTTAGGTCATGTCTAAGCTTGCTAATTAGAAGTAAGTTGCAATCTAGTTGGAAAACACATAACACTGAAGAATGCTGAATTCCTTTGGGGATTTTAACATCTTCTTTCTCAATAATTATGGAGTGAGATCCATCTGTAGGTTAACAACTTTGGGGGTTGGTGATCACCTAGTAGTTGATGAGAGCATGAATGTCCCTTGTCTTGTGATTAGAAGCATCTGAATTTATTATATAATGTCGAAAATCTCAATTATTAAAGATAGAAGGATATGATATCTTGTTGTATCATCAAACTAGTAGGCTCTAGAGTAAAACATGACGTCTTCTTTCGATACTTGGTCATAAACCCTATGCTCCTTTAGGGATGGAAGAATTCCTTTCTGCTACAAGCTGCAGGATTCCTGACAGCTTCTTGTCAGAGTCGGGGAACGCTTGGAGCAGGGACGCTTCTGTTTCTAGGGAGAATTCCAGAGAAGGGGCATGCAGCATGGAGAATTTATGTTGTAGAGAAGAACTGAGATAGGAAGTTTCAGCTGGCTGCTGGAAAAAAGACTCGTCTAGTAGAAGTATATACGTTTGGTAGTAGAGAATTCCGGTTGACAAGGAGGGGAAGATCCGGTTGCTACTGCTATGTCCGTTGTCCTTGTTGGCGTAGGAAATAAGTGCCAAAGGAGGAGGGCCTACAACAGGAGGATTTCGGATGCAGGGAGAGTTTTAGAGGTAAATGAGAACATATGTGGGCCTGCAAGAAAAAATCCGGCTAAGGAAGGCATGCTAGAAGAGTTGTAGTGGTTGGGAAGAGTTTCGCTCTGCCTTTGGTGTACAAAAAGAAAGGTTCTGCTGTTCCCGAAAAGAACAGATTTCGAAGATTGCAGGAAATTCCTATGGCTGAAGGCCTGCAAGCTGGCAGAAGTTTCCTGAGTTGGCATATGGAGATGCAGCAGATGGATGGGGAGTTCGACTGAGGGGATTTGGGCCTGTAAGGAAGAGCAGTTACGGTCTGCAAGGATACAGATGAGAGCCTGCAAGCTACCAAAGGAATTTGGCAGAAATTTAGATACGGGAGATGCGGTCCTGCAGGGCAATTAGGATGCGGCTTGCTGCTGCAGCTTTCTGGCGTTGTTGCTGTTGCATGCTACAATTATCACTATTGCTTCAGGAAAAAAGTATCCTGATAGAGGAGTACCAAGATGGTTCCGACAGGGAATTTTGGGCGAGCATGCCGCCAAACTTGGGTATTAGGAGGGGAAAAAATGGTGGTAGGAAGATTTTCTAGCGGTAGAGAAATAAAAAGGAGGATTTTTGGCTTCCTATAGGAATTTACAGTGTCAGAGAAGGGTATTGCATGGAGAAAGAAATTTATAATACAAAGGAGGATTTTTGGCTTCCTACAGGAATTTACAGTGTCAGAGAAGGGATTGCATGGAGAAAGAGGCCCGCAGGGAGGTTTTCTGGCTCTGGAAGGAGTTCGACAGCTAGGGTAAGGTCTAAATCTCTGATGCCACGTTGAAAAATAGGTTTGGGAAGGAATAATTCCTTGATTCATTTTTTTCACATATATGATACATATATATGGTAAAATAATCTCTCATAATCTACGAACTTACTAAATATATCTATCCTAAATTAGGAAAGAAAATATTATGAAATAAAAATAAAATAACTTAGAATAGGAAGAGAATAAATTAATCAAGAGTTTCTTAAGTTATCCCAATCAAATCTTCCAAGATCTTCTCAGATTTCCACAAATTCTAATAAATTAAGATAATTTTTATGCAACAGGCCTATGTCTTTTTAGGTCAATAATAATTTTTTATACAACTGGCCCAAGTCTCTTTAGGTCAACCTCTACCTTTCTTAACAGAAGTTAAACTTAAAACATCTACTCTCCTAACAGGGCCTTCAGATGGTTGATAACTAATGTGAACAAACCATTTAAGACCACTCGCTAATCTTTTCTGTCACTGGAGGTACTCAAACCCTTTCACGAATATATTGTTTGGCATTTGTCTCTAAGTGTAAAGTCAGTCATCCCCTTAGCATTCTAATCTCATCAACACTTCACTTAGTGTTATGCTTCTCTTTTACAACCCAACATTCTACACCTTAAAATACTACAGTTCTCACCACTATCTTATAAAATTTTCCTTTGAGTCAACCTGATGCATTTATTTACTCCATTCATCCAACTTGAATTCTACTGATAACATCATCATCTATATCATCATTACTTTGAACGATAGACCTGAGATATATGAAACGTTTACTTTTTTTTAATGGCTTGATCACCAATTATAAATTTTCAGTAGATCAAGTACTACTAAAATTACATTCCGTGTATTCAATTTTAGATATAATCAAACGAAAGCCTTTAGATTCTAAAGATAACTCTTTCTAGTCTTATCCACAAGAACAATATTATCAACAAAAATCATACACCAAGGTACACTCTCCTGCAAATGTCCAGTAAGAACACCCACGACTAAAATAAAAAGATATGAGCTTAAAGCTGATCTCTGATATAATTTATTTGAAATAGGAAAATACTTGGTTAATCCTCTTTGTGTACGGACACAAGTAACAGCTTAATGAAAGATAAATATGAATTTCATTCCATGTTCTTTTCTCATTTAATATTGCGAAAGAATATATACGATGTTAAGTAATAAAACCACCCAAGGAAAGAGGTGAGGGACAATTGAACGACATTTGACAATTATGCATTGAAGATAAAAATAAGATGAATGCTACAACTTAGCAAAAGGCAGAGCATCTTTTTAAAAAATGCATAGGTGCAACAAAAGATAAAATTTCATTAAATCAATTTCGATAAAAGGGTGGTCGCATATGTTAAAGGTTTCTTGGTAGAGGCATTACAAAGAAGTTCTTAGACCGATAAAAGTCCTTGAATGACACTCGCCTCACTTGGGTTTTTACTCAAATAAGGCTAGTCAAAAAAAATACATGGGTGATGAAGCACAAAAGTTTTGTTGACATACCTTGTGAAAGTGTCAAAGCAAAGGCACGTAAGGCATAGTATAAACTTTCACTAAGTAAATGTCAAGAGTTATAAATGAATCAATCAAAATTTATACTTGTTGAAAATGTTTGTTTTTTGAAGCATTTAGATGACATTTAAAAAGGAAGAAGCGCTGCTTATTTTACTTCAAATGTTTTATTTTGCATTTGAGTCAAAAATATATGTTTTTTCTATGATAAGAATATCGCGTTCAACATTTTTTTCAAGGAAGAAAATCCGTTAAAACATCATATATTGGAGATCTCCAACAAATGATTGCATATTTTGTTTGCATAATAAGATAAAAAATGACATTGGAACTGTTCAATTTTTTTAATGCTATAGAAAAGAAAGCAAAGAAAAGATGTGATTGACTTGATTGAAACCATTAGCAATAGGTTTGTTAATGATCCATGGAGCCTTCAAAATTTGTCTAGAGAAGCGGACTCGAGCGGCAATACTTGGAAGGAATAACACGGCATCTGGACAGTTTGAATAGGCATCAATAGGCGGAATAGGATGGCGTGCGGTTCAGCACAAAAGATCGGTTCAAAATAGTTGGTGGGACCTCAGCTAAGGGTTTCTTCCGACAGCGTCAGTGCCCTTCATTTTAACAACTTTCATTCGAAAGGAGATTCAGGAGCCAATGAGGATGAGTGAACTCGTTATGGGGCTAGCCAGACTTATGGCGGAAATGAAATCAATATGGGTCGAGGAAGGGAACCCAACCCTCACTTTATAGGTGGAATAAACTTCAATCAAGTAAATTGAGGAGGAGACTCACACCTAAGAAAGCTGAAGATGTCGATCTCTGAAGGATAGGATGCTAGATACTTTATTGTTAATGGGCTGACTGAGTAAGAACAAATCATGGTGGCGGCTTTGTGTTTGTAAGGAAAAGCCTAGCGTGGTATCAATGGAGAGAAAAACATCAACAAATCCAAACATGGGAAGCATTCAAAGACTGATTGGTTGAGCGCTTTAGAACCATATGGGAAGGGCATTTACACGAGCAATTTTTTGCTTTTGTCCATAAAGGGTTATAGGGGGAACTTTAGATGTTATTTGGCCGTTTGAGAGGGATATTCGAAGAAGTGTTGGAAGGCAACTTTTTATGAAAGGGTTGAAGCCAGAGATTCAAGATCACTTTGCCTGCTGAGATCACGAGGGCTGATGGAAACTATGGAATTAACATGCTTTGCTGAAGATAAAATTACAATTGAACAGACTAATTAGAATATCATAGGTAGAGCACATATCAAACAACCACAAACATAATGATATTAAAAGCTCAAACAGTGGAAGTCTAGAGAGAGGTTTCACAGGATGGATCATGGTCACGATCGGGAGCAACCCTCAAGCACGTTACCGAGGCAAAAGTTAATGAGAAGCGAGCCAACAAGTTTTTGTTTTCGGTGTGATGAGAAGCTTGGCCCAGGTCATCATTGCAAGGGTCAAACATTACAGGTTTTTACTGTGTGGCGATGAGACAAATGATGAAGCAACAGAGAACTGTAGTGGAGGAGGAGATATACTCACACTTTTTCCCACATTGAGAGCAATGTGTGTTTTGGGAGAGGGGTATTGCTGTCGGTGCCTAGCCTAAAGACAATTTTGTCTTTTGTGAGCTTAAGGGTAATTTAGTCTTCTGTCGTTTATTACTATTTAGTATAAATAAGGCTAATTTGTTTTGGGTTAGGGTTATGCACGAGATTGAATCTTGAGTCTTAGGTTTAGGGTTTGAGAGAGATTTTCTACTTCTTGAATTGTAGGAATTAGGAGAGATCGCCTACCTCTCGAATTTTAGGTGCTTATCTTTTATTTTATATGTTTGTGTCTGTATTGTTTGCTTTAGAGAAATAAAATATTTGTTTTACCGTAATTTCTATGGAGAATCCTATCACAATACTTTGCTCTATCTTAAAAGAACTTGGATTCCTCTCCGTGAACTTGAATTTGACCACTTTTTATAGCTATCTATTCTTGTGAAATTACATAGATTGCCAATCTATTTATTTATTTAATTCTTGTTATTATTTAGTCCGTAAATAGAAATTGAAACTTATATATTTTGAAGGACAATTTGTAAAAGTATCACATTTGTTATTCATAACTTGATATGCTCCTCCTTTGCTCTTCACTTCTTGCCTTTTTATTTTTAGCTTCCATACAAAATACATGTAGCTGGCTGGCTTAGTGGGCTTGTTGTTGTTGTGTTCCAAACAAAATACTAATAAAAATTTTTGCATTAGTCAGGCATATTCCTAAACTAGTGTTCGCAAACATCTCAAATTTGGATGAGAATATGAAAAAAATCCCTAATTTCAATTTTGAAAATCGCACCTAATTGATTTTTGCTCTGTTCTTATTGTCAAGACCCTCCTTATTCTTGTATAAAGGCATTCTGTTTCAATCGACATGCTTAATCCCCTTTCCTACTTGCACACTCTGCTCAGGCTGCACATTTGTCCGGATGCTTCCTCTTAGATATTGCTTCACGCACCTTCTCTCTCCGGTTTATTTGCTTTCTCCCCTTGTCTCGCTCACTTCTCTATTTTTCTTTGTTGGTTTGGCTCATGTAACCGCCCCTCCCACATTTTCCCCATATTTTAATGGCCTCTTTGATTGGCTATTTGGTGTCACTTGTCTCTTTTTTATTATTTGATTTAAGAAATAATATTAAATTTTTTTATTCTTATTGTATTATTTTATTACTTAATTCTTTAAATTTATTTAGCTTAATTTGATAATTGAAATATAATAATTATTATTTCATTAATTAATTATTCAAATATATTTCCTTAATTTATTAATTTAATATATTCTGATTAATTTATTTAATTATTATTTAAAAATATATTATTATTATTTTTTTTATTACAAATTTTATGGTCTCACCCCAATACTCAAGCGGTACATATTATACTTTGCTTTACCTTTATCTTTTTTCATTTGATTAAAACGTATTTTGTAATTGATATGTTCCGTTTGGTTTGATTTAAATTTAATCTTTTGGGGTTAGAATTGTAAGATAAAGATTATGTAGCTTTATTATTGACATGATAAGGGTATTTGTAAATTTTATTCATTTATTGACTACTGTATCATTCATGTCATGTCATGCAAGCTATAGATAAGCATTTATAGATATCTTTACACTTGTAAAGCAATCGATGCATTGTATTTTTTTCTCTTGGAGTGGAGTATGATGACTCATTTCTTATTAAGAAAAAAAAACAGAAGATTTACACATACCACTTTTTCTTTGGTATTTATATATTTGACACCTAAACTTCAATTTTTACACGCATGCCACCTTACCTATGCATAAAACGCTGTATAACTTTCTAAAAATTAAAATGGTGGTGTTCCGATGCGATATAAAGAATTTGGGTGGTACACATGTACAAGTAAAGTATAGGTGTTAGATTTGTAAATATATAGGAAGGTGCTGCTATGTATGTAAATGCCTCAAAAAACAAAGCTTACATGGTGATTAATTTTGAAGCTTTTAAGAGATATGAGGGCTCGAGATAACTATCAGGGATTAAAGAGTAATGAAGAGCAGTAGAAAGAAAAACAGAGCTGTGAATGAAGGCCTACCCCTATTTATTGTGAAAGGGAGCAGATTGAGTTAAAGGGTTGGGGGGAATTTATTGAAATTACATATCATGCCGGTGAATTTAGTAAATTTCTCTATAAACTTCTGTGATTGGTCAAACGGGTTGTGGAATTTGCATTCAAACCAGATATTTTTATCTGATCAGTTGACTAATGATTTGATGCAATCAAGCCAAACTTGGTTAGGTGGAAATCTCTAAACAACTAGGCTATTTGGTCTCATTTTATTTTTGTTAGTGTTTTGACCTTTTCTTCAATTAGGAAGAAAATGATAATTTTTCTATTTCCGTCAAATTTTCACTAAAATATCAAAAGCCACAGCAAAATCTTAACTTGCTTTTTTAGCTTTTTTTTAAATATTCTAATGGTTTGTTCGTGGTACATGCAAATGCACAAATTCACTTTTTTTAGGGTTGATGTTAAATTTATAAATATGCATCCTTTGGGTGGCATTTGCGTGATATTCCGAAAAGAATATTCCCTTCTATAAATTTATCCTCCATTATGAGCAGATATGGGAACAAACGGACAGGGAACTTTTACATTGGTATATAAAGCATGGCCGACCCGGACAAGCTTGCCTGAGCATGCTATTTTTAAATTGTACCTCCAACACATCTAATAAATTGCAGCCAGGCAAGTATACTCCCATTACAAATGGTAGAATTGGCATGATGGCTCCTTTTTAATTACTAGTCTTCCCATGGCTCAAATATATCTATGTTTTCTTATAAGATTCACAGTAATTTTTTGCGCTTCTATTGAATTTTGTTCTTTTGATAGTCTAGTTCTCTATATTTACTGTAGAATAGTACTAAAGTGCAACTCGACATGGTCAGCTTTATCATTTAGCTTCTTATTTGTATTTTTTCCTCAAAATATTTGTGGAAATGTCTAAATGGGCAACCTGGTATTAGTGTGAGCATCACCCACGCAAATTGGATTTCTTCTGCAATGCTATTGCTATGAACGGCAACGAAAGAGTCAATACTGCTGTTGTAAATTGTAATTTGATTTCTAGTGGCTCAATATATATGGAAAATTTGTTGAGGTTATATTGCAATGGGGCCTTTCCTATGGTAAGTATCACAGCTCCGGTTAAGGCATGTTGATTTCCTTGTAATTTGTTATTCTAGATAAAGCTATCGGAGTTTATGTAGAGAAAAAAATGGTATAATTGAGGTTTCCACAAGGATCTTTTAAGACTTGAATCTTTTTCAAATTTAATACGTGTCGTCAAATAAATTTTGGTAAAGTATAACATCTGGTGATTTTTTATAGCAATGAACCAACTCGGCTCGCTCAATATTGACTTTGAATTGCCTGATGATTTCTTCTTCTCTTACATACAGGGCAATCTCCAGATGGAGTGTGTTGTGCAAGGGATTATTGAAACGCAGGTCTGCTCCTAGTTTTCCAATTCAGAACGGGTTTACACGAAGAAAATGATATGTCGATTGCCTTCAAAATATAGCATCTTCTGTTAACTCCATTTTATTTAAATCATTTATCATTATTTCTAACCATGTTATTATTGGTTTACCCTTTTCATTTTAATTCTTTTGCATTAATTCCATCCTTGTACTCTACTTCACATACCCGAACTATCTATATAATCATATCATTGAACAGTGCACTCCTTGTTACATCATATAATCATTTCACTTTCTATCTTTAGTATATTTTTCACCTGCACCTGTAGCTTTATTTAGACTACTGTGAATTCCGTTACTGGAGACAATTATAGTAATTCTAGAAAGGTCAAGTGTACAGTAGTAAGTCAAACTTCTTGGAGGGAGTAGAATCAAATTCAACCTCAAATGAATATTTATTTGGAAAGTGAGTCACCAACACACTAGAAGAGATAATTTACATCGGAAATTGATTTTGATCTGCAGGAGGAGAAAATTGGAGAAAACTGTCAAGGAAAGCAACCCTTCCTCTTATTCTTCAACTGAAAACATATGTTACATATTTACATACACTCCAATTTCTATAGTTTAAGAATATCTCTAACAGAAGAAAGATCCTGCAATTAGATCTCATCTAATTTTGTTGTCTAATATAGAAAATGTATTTATTAGATGTCCTATAAATAAGCTACTTATAATTAAGCTACCTAATATAAAATCATTTAATTTATTACTTTTCATAACACTCCCTCTCAAGATAGAGCATATATATTTATCATGCCCAGGTTGCTACAAATATAAGTGACGGTAGTTTCATAAGGGTCTTTGTGAAGCTGTCCTCTGGTTGTTCCCCAGTCTTTATATGAGTTGTAGAATTAAATTTTGTTGAATCTTTTCTCGAATAAAATGACCCTCTATCTCAATTTGCTTAGTTCGTTCATGGAAGAAACAATTTGAAGTAATATGAATTGCAACTTTGTTATCACACTATAATTTTGCTGGAAATGTCATCTTAAAATCCATTTTGGTTAATAGATTGGGTGTTCTACATCAATTCATTCGAAGTTTGTGTCATTGCTCGATACTCACATTCTACACTGGATCATCACATTACATTATATTTCTACCACCACCAAAATACAATATCTAATAATGGATCTTCGAACAGTCTTGAAACTGGCCCAATATGCATTGAAGAAATATTCAATATTTTATGCTCATGATTATGATATAGAATACTTTTTTGAGAAGCTCCATTGTGATAACATAATATGTGTTTCAAAGTTGACTAATGATGGACTGTGGGAAAAGTTATGAATTGGCTTATAGAGCTTCCAAATAAGCAACATTAGGGTGACTCACAACGAGATAGTTTAATTTTCACACTAATATTATTCAGATCTTTAAAAGGCTCCTGGTTTAACTCCATATTTTTAAGTTTTTACTAAAAAAATTTAAAACATATTTCTGTTGAGATAAAAATACTCTTCTTGCTTTTGCGTACCTCAATTCTCAAGAAATATTTTAGGGAACCTAGATCTTTAGTGTTGAACTGATTTTGAATAAATAATTTCAATAATAAGATTCTCTGCACATAACTTCTACTAATAATAATATCATTAACTTCAACCATCAATGGAATGTTCTGAGAAGCAAATTGCTTGTAGTATATAGTGTGATCACTGCATCTCAAACTTTTCTAGTGCTTGGATAAATTTTTTAAATCATGCTCTTTTACTTTGCTTCAATCCATATAATGACTTTCGAAGATGACAGACTTTCACAGACTCTCCCTTAGCAACAAACCTAAAAGTTTACTCTATGTATACCTCTTTTAATAGATTACCATGCAGAAATACATTCTTCACATCAAGTTTGTGCAAGGGTCAATTCTTCGTTGTGGCCAATGAAAAAAAAGACCACAACAACAACAACAACAACAAAGCCTTAATCCCACTAAGTGGGGTCGGCTACATGAATCATTTTCTCCATTGTGTCCTATTTAGTGTCAAAGTTTCATTTAAAATAACAAAAATAGACCAATCAAAATAAATTTAGCTATTGGACAGAACGTGTCCAAGTATGGCCATAAGTCTTAGCATAGCCTTTAGCAACCAATCGAGCATTAAGGTAAGCTACAGATCCATTAGAATGAAACTTTACCGCAAAGACTCATTTACAACTATAAATCTTCTTGCCAGAAGGTAGTTGAACAAGTTTTCATTTTTTTTTTCAATTAAGACATTCATTTCATCGAACATTGTTGCCCGCCACCCAGAATGGGATATGGTTTGCTGAAAGGTCTCAGGAACTCAACGGAGTCAAGAGAAGCAATGAAAGAGCAAGAAGTAGAGTGTGACTGGTTATAGTTAACATAAGAGGAAATAGGATATGTGCATTGACGTTTACCTCTTCAAAGTGTTATGGGTAAATCAATGTCACTGGGAGAGGATCCATTGAAGAAGGTGATACGGTGCCAAATTAAGATCAGGAGGATGAGGTAAGAATTAGCGATTTGTGGTCTAGGCTGAGACACTGGTGGTGGAGGTGGAGCTGGAGAAGTATCTGAACTGATGATGTGATATATTAATAACTCATCAGACTCTTGTAAAAGTTTACGCAACGACGAGTCACCAAAGAATGGGTTTCTCTCATGAAAGGTGATGTCAGCAAAAACCATGTACCTATTTAAGAGGGGAAAATTTTCTATTACCCTTTTTGCAAATGAGAGTATTCTAGAAAGATACCTTAATGACTTAGGGTTTAGTTTTGGAACCTGTGGATGAGTATCACAAACAAAACAAGTACCCTCAAGTATATGTTGTTCAATGGAAAAGAGAGTTGAAAATAATACTTAGTAGGATATCTAGTTCTATAAAATAATAGAAGACATCCGATTTATCAAAAAATATGCAATAGAAATTGCATTAACTCAAAATTGTCAGGGCACATTAGTTCAAAACAAAGTCTTTTTGTCTTGAGATCTAAAAAAAGATAATGATCAAGAAAAAATAAGATATAATAATTAAGATCATGTGTAATTTTGCTAACAAAGACAGATTGGAAGAGAATTGAGCTAAACTAATGATAGAAGTTAAAGGCAATGTTACTTTGATTGTGCCAAAATCAAGAACATTTGAGGTAGATCCATCTGTTAAGATGACGAAAGAAAGATGTCTATGAAATGTGGAAAAAAGTTTTAGATTACCTATCATGTGATATGTAACACCAAAATCTATGACCCACTATGTGGAACAAGAAAGAAGACAAGTATCATTATTACCTGACTCAACATGGGCAGTGATAAATGGGAATTATTGGTTGCTTCTTAAAATTGGATGAATTTAGCATATTCATCTGCAGAAATTTAGAGTCCGACTTTGATAGGCCTCGTTAATAGTGACCATGTGAGATGACTATGATCTAGAACCCTTCTGATTTTTTTTGAGTAAACTTTGACATGCTTTCTTTGTATGACCATAACAATAGTAGCAAACTACCATCGAGTTTTGATTTCCATAATTTAGAGTTCCACTTCTATAGTTAGCTTTGAGACTGATCTTTACTGATATTTATATATTTTTAGCTAGCAAGACAACTAGGTTTTTGTATGGATAAAGTCTGAGAACTCAGAATAGCACACAACACTCTAGTATAGGCTTTCCTCAGAGTAGTAACTTCAGGGTCTGATTGGATCCATGACTTCACCTTCATACTTAAAGCTGCGGCTACTTGGAAAACTCATAATAACCATTTGTTCTTTGAGCCTGTTAATCCGGATATCGATACTAAAAGGCGAAGTAAATTCAATTCTTTATAAGCACGCTTAAAAAGCATGTGATAAGTGCTAAGGAATTGATCCTGTTGTTCAGTTCTATAGAACCCCTTGCATATATTAAGATTCGTGAAACATTTTCTATCCCGAAAAACGCATGTCGATTCCTCCATCGCATCTTTAACATAGTCACAATGAGTAATATGACTAGATTGATTAGGTTTCATAAAATTTCATATTTATATCAAGATCTCGGCATCAATTCTCATCCACTTCGAATAATTTAGATTAGTCTCAACTAGGGGATTTTCAATGAGTTGGCTCTTGAGAAATACTTCTCAAGTAAAGTCTCACCGTTTTATTCTAATAAAAATAATTGACGTCATTTAATTTTTCATCAGTAATTTTAGCCACTGATGAAATCAAACTTATAATATGTTTTTGTTTGCTAACCATGATTATCAAGTATTCAAATAGACTGAACAAACTAATGTTATGTTGCTTGTTGAAAAAGGAGATGGAGTGAAACTAACCCATATGCTATGATCTCGTTGTCTGTTTCGGGGATACCAATAAGCTATTCTTCTGGATGGACTCCTCAATTCGACGATATAGACAAGTCGAAAGATGAGATAAACAATACTGAACTGTAGGAGACAAATGACTTGATGAACAGTTTGATGATCGCTAAAGGCAAAAAAAATGACTAATGATGACGTAGGAGATGAATGCTCACAATGAACGACCACACTCGAGCTGTGATCGATGTCACAAGATTCTCTATATATTAGTAATATCTATATATTTATATACAGTCTAATCTCTATAGATTAGGAATATCTCTAATTGAGGGAAGTGATAAGATTCTCTATAGAAATTGGGACAAGACAAATATTTAATTTCTGTAAAGCAAACAATACAACTATGAACATATAAAATAATAGATATACACCTATAATTCGAGAGGTAGGTGGTTTCTCTCAATTCCTACAATTTGAGAGGTAGGAAATGTCTCTCAAACCTTAAACCTAATACTCAATACCCAATCTCATACATAACCATAACCCTAAACATATTTGCCTAATTTATACTAAATAATAATAAATGACAAATGACTAGATTGCTCTTAGGCACACAATGGACAAAATTGCCTTTAGGCTAGGCACTGACATAACAATATTCCCCTAAAAAAAGATGCCTTATTCTCAAGGTGGAAAAAAGTGAGGGTGTTCCTCCTTCACCACAACTGTCTCAGTTTCTTCATCCTTTGCCTTAGAAATTGTGAGAACATATAATGTTCGATACTTCCTACGCTGTTATGGGGCAAACTTTTCATCACATCAAAAAGATAATTTCTTGACTTGCTTCTTTTAAATCTCTGTCTGTTTGAGGTGCTTGAGAGTCATTCCCGGTTATCACCCATGATTCTTGTCCTGTGGAGCTTCTTTTTAGACTTCCATTATTGGAGCTTTTGATATTGTTGTGTAGTGGTAGTTCGATTTGGTGCTCCACCTGTGCTGCTCCTATTAGCCAATTCCATTGAATTTTTATCTTCAACCAAATATATTAGTTTCATAGTTTCCCCTAGTCCTTGCAATCTCAGTAGGTAAAGTGATGCTTGTATCTCTAGTTTCATCCCATTTATGAAGTTGCATTCCAACACTACTGTTGATATCCCTCTCATACTTCTGGATATCATCTCAAATTTCTTCTTATACTCCATTTTGGATCCTTCCTAGACCAAAGCAAAAGATCGCTCGTGTAAATACCCTTCTTTAGCGGTTTTGAAGCGTTCCATGTGATCCTTGAATTTTTCCCATGTTCGGATTGGTTGACATTGTTCTCTCCATTGATACCATGCTAGATCCTTTCACACCATCAATTTTTCTTCCTTCATCAGCTCATTAACAACAAATTTTTTGTCCATACAATAAACCCAACCATAGGCATCCTTTTTTTCAAAGTTCGACATGTTCAGCTTTTTTATGTCCGAGTCTCCTCAATTTCATTGACTGAAATTCATTCTACTCGTAAAGCAGGGGCTTCCTTGACCCATATTGATTTATTTTCTTTCATAAGTCTGGCTCGCCCTATAATCTATTTGCTCATCCTTGTAGGCTCTTGAATCTCCTTCCGCCCTACAAGTTGATGTAACAAAAGGCACTGACATTATCAGATGCCACCCTTAGCAAGGGACCCACCTACCGTGGTTCTCTGTTCCGGGCTGAAATCCTTTGAACCAATCTTCTCCAGCCTTAAATCACATGCCATCTGGTTTTGCTTGCTAATGCTCATTCCGACCGTCCAGATCTGGTGTTGTTTCTTCCAAGTGCTTTCACTCGAGTTTGCTTCTAATTCCTTTGCTCGATACCTCTGTGGAAGATGGCGGGTTTTTGTAGGACTTTGTGATCTCCTTAATCATTTCTTCTTGGACTATGAACCTCCCCTTCAACCTCCTCTCCATGGCCAAGAAACGCTCCTCAATTCCAGATCTGATTTGACTCATATTTTCCTCCAATCTACTTTCTTATCCGCCATTATTTCATAACTCCATTACATTGAAATTGATAGATTCATAATTTCTTAGGTGGTTTTGGCATGCATGAAACTCTAGATGTTGCGATCCTTGAATTCCTATACGCGGTTAGAACATGACAACTAGAAGCTGCGCGGAACTCTAGAACCAGCGATCTAAATTCTTGTACATGGGTTAGGGCAGGAAATCCTATTGTTGGGCTCTCATAATCAGAATTCTTGTCGCTCACAAATCCCGATCATGAGTCTCTATAACGAGCGGTGCATAAACTCTTTCATTGCAGTGATCCCAATCACTTATTTCAATTAAAAACGATGCAAACTTCTAAACGCTATGACCAGTTGTCGCCTGTACACTACGATCCCATTGTTTGTGTCCCAGCTAGACCATTCTATGATTTGGCTTTGTTGCCTTTTGATTTAGTTTCCATGTGATCCCGACGCTGTAATTTGGCTTCCTTACGATCACAGATAGCTCGATCATGACTGTATCACAGCAAAGCACAAGCGGAGATCCTATTATCAATTCCCAATTAGCTCTATCGAGACTGTATCACGATGATTTGGGTCACTGTACGACACGATCATTTCTCCTCTTAGATGACCGTGATCTCGTCGGCCTTCCCCTGCTAGTTCGATTGCGGCTCTATTGTCATGAGAGGCTAGTTCAATCGCGTTAGCTTCCTAGCTTTCGATCCCGACGCCTCTATTCGTGATCCCTTTCTCGGTTCCTTTTTTCTTCAGAAATCAAATGCTCAGATACCAATTTGATAGAATTCTCTATAGAAATTAGGGCAACAATAACAACAACAAAGCCTTAATCCCACTAAGTGGGGTCGGCTACATGAATCCCTTTTCTCCATTGCGTCCTATTTAGTGTCAAATTTTCATTTAATTCTAATAAATTAAGATTATTTTTTATGCAATAAGCCCATGTCCTTCTAGGTTTACCTCTGCTTTTCTTAACATAAGTTGAATCTAAAACATCTACTCTCCTAATCAGATCATTAGGTGGTCGACGTTTAATGTGAACAAACCATCTAAGGAGACTCTCTCTAATTTTGTCGGTCACTGGTGCAACACCAACCCTATTACGGATATATTCATTTCGCATTTTGTCTCTAAGTGTAAAACCACTCATCCACCTAATCATTCTCATCTCGACAACGCTTAACTTAGCATTATGCTTCTCTTTTAAATGCCAACATTCAGCACCATAGAGCATTGCAGGTCTCACCACCATCTTATAAAATTTTCCTTTAAGTCTACGCGGTACTTTTCTATTACATAAAAGGCCGAACGCATTCCTCCACTTTAACCAACCAACCTGAATTCTACTATTAACATCCCCACCTATATCACCATCACTTTGAACAATAGACTTGAGATATCTAAATCGTTCACACTTTTTAATAATTTGATCACCCAAAGTTACACTTCTGTCACTAGAGCTACCATTACTAAAATTACATTTCATGTTTTCAGTTTTAGTTCAACTCAAATGAAGACCTCTAGACTCCAATGTAGACCTCCATAATTCAAGTTTTTCCTGAGCTTTTTCTCTCATCTTATCCACAAGGAGGATATCATCAGCAAAAAGCATTAACCAAGGTACATGCTCTTGTAAATGTCCAGTAAGACCATCCATAAATAAAACAAAAAGATATGGGCTTAAAGCCGATCCTTGATGTAAACCAACAAAAATAGTAAAATATTTGGTCAATCCTCCTTCATTTCGAACACATGTAACAACTCTAGTATACATATTTTTAATGACTTGAATATAACTCATATCAACACCTTCGTCTCAAGAACTCTCCAAAGAATATCTCGGAACCTTATCGTAAGATTTTTCTAAATCAATAAAAATCAAATGTAGATCCTCTTTAATATCTTTGCATCTCTCCATCAAACCTCTCAATAAATGTATAGCTTCCATAGTAGACCTGCCCGACATAAATCCAAATTGATTATGAGAAATCTTGGTAATATGTCTTAACCTATGTTCAATTACCCTCTCCCATAATTTTAAAGTATGACACATCAATTTAATTCCTTTATAATTTGCAAACTCTTGTGCATCCCTTTTATTTTTAAAAGTGGGGACCAAAATACTCTTCCTCCACTCCTCAGACATCTTTTTAGTTTTTAACATAATATTAAAAAGTTTATTAAGTCAAGAAACTCTCAAATCACCTAAACATTTCCACACTTCAAGTGGGATATCATCAGGTCCTACAAACTTTCCAACACTAGTTTTCCTGAAAGCCTTCTCAACTTCCTTTCTACTAATGCGACGGTAAAAAAGAAACATTTTATTATTATTAACGATATTAAGATCACTAAGATCGATCGTATTTTCAAAATCTTCGTTAAAAAGTTTATCAAAATAACTCATCCACCTATGTTGAATATCTTTTTCTAAGAAAAACACTTTTTGATTTTCATCTTAATACACTTTAGTTGATTTAAATCTTTACTTTTATTTTCTCTTTGTTTGGCTAGTTTATACATATATTTTTCACCCTCCTTAGTATTTGACCTGTTATAAAGATCACTAAAAATATAATTTTTAGCCTCACGGATTATTCTTTTAGACTCTCTGCGGGTTGTTATATATTTTTCCTAAGTCTCTACGCTTTTACATTTAAACCAATTTTTATAACCTAACATTTTATATTTTATCTTTTCTTGCACATTATTATTCCATCACCAACTATTTTTATTTATAGAAGTTTTTTCTTTTGATCCTCCAAGTACATATTTTGCCACTTATTTAATAGTATTTGTTACTTTTTCCCACATATCATTTGCTTCTTTATGAACATCCCAAAAGTTTAAATATTGAATTTTACTCGTAAAAATAATTTTGTGTCTTTTAGGTGCCGCCATCTAATTCTATGATGCTGAATCCTAATATTCTTTATTTTACAACTCTTCATCTTCAAATCTAGAACTAATAATCGATGTTGGGTACTTAATTCTTCGCTTGGAGTGACCTTACAATCCTTACAACCGACGATCTCTTTTTTTCATAAGAAAATAATCAATTTGTGTTTTATTAGATCCATTTATATGAGTAATAAGATGCTCATCTCTTTTCTTGAATAAAATATTAATAATAATCAAATCATATGCTAAAGCAAAATCTAATATGACTCTACCTTCTTCATTAATCGATCCATAACCGTAGCAACCATGAATATTTCTGAAATCTTCTACCACTCTACCGACATGTCCATTTAAATATCTTCCAATAAAAATTCTTTCTTTAAGAGGTATCAAGTGTATTAAGTCTTCTAAGTCATTCCAGAATTTATCTTTGGAGCTTATATATAAACCTACTTGAGGAGCACAAACACTTATAATATTAAAAATCTTAATATCAATAATAATCTTAAGTCATTATTATTCTATCTCCAACTCTATTGAGTTTTACAACATTATCTTTCAAACTCTTATCTATAATTACACCTACACCATTTCTAGTGCGACTCTTACCAGAATACCATAGTTTAAAACCTAAGTTATCAATCTCCTTAGCTTTTTCTCCAACCCGTTTAGTTTCTTGAATACATAGGATATTTATCTTTCTATGAATTATAATATCAACTAATTACTTTAATTTACCATTGAGAGTACCTATACTCCAAGACTCTATCCTAATACTAATATTATGAACTAACTTCTTTACCCGCATTCGTTCTTAATGTGAGAACCCTTGCTTATTTGACACTACACCCGGGCGCTGGTGTAGCGGCCCTTGCACACTTTCCACTGTATTCAGGCCATACAACGCGTCGCTTCGCGCAACACCCTAGCACTTACACAATGATCAAAAGGATTCATGTCATGATTTTTTTCGACAAGTTTTATGCTCGCTGTCGACTACCTAACGCAACCCTCTACTTTTCACATATAAAATTAAGAAGAAAAACCTAGAATTAAAGAGGTAGGAAATCTCTCCCAATCCCTAAACCTAAGACTCAATACCAAATCTCACGATAACCCTAGCCCTAAACATATTGGTCTTCTTTATATTGAGCAATAATAAATGAAAAACGATAAAGTTTCTCTTAGGCGTACAAAAGATAAAATTGCTCTTAGGCTAGGCACTCGTGTAACAGAATGATTCTGCAATTAGATCTCCTCTAATTATGTTATGTAATATAGAAAATATATTTATTAGATATCCTATAATCAAACTATCTATATCAAGCTTCCTCATATACAACCAATAGATTCATTACTTTCCACAACAAAAATGAAGGGTTGAAGTTATGTTTACTTTTATTTTTAAATTTCAGTTTTGGTGATGTCAAAAGAAATCTTGTCAATGACCGTGCGAAGCATTAAATTTCATTTGAATATGCTACATCATGCAGTGTCCGACAAAATAACTGGATTCTTAGTTGTAGTATAGGTGGAGAGTTTTTCTGCAAATATTTTATTTGTGGTGGAGTTGTAAAGGGGATGGACACGTGGAATAGAGATTTTTAGAAGGGGTACTTGCTTGTTTTTCATACAAATTTGTTCTGCCTTTCGAACTGCAACACATTTGCTTTGACAGAAAGACATAATCTTCAGTTTTCTTTTTTTTTTTTTTTCATTACAAAGAATAATCGGCTGCTTAGCTTTCCTGCAATATGTATAATAGCATCTGCCTATCCTACTTGCTTGGCTTTGAAACATTCAAATTAGTCAAACTTGCTAATGATTTAAGATGCTTATTCTATGCTAACGTTTTGTAACCTTTTCTCACCTAAACGTAATTTCCCTTTTGCACAATCTATCTGAGTTTTCAAGATCAAAATACATCTTGTATATTTAGATTTTTCCATCTTAGTTCTGAAAATTTTCTAGTATTCAATTCAATCCCTCAAATTAGTCAAACCTGCTAATGATTTAAGATACTTATTCTATGCTAACGTTTTGTAACCTTTTCTCACCTAAACGCAATTTCCCTTTTGCACAATCTATCTGAGTTTTCAAGATCAAAATACATCTTGTATATTTAGATTTTTCCATCTTTGTTCTGAAAATTTTCTAGTATTCAATTCAATCCCTCAAATTATCAAATTCATACCTTTTTGGTCCTCCCATCATCTCAGAAAGCTTGAATTTATGGGAGGGAGGTAAATGTTGAGGGTATTATTTACTTTTTATGCTTAGGTGGATGAGTATTTGTGCGTCTGCCCTCGTAGTTTTTTTAGGAATAATAAGAATTTTTGTTCAATGGGATCCTCACTTTCTTCAAGCTGGTAGCATATGACTTACAATGATCAATGCAGGCTATTCTCATGTACTTCTTAGGGCAACATAACATGTTTGGTTAAATTGTACTTTCAAGTATGTAAAATTATCACTAGTCTACGTAATATACTTCTAAAATCTTTCTTGTCTCACTCATGGCCTTTTTGGAACTAATGAATGCTATATTCATATTTTCCATTTAGGTCCTCTTACTCACAAATCTAATCCATACTTTCGTTAATTTATCGCTAATCTTTTCGCTCATATAATATATTCCACTTGGATTTCTATTTGTCAAAAAGCGCCTACTTTCAACCATCCAGTTTTCAGTCTACTTTTTTTTTTCTCATAAATCATGTAATTAGACCACAATCACTTGCTGTTCCATTTCTATAACTTGATCATTTATGTTGTGACATTTGGATCAATGTATTTTGCTTTATAAATACTATTAACATTATCAATCCACTTAATTTTTTGTTTATAGAAGCTTTTATCTATGAGGAAATGTATACATGTCTAAATTTTGTAATGCCAGCTACGATTTAATCGATCAACTTTCCCATTCTTGCTGAGTAGTGCTAACAATCTACTGGTAGTAGTAGCATGTATTTAAAGTAGATTGAAATGCATAATTAAGGATAGAAAATGCACCCATTAAATGGGAAGATAAAATAACTTTTAGGTGATTAGGAGGAAATTATAAGCTTAAAATATCGTGCATAGAGGCTGTTCAAGATTATTGACAAAGAAAGATTTAACAACTTATGTTGCATGCAATGAAAATGATTGAAGAATTACGATTCAAAACATTGACTCCAAACATTGGGTTAGGGCTAATGATAATTTTAAAATCTGACAATTATTTCAATTTGATCACTGTGGCAATAATATTTTTTCAGCATGTTGATGCCCTGGAGATCCTTCTTCGTGGTCTTTGTGGTGTTCCCAAAGAACAAGTCAGAGTCCATGAACTGTGCCTAAAAAGTGGACCAAACCTCGGTGAGAAATAGCACTGAAGCAGCTTTATCATATTGATGCTTCTTTCATTACAGCTTGTATGAATTGATCTCTCATTACTTCAGGTGTTGTGCCTTCTGAGCTACGACTATTGTGTGATTTGGTGCACCCAATGCCATCATGGTATGAGCTTCCTTTTTCATTATATAATTATTTTTGCACGCATAATTATCAACATCTACATTATTTAAAAGAAACTAATGGTGTGTTTTAGAGTTCTTTATAAGTGCCTTTCATTTTGAAATGCTGTTAACAGTTGTTTTGGAGCCAACGTTTCATCTGCTTTTATGCTAACCCTGTTTTGGAAATTGGGATTCTGCAAACGACAACTTCTCGCTCAGTTTGGCGGTTCTAGTCGTGGTTTGGATTCACAATTACCATCTTGCATCCATGAATGCGGTAATTGACTCATTTTATCCCCAAAATTACCTCCCTTCTTCTTTCTCCTTTTGGCTTCGCTGCAGGCAAGTGGTGTTAGGGTACATTCGCAATCCTCTTCTCTTCTCCCCTGCATTTGCTACCGCCTCTCTCTATATGTATAACACTTACCTCATTTCATATTTTCTCTTGTGGTGGTGATTTGTTGCTTTTTCGTTTTACCTATGTGGTTGTGCTTTGGGGCTTCCCAGTTTTCTTCTGCGGTGATAATTTGGTGCTTCTCGTTTAACTTATATGGTTGTGCCATTGGGGCTTTCAGTTATCCTCTGTGGTGGTGGTTTGGTGCTTATCGTTTTTCTTATGTGATTGTGCCTTGGGGCTTTCGGTTTTCCTCTGTGGTGGTGGTTTGGTGCTTCTAATTTTGCTTATATGGTTTTGCGTTTGGGTTTTTCAGTTTTTCTCTATGGTGGTGGTTTGGTGTTTGTTGTTTTACTTGTGTGATTGTGCTATTGGGACTTCTCGGTTGTCTTCTGACCACCCAAAACCCTTCTCATAACCACCACACGATCGTTGTCGACCACCCAAAACCCTTCTCACTTGCTGTGCCTTCAGTTCCACACCATCTCTTCACTACCACCAGCCTCCTGTGGTTGTCGTCAACCCTTCCAATCATCCACATCCCTCTAGCCGACCTCCACCGCCCATTATGATACATTTTAGGAGCGTTGTTTGTGTCGTTTCATGTTGTGAGTTGTTATTTTCGTTCGAGTCATGATGTAATCTTATTTTAATGTTAATGAAAGATTGTTTTTGGTGTTTCTATTATTTCCCCTACAAGTTCTGGTATCATGTCTTCTCTCAATTGTATCATCTCCTGCACACCCTTCCCATCGGGTGTGTTAAAGTTATTCGCGCAAAAGTCTTCCTTGAGAGCTGATTGACTCGCTCAAAGTTAGAATGCTTCTACAGGTATGCATGCCTCTGTGGTGGTGGTTTGGTGCTTCTAGTTTTATCACATTGGTTGTGCTTTAGGGCTTCTCGGTTTTCCTCTATGGTGGCGATTTGGTGCTTCTCGTTTCACCACAGTGGTTGCGCCTTTGGTCTTCTTGGTTTTTCTTTATGTTGTGGGTGTTGGTGTGGTTGTCACAGTGAATTTTACTTGTAAAACACCAAGGCACAACCACATATGTGCATATCTAGCTAGTAAAGTTCCTTATATATTTCGTGCAACACTCAAAGATGAAGTGATATGCTTGATTGTTGTAGATTCACTTAAAAATTATGAATTTAATATCACTAGTCGAAGCGACATCCAAAGATGGGTATGAGGTGGTTTGGTGGTGTATGTTTGCTGTGGGTGTGAGTGTGGATTTGCAATGTTGGCTGTTGGTAAGGGTTGGCTTTGTTTTTGGCTGTGGCTTTTGCATGGATGGTTGTGGTTGGTTTTGGTTTTGCATTGATTGTTGTTGGCTATGGGTGTGATTTGGTTGATATGTTGCACACAAACCAGTGAACTATTATGCCTTCACATATGTCATGTGGGTTTTGACTCATTTGGTTTTCGTAATGATATGTAGAGCAATGATGAAAAAAAAAGAACTCAACAGGTCATCAATTGCAAATAATATAATTATCCCCACTTGTTTGCCACAGACGCTATCAGGTTTTAAAGCACACATCACATTGTTAACCACGTATACTTGGTCTTACCACACATGACGCTGCTAATCACAGATACAACCTGGTCTTTAGACCACACATACACTGATAACCACAAATACTACCTAATATTACCACACATGACACTGTTAATCATAGATACTACCTGGATCTAGATCACACTATTAACCATAAATATTGCATAGTCTTAAAGTAAACAACACACTGTTAATCATATATACTGTCTGGTGTTAGAACACACATCACACATCACACATCACACTATTAAACCACATATACTACATGGTCTTCCCACACATGACAATGCTAACCACAGATATTTGGTCTTAGACCACGCATAACACTGATAACCTCAGATACTACCCGGTCTTACCACAGATGACACTGTTAACCACAGAAATTACATAGTCTTAGAGCAGATATCACACTGTTTATCATAGGTACTGCCTGGTTATATAGCAAAAACCACACTATAAACCACATATACTACCGGGTATCGATCACATGACACTGCTAACCACAAATACTACTGTGTTAAAAGCTATATGGTACAATTGGTGATCCCAGATGGAGCAATTTTTGATAAATTGATCTTATTGATTTCTAATTCTATTCGATGTCTTTTAAATTTTATTTCAATTTTTATAATTACTTTTTAATTGTAAGATAAATTATATCGTTTTCTCAAAAGTTTTTATCTACATGATACATCAAATGGGAAACAAAAGAAAAGTCATATATCAACCATTTGGGAGAGGGAGGTCAAGATATATTTTGTGATTTATGCTTGAAAGAGATATAAATTGACAATAGATCAACAACATACTTCAATAAAGAAGGTTGATAAAACATAATTAAAAGATTTTATAAAAGAACAAAAAGATTGTATGAAAAAACTCAGTTGAAAATAAATGGGATCAATTGAAAAAAGATTGAAAATTGTGGTGGGAATTAAGGAGATAATGTTGTGACCTTGTTAAGAAAACAGTGAACACATCAAATGAGTTATGTAGAAAAAATTTCATTACGTAGAAATTATTATATGGATTTTCATTTTATCATATTTATTGAAATTTGATTTTATCAATCTTTGGTCTTGCCCAATGCGAAACAATTTAAGGTTTTTGGAATAGACCTTGAGATAAGGATAAATTTGATTCTATAAATTTCGGTGGCTATGTGCTCCATTATCTAGGAAGCAACATATGACTTCCCTCAAAATTTGGATGAGTACGAATATGCTCATTCAAAAGGAGTTTAAGAGGAAGCATTATAGGAAGAGAATAAGGCAAATCAAGGCATTCCAAGCGTTTTGTAACCTCCACATAAGAATGGAAAAAGAAAATGATTGTCGGCTCCCACTATTATTTGAGCAAATTTCACATCTGGTCACGATCTACACCTATATTACATCCAGTGCTTGCATGCTTATTCAGGGATATCCAACCATGAAAAAAAGTCCTGAAGCTGTTGGACTCTATTCCCGAGATATTTGATATGTTCTTATATTTATTCGTCATAATACTTCTAGTGGATCGAACAAATTGGGAAGCTTTCATGACAATGATGTTGGAACGAGGATTCCTTACCTCGATATTTTTTAAACAGTCAGCCTAGTTGTTGTGTTCTTTTTATTTCTTTTCCTCATTGGAATGTAATAATTTAAACTTAATATTCTGTGATTTTTTTTGTGACATTTCAGTATGCATGTTTCGTACTAGTTGTACTGTTTTATTTATGTAATTGTTCTCTTATAGTATAAATTGTTATTTTAATATATTGAAATATGCATAAAATAGTCATATTGACTCATAAAAAATGCGATTTTAGAGATAGTGGAATTAACAACGATTATGAATACTACTACAGTGTGTTTTACCACTATGTATTATTAAATAAATTTGTATGTCACCGTGTGTGTCATCGTCGTCTGTGGGTGACAAGTGGACTGATGACCTGCCCAAGGTCATCCGACCAGAATTTATAGTCTGTTTCAGATGTATTTTTTTTTTTGATTTGCTGGCCAAATTGTAGAAAAAATTATGAGATGCATAGATCATCCCGATTTACATCTAGGGAAGTACTAGCTATCTCTTTTATTTTGACACATAATGAGTCCATTCATGTTACTTTTGAGCAATTTCAACACTCAATAAAGACGATTAACAAATATCTCGATATTATGTTAAATTGTCAAACTTATAGATCCTATTTTTGCTCATACACCGAGACAAATCTGTAATGATACAAGATACATGTCATCCTTTAAGGTGTTCATTTATCTATTTAGTTTGCATGGATGTTTTACAAATAATTTGCTCTAATAAAATTTTTAGGTAGGATTGTATATGAGCAACTGATGACACTTATCGATGTACACCTTGAAAACAATGACAAGATTGTATATATAGGATGTTGTGGATTTGCAACACAAAATATATTAGCAGTTTATTAGCATGCGTTTTATATTCTTAATGATTGGATGAGAAGGGAGTGCTCATGATAGTCGCATTTTCAATTTGTCACCCAATGCCGTGAATACAAATTTCCAATGACTCCACCTAGTTATTACATTCATAACCGTATATGGAGTATTATATTTGAAGAGTTGTACTAATAGTGTTATTATGCTTGAAAACTTTATCTCATCGATTTGGTATATCCTATTCAATGAGGTTTCTTAAAGCCCTTCTCCGATACAAGATACTATTTTTCTGACTTGAAGGAATGAATTGCTCAATAAAGAATACTCATTATTACAGTGTGTTATCAAAAGTGCTTTAGAATTGAGTCATACTCCGAGATATATCAACATATCCCTTCAAAAAATATATAAAGATAGTTGTTGCAACGACAGCTTTACATAATTTTATATGGAGACATTCATCTCCAAACGATATTGATTTCAGAATCTTGGATGAAGATCCCGCATGCATACCTGTAGAAGCATTTTAACTTCGAGCAAGTCAATCAGCTCTCAAGGAAGACTTTTGCGCGAATAACTTCAACACACCCGATGAGAAGGGTGTGCAGGAGATGATACAATTGAGAGAAGACATGATACCAGAACTTGTAGGGGAAATAATATAAACAGCAAAAACAATCTTTCATTAACATTAAAATAAGATTACATCATGACTCGAACGAAAATAACAATTCACAACATGAAACGACACAAACAACACTCCTAAAATGTATCATAATGGACGGTGGAGGTCGGCTAGAGGGATGTGGATGATTGGAAGGGTTGACGACAACCACAGGAGGCTGGTGGTAGTGAAGGGATGGTGTGGAACTGAAGGCACAGCAAGTGAGAAGGGTTTTGGGTGGTCGACAACGATCTTGTGGTGGTTATGAGAAGCTTGAAGTTGTCGGCGGCTAAGGGGAGTGAAAAAGGTAGGTTGTGGATGATAAAAAAGGGAAGGATACAATCAATATCGTGTCGGCGACACAATCGGACCACCACCTCCTCGGATATAGTTCATAACGGGGAAACAGACTTACACAGGAGATCTGAAGCTAAACACAAACACAACTCTACCCAAAGATAGCAATTTATGGACTCCTTAAAGAAGCTTATACACAAATGAAGACTGTGGAGAGCTTGGAAAATGCAGAAAATCAAAATTCCATTGTTTGCGCCCATCTGGATCGCGCATGTTTACGATCCCTTTCGCCTGCTCGTTCTTGTGAAGGTTCACGGGCTCCCTACTTTCCTGCGGGTTCTCCCACTCTCACTAATTCTTGCGGGTACCCACTCGCAAAGTTATGTTGTGCTTGGATCCTGCGAGATCGAAGCGCCCCGAATCAAGGTGCAGTTTAGCTCTCGGGGGTGTTGTTTTAGCGCCCGAGTTAGGGCGCGCTGGCAGCGTCTTTGTCAGTCTCCTGGGGTTGGTGGAGCTTTGACTTCATTGGTCGAAGCTTTCGTTTTGTTATCAGCCATCTTGGATCCCACTGGCGACTGCACTGTTGCCCGAGGTATTTGAGGGTTTCCATAGTTTGTGAGCAAATGTCCATTTCGATATGTCCTTTTGGGGTTGTATACCATGCCTATGTTAGTGAATCTTCTTGAATCGGGGTGCAATTTAGCACCTGGTGGCGTTGTTTTAGCGCCTGTGTCAAGACATTACGGATGTCTTAGTGAATTCATTGATTATATCTGATTAATATGTTTGTAGTGTCTTTATGTTGATGTTTATTGATTCAAGTGTATTGAGGATTGGTTGATTTATATTCTTTTTCATATTTCAATATTCTCTTTCATATTTCAATATTTAAATTTTAATGTTACAACTTTGGAGATGCATATTTTTTCTTTTATCTGATTTTTCTTTTTTTTTTCAAATTATGGGCCTTTTTTTTGTCATTGTTCTATTGTATGTTAGTCAAATTTATCAATTAAAAACATGATATATTATCACTTCAGGAAAAATAAGTTCAAGATCATCAGATACTTTTAGAGCTTTGTATTGCCATTATGGTATGTAGTATTCTGAATACACATTAACAAGGAAATGCAGCTATGAGAGGGGATTTTCATTGTTGTCCTGGAAATAGAACACGTGAATTGGTGATTTTTTCGATGAATTGATGACCTAGATTTCGCTCTATATGTTGACTAAGTCAGGTGAGATGTTATGGATGGAAAATTACCCTAAATATTTGATCGTTTGGGCGTGAAAGCGAACATCAAAATAACATACTAGTTATTTTTATAATTTTTACTATTGTAATATTATGCATAAAATGATGACTTGCAATTGATATACTGGACAAATTTTGATTCCTGACGTGTTTTTTATATTACTGGAACTATTATAGTTATTTTGTTGCAATTATTATGAAAGCTACAGCCGTTCAACAGATTTACATCTATAGAGCATAAATATCTTTATTATTAGAAATAACTGCAACATAGAAGATTATCCAAGCAGACTACTATTCCGACAACAGATTTCTGAAAACATCTGTGAAACGGCTTCCTCTGCTTCTTCAAAAAGCAAATGCCACCCTAAAAGCACCCTAAGGCCTCATTTGAAAATCTTTTTTTGCTGCTTTCCATTTCAGGAAACGTCATTTATTTATTTGGTAAATAGTTTGGTTGTGAAGCTTATTAAAAATGTTTTCCAAAAAACTCCATTTTCTCGCTAATGTCAACTGCTATTTCCTTTAACTTTAGAATATTATTTTTTCTAAAACAGTTTTTAAACAGACCTTTTTCTAAAGCAAAACCTCCATCAAATAAAGCCTAAATCTGACATCTTGTAAAGGACTGTGAGACACGTTGGGGGCGCAATGAGAGGAGCGGGAGCCGACCAAATTTCTGTTTTGGTTAGAACTGTGGTGGAAAGCAAAGTAAGCAATAATGTACTTCGTTTCTTCTACGGTCTTGGCTACAAGTTGGACCACGAAATCTTAAAGGTGGGCTTTGCATTTACCTTCCATGGAGTTGCCCAAATCTTTGTCACTGTAACTTCAGCACATAAAATGCCAAAGCTTCATGCGATAGATGAAGCTGTGCCCATCACTCCTAACATACAAATGGTAGAGATTACAGCCCCTGCCACAGCTGAAAATTATAATGAAGTTGTGGTAGCAGTTTCATCATTTTGTGAATACTTAGCTCCGTAAGTGTTTCATGACCTCGCATAGGCAGTTACGCTATGCTTTATTTGTTTGGCAACTGGAGTTGATATTTTATTCTTTCACAGGTTATTGCATCTCTCAAAACCAGGAGTCTCAGCAGGTATTGTTGCCACTGCTTCTGCAGCTGCTGCATCGCTTATGTCAAATAGTGCCAGTAAGTCTCTATAGTGACTGTTTTCCACTGAATTTGTATGTTAGGCTTATTTTCCTATTGTTGCCACTGCTTCTGCGACTTTTTTCTTCTCTTTTTTTTTAAAAAAATTTCAAGCAAATAATTGTTCCCTCAAAAAGTACAACCTAGCTAATTCATTTTTTGAAGCTTCTTAATCATAAGATAATTCTTTACAATCAATTTGATTCATCGTTTCAAAATAAAGCTATTCATAAAGATTAATTATGGGCATATTCGAAATTATTTTTCTATTTTTATAATATTTTTAAAGTATTTTTTATAATTTTTGTTTTTAGAAATAAATCAAAATTTTTAAAGCACTTAAAATAATTTTGAGATATTTTGAATATTTTAGAAATAACTATTTATTTGGGCTCATATAAAATATATTTTATTTTAAATTAAAGTATAAATTAAATAAAATAAATAAAAAATAAGTGTAATCCTTGATAAAAATAATTTTTTCTGCCAGCCTATTGTATTTAAATTCATTAAATAAAAGTTGTTACAAAGTAGCAGCCTAACAGTGGGGAGGCCAAGCCCATCCCCATCCAACAACATTAACTCATAAGGTGGGGAAATGGAGATAAAAATAGCTTGAGAAGAATTTGCAAGCTTTGCTAGCCAACCAGCAGGGAGATTCCCCACCCTAGGAATATAAGACCATTTAATAATAAGATCTCTAGAGATATAGGAGACCAACCTAAAATGATGAGAAATTTGCCGGAACATAAAAGATGGTCCCTTGTAGTAGCTCCAGAGATATTCCATTTCCACCTCAGTTTTATGTTAGTGAAAGCAATCTTGCAATAAATAGAGTAGAAACCAAGGCCTCAATATCAGCAATAAGAGGAGAATCAACAAAAATAGGAACAACAAAAAAAAAGAACATTTTCCCTTTTATGATTTCTAGGAACACCTCCAATCCCAACCGGATCAGACTTTTAGCTCTCATCAATGTTGAACTTAACTCACCCAACTCAGGTTTAGACTTGGGTTGACACAGGTTGATTAGGGCTTTGTTTGGGTTGACCCAGGTAGGTTAGGTTGGGTTAGATGTTTAATTTGGGTTGACTCGGGTTGACTTGGGTTGACCTCGGTAGGTTTGGATTAGGTTAGGCTAGAATTGAGCTAGATCGGATTTAGGTTTGATCAGGTATGGGTTGGGTCAAACTTGGGTTACGTTTGGGTTAGGTTAAGTTAGACCTGAGTTAGGTCGGGTCTAGGTTAGGTCAGGCTTGGGCTGGTTCCAACTTGGATTATGTTTGAGTAAGGTAGGCTAGACTTGAGCTAGGTCAGGTCTAGGTTGGGTTTAGTTTGGGTTGGATCACACCTGGATTAGTTTTATGTTAGGTTATGCTGAGTCAGGTCTCAGTTGGGTCAGACCTAGGTTAGATTTGGGGTTAGGTTAGATTGGGTCTAGTCTGGGT
Source organism: Papilionanthe hookeriana x Papilionanthe teres (assembly GCA_022702705.1). Lineage (NCBI taxonomy): Eukaryota > Viridiplantae > Streptophyta > Magnoliopsida > Asparagales > Orchidaceae > Papilionanthe > Papilionanthe hookeriana x Papilionanthe teres. The sequence continues at coordinate 146,398,531 of CM040427.1, forward strand.
TGGGTCAGACCTGGGTTAGGTCCGGGTTGGGTCAGGTTGAGTCAGGTCCGGGTTGGGTCAGACCTAGGTTAGGTTTAGGGTTTGGGTTAGGCTGAGTCAGGTTCGGGTTGGGTTAGACCTAGGTTAGGCTTGGGTTAGATTTATGTTTTGGGCCAAACCATTTTATAGATTACGATTAGGTCATGTTCGGTTCAAACTGAGTCGAACCCAAACCCAAGCCTAATCCAAGGCTATTGAGTTAACCTAACCTACTCTTAAACTTAAGCGCTTAAACTTAAACTTAATAATGTTTAAATAGAGTAAAAAGACTTACAAAGGAAGCAGCTTATCGGAGGAGGAGAAGGTATTGTTGGAGAGAACTGAAGGGAGACACTTCGACACTGCACCTTGCACTGCTTTCTACCCTCAACACTGCACTGTGGATTGCACTCTACTGTCTCTTTTGGATAAGGCATGAATAGCTACCTTTTATAGGCGGCATCAGCTGTTCCTAGCCATCGATAAAATGAGAAATGGAGGTCCCAGATTACTCTGGTAGTTTACCGCAATCTTGGAAGACTTCAACCTGTTCTTAGCCGTTCAATTGAATGGACGGTCGCGAGGCCTATCCGTGGGCGAAGGTCACTGATTTGTGACACAGCCGAGAGAGAAAGGAATGAACTCGGGTGGCGTGACCATGCCCATGCCTAGGCATTGTTATGCCTCAGGCCTGGCGTGACCATGCCAGGCCAGGAAAAGGGGCAGGTGACTTTTTCTAAGGGTTTAAAAGCACCAGGATCTTTCCGAAAGCTCTATATGACTTCGAAAGCTGCATACAATAAAAAAAATGAGGTCAACAGATACCATAAAACATCAAGCTCACCCGTGGCTTTCAAGGTAAAGATCACATGTTTGAATTTTGCGTTAGTATTTCTCGGTTCTTTTTAGTATCTCAGAGTCGTGAGCTTGTCTTTTTATGTATTCGTATTATTCCCCCATTCGAGTAAATCTCTCTCCAAAGTCATATAAATGATTCGAAGAGGTGTGAAATCAAATAACAAAAGGACATATGACAACAAATAGACAAACAAATTAAAAGAAAAGAGCCAGAAGACTTGTATATGGGTAATCATCGTGTGATGGGTCGAGAGTATACGTTTAAACATGATCAGATCAAAATACCTACATACACGACATCCACGAAGAGAATCCCTATATAAGTCACCAGTAACCAGATAACTAAAAGGAGATTTTTTTTCCGGGGTCAAGATTCTCCTAGAGGAACATATCCCAACTGGTTAATTACAACTTGGGAGATACGCAAGAATACTCAATAAAAAGGTTTCACTTTGTTATCATGGAATGAGGCAGGCATATGTTATAAAAGGGTGGTTATTTCGGATAGGATGGTCCCAATGCTACGAAGCTCACTCTAAGCCATCGGGCAGAGAATGAATCTCTCACATCACAAATGGGTAGCGGCTCGTCGGCACATGGAGCCCACGAAATAACCATAATCATTTCAACGAGGGGCATCCCTAAGCATTAAAACACGTCAGTGCTGTAAGGGTGGAGGACAAATTGTAGTATCTCAAACATGCGACAGCCTATTTTCTTCAAGCTATCAAAACGATATCAACGAGGTCAAAGGAGCGAAAGGACCAACAGAGGGTAGTTAAAGTTATGTAGGAGTAGTCTTAAAAGCTAGAGGTAGCCAGGTCGGGGTACCACTGACCCGTCATCCCAAGCCACTAGGATCCCAAGTCTATCCGGTCATGATGGTAGTCAACCAAACAGGTCTTGAGATCCCTGGTAAGCAATCCGTGAATTGTGTCATCTACGAGGGATATCGATAGCCATAAGGTCAAATGAATAAGACTCTATTCTATGATTATCGGCTGGAGCTCTAAGAGGTGGGACTTGTATCTGCCGAGATGACAAGGATGCGTCAGGAAAGAAAGACGAAGAGGTCCAGTTACAAAGCTGTAGACGCTCAGAACAAAAGGGCTTAAACACCGTCTAAATCAGGGAGCCTTCTAATACCCTAGGAGCACTAGACACCCTCATATGTAAAAAGCTATGCTGAGCCAGTCGGGTTAGAGAAGCACGGGGCTTCTCTTTAGAAGATGCAAGTATGATGCAGTTATCTGTCATTATCCTAAGTGTGGAGGCCATGTTAATTATGATTGGGGTGATAGCCATGCAATGCAGCTGATACACAAAAAAATGTTCAATTTTTCATATACATTTAAGGCCTATATTTGGTCATGCTTAGTGAAATTGCAATTTAAAGAAAAGTATCTTCATATTTTTGATGCAGGTATACTCAATTTAGGGATTTGGATTAAAAAAGAGCAAAAATGGTGAAATTTGGAGCGAAAAAGGCAAAGAAATGCTCTGGCGCCGAACGACGCTAGAACAATTGTGTGGAGCACGAGCAGTGTCGAACGACGCCAGTCGGCACCAGAACGGTGTCGAGACAGTGACTTCTCAAAATGCATTGAATTTGGATGAACTTTGAAGAGGTGTTTAAGGGAACTCTTGAATTTTCGACCACACTTTATTTAGCCACAATTTTTTGACAAAAAAAGGCGGCAATGAGGAGAAAGAAGGCAAAGAAAGAGAGCAAAACTTCCATATTTATGTTTTTATTTTGAGAGTCAGAGATTCTTCTCTAAGAGTTGTAAGAGGAGAGGGAAAGTGAGAGATTTCTTCTTCATTACAATCCTTAGAGAGGGGCGCATATCATTGTAAGTAGAAGGAAGTGATTCAATGGAACTTCAAGAGATTTGCTTGTGGAGGAGAGAAAGATAAGTTATTTTTCTTAACTTCCATGTTGTGTAGACTTGTTTCATTATATATAAATCCATGTTTTGTTATCTCTTCTCCATGAATTCTGAGTAATTGCTTTGTCTTTCCCTTTACAATAAGAACTAGTGATGGGAAGAATCAATAGTTGTTTGAAAATGATCTTAAATTTTAAAATTGTGATATATTTAATCTTGAACTTCATTTACTTTTCAATATGACCAACTGATTTGTTAAAATTTATGCGAAAACATATGAATCTGTATGGTTATGCTTTCAGTATTCAAGTAGGGATCACACTATAATGTCATGGAAGAGTAAAGTCTCCATGAGATTGAGTGTAAATAAATAGAGAAATATTGTTTGGTGGGTGTAGAATTAGTGATTTTACGGTGACAGACTAAAATCAACAAGTCGGTTCAGATGTTTGAAAACTGAATGATGAGATTGTTAGCCCTCAGGTGAGGGAGAAGTGGGAGCTCTGAAGTGAGAGTCGGTATTTTCTCAGCCTAGTCACGGATTTAGATTCAAATAATCTGAATTAGCTAATGTCCTTTATCACTTGAACAGTGGATTAAAGGATATTATTGCTCCTATTTGTCACATGTAATTAATAATAGATATGATTCTTCACTAACTATAACCTTATTGTAAAAGGGGAATATACTTTCTTAAATTTGAAATCTTCGTTAAAATTATTTTGCCTGCTTATATTGGATTTAACTTTTAAGTATGCAAAATCAACATAGTAAATTTAGTTTTGTTAGACTTTCATTTCACTTTTTTACTTTAGTTATCGTACTTATAGCTGCTGTAGTTCTTATATTATCTGTTTAAGTCCTTTTAAATAATAGTTTACCCTTCTCCCTGTGGGATTGATACTTAAGACTCCACTAGAGCCCTATATTACTTGAGCGATACGTACGCTTGCGTTTACGACTTATTGAATATTAAATATTGGAAATACATTTTAGGATTATAAAAGAATAATTATTAGCAAATTAAAGTTATGGGTTTAAATTTGATAGTATAGAAAAGTTGCACACACTAGAGTTAACGTTAAGTTTTTGGTGCCGTTGCCAGGGATCGAACGGTAAAATTCTAATTAGAAGTTAAAAAGATTGTAATTGAATTATTAAACCTATTTTGTGTGAGTGTTTATTTTAAAAATTAAAAATTTAAATATATATATGTATATGTATATACGTATACGTATACGTATACGTATATATATATATATATATATACATACATACATACGTACATGTATATACATACATATATACATGTATACACACACACACACACATGTATATACATGTATATACATGTATATAGATGTGTATATACATGTATATAGATGTGTATATACATGTATATGACATATATACATATTATTTGTTATCTTCTACTCAGTTTAGGATCTCAAGGATTACTACCTTTTGGTTATGAATTAGAGAGAACTATAAAAAAAATTCGAAAACAACATGAAGGAAGTAACAAATTGAATAAAATGGAATATCAACAAAGGCTTTTAGTAGATTATGCTAACCCGACAACAGATAAAATTCACTTGAGTATTCAAACACTTACTGTTATTGCAAATTCATTTGAGCTTAAACTGGCTATCTTCCAAAAGGTACAAAATAATCAGTTTGGAGGAACACTATGAAGATCCTAATTTGTATCTTGCTAGTTTTCTAGAATTATGTGCTACATTTAAATATGAAGGAGTAACTAATGACGCTGTTAGACATAGACTTTTTCCTTTCTCATTATGGGATATAGTTAAGGCGTTAAATTTGTTAGCACCTTGATCGATCAGAACTTGGGAAGATTTATCTAAAAAATTCTTAGCAAAATATTTTCTACCATATAAAACTGCTAAACTTAGAAATGATATTACATCTTTTTGTCAGTTTGAAGAGGAATCAATTTATGAAGCTTGAGAACGATTTAAAGATCTCCTTAGGAGGTGTCCGCACCATGCTTTGCCTGATTGGTCGATAATTCAAATATTTTATAAGGGATTAGTGAAGATCTATTATTGATGATGCTGCTGCTGGTTCATTAATGTCAAAACCATTCGATAAAACATATTCGTTAATTGAAGAAATAATTAATAAAAATTTTAAATGAACTTCTGAAAGGCTAAATCCCAAAAGAATAACTGATGTTCCTGATTATGATATTATGTCTATTATGGTTGCTCAAACTGCTGCTATGTTTAAGAAAATAGATCAATTTGGAATGAACTATTCTCAAACACCTTCTGTGATTGAGGAATATTCATTAGGACAAATGATAGATTTTCAATCGTCATATGAAACTTTAAATGCCATAAATAATCGAACTACTAATTCTTATTCAAATTATTATAATCCAAGTTGGAAGAATCGTCCTAATCTAAATTGACCAAAATGTCCTCATTAGATCCCAAAGAAGCTTCTAAAGAGACATTTTGCATCTTATTTTCCCATCCCCAAGATTCATCATCACGACTCTGCAATTCCCTGTTTCGGGAGTCAAAACGATGCAAAAAATGGCTATTATCCGTGATCTGGGAAGGGACTGACACTTAGGCACCTGGATCCTGATACCTAGGTGCCAGTCTGACACAATGGTGTCAGGGACGTCTGGCACCCAGGCGCCACCCAGGTGGCACCCATTTTCCCGGGTCTCGGGAAAGGGCCATTGTTGAGTTGTTATGGGCGCCTAGGCACCTGGTACTGGCACCTAAGCACCCGGTACTTGCACTTAAGCACCTGGTACTTGTACTTAAGCACCCAGTCTAGCACCCAAGTGCCAAAACTGGTGCTAGACTTCCAAAGTCTCGGTTTAAATTTCTGAGAAGGCATTTTGGGCGCTTAAGAGCCCGGGGTCGAGCCAGGGCGCTGGTTTAACCTCGAACCTTGATTTTCAGTGGGGGTGCCCAATGGAGGACTTTTTTGTTCCATAAGCTATAGGAGACTCCATATGAATGAAATGTGGTCTCATATATTTATAATTACATATTTTTATTAGCTTTTCAATGGGGAAATTATCACCAAAGGTCATCCTAAACTAAGCACAGGTAGGGCGTCTCGAACCCTAACTTTTCCTTAGCCTGTGTAGAGGCTCTGTGACTTTGTTTGGCCAAGAGAGGCTCTAGATGGAAGTGTGGTGACTTCTAAATACTATAATAAGCATCAAAAATATCTCGCATACTAAATGAGCCTTCACGATGGTAGGTTTGCCGGTCAGAGTATTTTTGGGAAAAAATGATTTGGAATTTAATTTAATATCTATGTATAATTATTTGATTTTAGAAAATAGTATTTTAATTTTAAAAAATGAGACTGAAGATATCTCATATATTTAATAGTTTAAATAACCGTGCACAATACCTCAAGTGATGTATTATCTCGAAAGATAAACATACCTCTTGATAGTAGACTCAATTATATAGACTAGAAAATTTATGACATCCGTTTAGTCCGTGAACCTTTCATGTATGACTGACAAGTTCCCCTACCTTATTGAATATTAAGTATGATTTATTTTACCTGAGTTCCAAGTTCCCTATGCGGTAAGCTCTTATAGTTAATTACATCTCAATTAACTGAGGTCACTTGAGAAAACTCTCGATTAAGATAACTGATTTTGTCTTCAAGATTTCAACAATCAGGCTTTCAAGGTAGGAGATGAAAAATAAAGTGGGAAAGAACCAAATAGGAGCAGTTATTTTATGAGTCCAACGGAGTGAAGAGTAGGGGATGCCATGGATCTTGAAGAGAACCTCGTTATGTCCCAAACCATCCTATTGTTTGGCTTCATTTGAAGATGATATTATTTAATTTTTAATTCTGCCAATTTTATTATTTAGGGGTTACATTTACATGATGTACTATTATGCAAATAGCCTACAAAGATATGAGAGTTTAAGCCGTACCGAACAATAATCTCATAATCCTAAAGAGAGTTAGGGCTTATATTGCACAACATTAAAAATAGTGTGAGAATTTAAGTCATGCCAGAAGAACTACCTCGAAGTCTTATGCATTCTAAGGAATGGTTTTGCTGATGAAGATCCGCTTTCTTTGTAGCATGCTGATCACCTTCTGAAGTCGTCATCCACCTGCTTGCAACTTTCTCCAAGCTCCTTGCTGGTGGAAGTTTCAGTTTCGAGGTTTATGTCTTATGTTTTAATATTGATTATTATTGTTGAGTCTGATCCTGATGTAGTGTACCTCTTAGATAACCAGTCTACTGTTCTTATATTCTAAAAGATATTGCATGTATATAAAAACTTGCACAAGTAAAAGAACAGTAAAAGCGCAGTAAAAGAAGTACAATAAAAAGGCAATAAAACACAAAATTACGTAACTAAGATTCCTTTCGCTGCTGCAAGGTTAGTACGGCATAGTAATGTGCAGGAAACTTAAATATATCGTAAAAAAGTCCAAGAAAAACTTAAACAAGTCGTAAGAAAACCTGAACGAATAAAACAAAACACAATGTCACATATAGAAGATCGAGAGTAGGTGTAAGAGTTTAAATTATGGCGGAGCTCAGAACCAGGACTAAAGCCCTAGCAATTCTTCCCGAAGGAACCCCATAGGCAACTTATAAGTATCATGTTTGTGAGACCCAACATCGGGTAAAAGGCTATCGACCAGGCAGTGATGGGAGGACGGTTCATAACCTGGTCTATGTGATTGAGACATGAATTTGTTTGAAATGACATCTTTAAGTTGAATTTTAATTTTCCATGTAAAACTAGTTTGAATTTTGTAAACATTTAACAAGAAAAATACAAGTTTTCATTCATAAGTACATTTTTTATTGTATTTTGTAAAATCAAACATTCACAAGTAAGTCATATTGACGGGCTAGAGATACAAACCACCCATGAGAGCGAGGCTAACTCATTACTAAATGTTAGAGGTCAGTAATGTCAATCCCTGACCCACTCACGAGTCTAGGACATACGTTACTCCTCACATACCTAGATATCGTTCTCATCATCGATCTTTCCACCAAGACCTTTAACTTACACTGACCCGATGATCCATATGTGGCATTTAAAATGTTCCAAATTACTGTAAAGCTTTGAGTGTAAGACTCAAGCTCAAATCCCTAAGCATTGGGTTACATTTGTAGTTTACGTTGTAACTAGAATTTTCATTGATGATTTAGTTAATTAGAAGGGTCCCGAATCACATCTTTGTGTATCTCTGGGTTTTGTGGATGATTTTTTTCAACAAATCAAAGTAATTTTAAATCACTTATAAAATATCCAAAATATTGTAAGGATGTTCAAAGAGTGACTCTATGCAACCTTAGAATCTTCTGGATTATTTTGAGTTCTTTTTGTCCTACTTTATTGTTAAATCAATCATCACAAGCTGAGTTAAAGTTGCATTGTTGTGTTTGAAGTTGTGCTCAATGTCTTAACTAATTCATGAAGTAAGGTTAAGTGATTAACTTTGACATTCAATTGAGAGTTAAGTGAGTGAACCACCCACGTAGGGCATGCTTATAGCACTTGGGGAGTTCACACTCGGATTTCAGCTTATAGTGTTCTTAAAGGTTTCATTATCAATTATGTGCTTTATAATTAATTCTCGAATGCATTTTGATCAAATCTGCTCCATTAACTAGCTCTTAAAGTTTTCAAGGGTAAATTTGTAATTTTTGCAAAAAGTTTATGATGTGTGTTTTATCTTTATTAAAAGATTGAATTTGGTTCACCCATTGATTAAGGGGTTCAAATGACTGGTTAATTGATCTCTAAATTCATCCCCTCTACTCTTGAATCATCTAAGTTTTACTTCTTCCAAATTTTAAAAATTTAGATAATTATAATTTTATCCTTCTTACACAAAAGTCGTGAGTGAGTTGCTACTTTATTGGCCTTTGTATTTCATCGTCTCAGCAAGTTAATTATCATCATTTAAGTTCATCACCTCTGATTTAATCTTGAAATTTAGAGTTATGTGCAAAATCCAAAAAATTACAAATCAACCCCTAACGTTTAAACATTAATACTCTTGTATTATAAGTAAAATGGTAATCAAATTTCTTTGACCTCTTATTCATGGATCAATTAAGTTAACAACGGAGAAATCATAATTTTTTTTTTTTTTTATATTTTTTATAGAACTATTTATACTCAAAATAGTGTGTTTAACATAATAATTGACATAACTATTCAAAATATGTTCTCTGTCCTTAGAAGTTTTATATAATGTTGCTCATGGTCATATGACTAATTAGAGCAATTTTGGTGTTTTTTCAAAATATAATTTCATTTTTATAAATTTTCATTATTTTTGAAAGAAAACTAAATAGAAAATATAATTACATTTTAAATCAAACTTTTTTTATTCTTGGTTCCACTGACCACACAGAACTCTCAAACTTAAGTTTGTATTTATATGACTTATATTTTAGTTTTAATAATTATTTATTTTAAGATTAGAGGTGTTCTCTAACTTTGGAAAAATCAGGGAACAATACTAACGACAATGCTAACAAACCCTAAAACTTTCAAGTTATGGTGACGAGTATTTGATTTTTTATACTTAAAATAATTTATTAAATAATTAATTAATTTACAGAAAATATTATGTAAATATTTTAAATTTTTAGTTGAGTAATTTCTTCTCTATTCACTGACCACGAGAGTATTTTTTCTTCATTTTTATGATTTTTCTACACTAAGGTATGATTTTTGGAAGTTAAATCAATTTTGTATAAAAAAATAAATCAAGAAAATCATATTTTTCTACTTAACCACGTGGCGCCAACTCATCCTAAGCATCTCTGAAGACTCTACGTGTCGTCCCGCTAATTGCTCCGCTGTCAATGTCATCGCCTCGTCAGCCCGCAGTTTAATGCTCGAATATTACCGTAATAACACAGGAATATAATCAAAACAATACGATAGTTTTTCAAAGCAAATAACACCACAGAACAGTGTCAATAACACTATAAAACTACCAAAATGCAATGCAAATAATGCAGGTAGACATAAATAATGGAATAGCTTGAATAACACTGGAATACTACTAATACGTAAATATAACGCAGACACTGTTCATCTTCCTAACTGATGTAAACCATAAATTGTCCAACTTTAAAGTCTAAGATCTTGCTCAGTACATAACAAAATTAAGAACGGTTTGTTCCTACACCTTCATCTAAGCATGAAGAACACATCCATAAGGCTAGATCATGATAACATCCAAATCTCTTTATAAAACTATAAAACCGAGCAAAAAATATAGTTCTCGATCCTTACCTTGGTCTAAGAGGTGTAGCCTCAATTGAATGGTTTGAGAAGCTTTGACCGAGTCCTACAAACTTGCTCCAAGCATTGGAATTGTTACAGAACACATCCAAGTACGAGCTTGACCAAATGGTGGTTGGACCTTGGTCTTGAGCTAGGTTGGAGAGCTCGGGAAGGAGGGATTTTGATGGAGAATAAGGTTTTGAGGTGTTGTGAGGCTTATGAAATAGTTTATTTGAAATTTTGTTGAGGTTAATATTGGAGGCTGAAAAATTCCATAGTTTTGGATTTTGAAATTAGTGTTTTGCAAGGTGAGGCGGTGGCCAAGAATGTTGGGATTTTTCTGAGGGAAGGTACAGAGAGGCTTGGAAAGCAAATTGACAGAGTTTCGCTATGGGAGATGGTCTTCTTATAGGCCCAACCATGGTGGCCACGTGGGCAGGCTGAGATGTCTAAAATGCTTCTAAGGTGGTGATGAAGTGAAGGAATCTAAAGTTCATGATTCAATGGAAGTTAGCCAAGTCAAGTGGGTGAATTTTAGGTTTTTTTTTGCTATGAGGGGCTCTCGGTTTTGGGATTTTCTGGCGACTAAGGTGGCGGTCAGGCTAGGTAGGACCAAGTATGGCTGAGGCGGATTAATGGTGAAATGTTTTGGAAGCTATGTACGATGTGACGTGGGTAAGTAAGTTGTGAAAAAAAACGAAATGGGCATGCACAATTCTTTGTTCCATGCCATAGAAATTGGTTTGGCTAGGTTGACATGATGGCTAGAGCTTAGGATGGGGCTGAGGTTATTATGTTTTAATAAAAAAAAGGTTTAGGCTATATTTTTGTTTAAATGAATCATAAAAGAGGAAAGATACCCTTGGCCAAGGGTGAAAGACATGAAAAGTTCCTCATTTTTGCCACTTAAGGAATGTTCTTTGGGCAGAGTGTGGAGACAAGGTCAACTTGTCCTTTAACATGTGCAAGTGAGCCAAATCAAGAGATAAAATACATCATTTAGTCCGTTTAGGTGTTATTGGGCGTTTTATTTTGGGTGCATTGTGTTGTTATTGGTGGGAAAAACATAATGAAAATGTGAAAGAAGAGTTATTGAACAGTTTCAGTGTTCTTGGAAGTTATTAAGACGTTAGCATGACCTCATATGTAATGGTGTTATTACAGTTGTATTGTGGTATTATTGGTGGAAAACCATAATGGAAACCTCCCAAAAGTAGTGTTATTCGGTGTTCTATGGAGTTTTGTGGAGTTTTGTGAGGTTCTTGGAGTTATTGGAGGCGTTAATGAGGTTTTTGTAGGTGTTATTAGCTCTAGGGAGTTTGGCATTATTTGGTTGTATTTTGAGCTTCTTGGGAGTATTTGGATGTAGGACTACGGGCAAGGTCAAATGGTGTTGTTTAAACGTGAAGAGATGAAGTAATTTTGGTGTTATTGGGGGGAAAACATCGGTGATTTGGTGTTATTGCGGGTGTTCCGGGGTAATACTCAGTGTTATTAGCAATTTATCGGAAAAAGCAGGTGGTATTGGAGATGAATTGAGGTTCTCGCGATGTTATTGCATGACAAATTCGGGCCCAACGCTGTTATCGCACGACGTAGGCATGTTTGGTATTATTCGTCGGCGTATTTTGGTTTTATGGTTGGTGTATTATGGAACGGCTGCGCGGTTTCGTGGTGTTTTGGGGAGAACGTAGAAGTGGTGTTTTTACTTACTGGACGACGGTTATATTTTAGTGTTATTAGAGGTTTCCGACGCGGTTTAGGGCTAGCGAGGGATTTTGGTTGGTGGAGTTATTTGGGTCAAAGCCGCAGTTGTATTTGGTGTTATTGGCTTTATTCAAGTTTTATTGACTCAGGTTTATCCCAAACTGAGCCCACATGGACCTAAACTCGTTTCCTACCCCTATTTGACTCATATTCACACAACAAAGCATAATTGGTGACCTAGTGAACTTTAGGCATGGTCGATTTGGCAAAATTCAATTCAAGCTCGGGATTTAATGAAATTAGGTTGGGTTCAAGGTAGATTTAGGTTTTAGTTTGAAAGTCTGAGGATCTAGGCTCATAATTGGATGAAGGTTAGATTTTGGATTGAGCTTGGTAAATTTGGATTTGGAATTGAAATTTGGTTGGAATGAATTAGATTTAAAATTTTGGTGGAATTTGAGGAGAATTTGGTGTTTTCTTGGCAATGTTAGGTTGGGGTGGAGAAAACTGATGAGGAATTGATGTGCCTTTGGATTTGAAGTTCAAGGGACTTGGATTTGAAGTTTGGTTCATATTTTGGTGAGGCTAGATTTGATTTTGGGAATTTTGGGAAGATTGGAGTAAATTTAGGATTAGGGTGGTGGTATGAATATGAAAAGTGGGAATGGTGAGGAGTGTGGTGCACAAGGCAAACCTAGGGTCTCAATGGTCTATGGGGACTCTCTTTTGAGTTCCCTCATGTTGGTCTCAACATTCTTAGTGCTAGATGTCAAAAAACCACACATGTGAAACTCCAAGAAGAGAATGGAAGTGGTTTGAATATTTAAAGAAGGTGGGTCCCATCCCTAAGGTTATAGAATAGTCAATAAGAAAGTTCTACTGCTAGATCCAAAATTCTAAGAAGAAGACTATACTTCACCAAAATGAGGTCAACAAGGTTCTCCCGAGTAAGGCCGAACCGTCACCAATCCTAGCTCCTTGTCCCAAACAAGTGCTAGAGACTCCTGGGTGGGTGTCTCTAGCTACTAGATGTACGGACGAACCGTAGACCATATCGAATCATGCAGGTGGACACCCTACACTTGTGACATAAGAAATTTATGGCAACAACTATGTCACTCCAAAGGGGCCGTGAATTAGAGTGCTAAAATTAAATTAATTAATTAAAAAAAAATTAAATTATGTTAATTTATTTAATAAGAATATTAGCCAACATAAAATTTAAAAACTTGTACGTAAATTAAATAACAAGGTCTTATAAGATCAAATAAAAAAAAAAAATTCATCGTGGTTCAATAAAAAAATGTACATCCATGGTAGCTAACTGTTTGGATACTTATCCACAATTTATGTTTTAACAAACCTCAATTCTTCAAATTTAAAAAAAATATTAAAATACTTTCTTACATGGGTGAGTACAACTCAATATAGTTACAATGGTTTTTTACTTAGCTAAATGACTTAGATAAAAAAAAAAAAAAAAACTACAAAATTTATAGTTTATACTAGCTCAAATAATTTTCCAACACAATTACTTAATAATAATTCGACTTATAAATGGAATATATATTCTGTTCGCTAAAAAAAAAATTATATTTTAGCTTATGTGAGCTACATTATTATGATTATATGTAGAGATAATTTAACTCACTAATTTTAGAGTTATTTTTTAATATTTATAAGTTTAAAAAGTAGATCTATATTAAATTAAACTTGCTCACTAACTTTATGGTTGAAAAATGAAAGAACCAGTCAAAACTTAATCTATGATGTTCAATAAGCGTTTCATCTACATATAAAGATTTCTAGAAAACATTAAAAATGAAAGTTATAAGATTAGTAAACAATTATTTAAAGTGAAAATAGCAAACTCAAAAATTTTAAGAGAGTTTGCTTAATTGATTGTGTGGAGGATGCCAATGAAAGAGACTCAATCTTGCAAATATTTAGTCATTTGGAATGAAATAAGGACTTTTCTCCTTAAGATTTTTACTTGAAAAGGAAAAGAAAGAAGAGAGCATATTGTCAGGGACATTTTGTCTCACATCGTAGTCTGTGCAGGTATAGTCTCGATGCTTCGAAGAAGTTCAGATGATAGTAAGTCGTCATTGGATCCTAGCACTCACCATTAGTCGTGTAAGTCAGATATTGTCTTGATGTGAGCGTATTAGTGACTAATCTATGCTAGTAGAGTTCTTTAAATTTAATAGTCACTATATCACAAAGAAAATGGGGCTATTTATAACTACAGGGTAATTTTAAACCAAATATAATTCATATTAATATTTTAACATTTATTTATCAAATAATAATATAGTATTCAATAAAAAAATATTAAGATATTATTAGATCCAAATGGGAAGTTAATGTTTATACAAAATAGGGAAGCCAAATAAAATTTAGATAGGTCGAGTGCATAGCGCCTAGCCAGCTAAGCATAAAAGTTAATGTCCGAGAAAACATGATAAATTCGAGTTTGATAAAAGGTGGGAATTTTAATCTATCAAATTGCATCTACATAAACCAATAACTTATTGGAGTGCGTGTAAGTTTAAAGTTCTATAACGTTATCATGATATTTGTAGAAATAGAAATTCTATTGTTCTCATTATTATTTTTAAATATTTTAATTCATATTCAAATATTATTAAAAAATTTGATAAAATAAAATAAAATAAAATAGATTTTCTACTTTTAATATCATAATTAAAATATTTAATATTAAATGCACATGAAATACTTAATTAAAATTTTTAATCTTCCAAGCCTACTTTTTTTTATCACAAGAAATAATAGAATATATCATAAAGCTCATAAGGCCAACACTAACTACTGATGTAAACGAACCGAACACGAACGAAACAAAGCTCGTATTCCTGTTTGGTTCGTTTGAAATATAATTTGTTTGAAATAAGCTCATGTTTGAAATTGTTTGTGAAGTCACTGTTCGTGTTCGTTTCTTAATGAATGACTCGAACATGAGCCGAACACGAGCTGTTCGCGAACGACGAGCCAATTTGACAACCCTAATATTAATATATATAAATAATATATTATATTAATTATATAACTTATATTATATAAATATATAATATCTATATTAGTATATTACTAATATAGTATATTAATATATTATTATTATTAATTTATTATATATTATAATTTATAAAATTTAATTTTTTAAAATATCATAAATTTTTTATATATAATTATTTTAAATTATTTTATATTTTGAACAATAACAATTTGAACATGAACAAACACATCACTATTCGTATTTGATTGTTCAACTAACCGAGCGAAAAAAAATTATTCGTGTTCGTCTCGTTTATTTATCGAACGAATCGAACACGAACTCCTTTACGAACCAAACACGAACTGTTCGCGAACAACAAATTTTTTTGACAGTCCTAGCAATAACCACTCTCCTGGCTCTTACGTCTCATCCCCCCCTCTCTCTCTCTTTGTCTCTCTCTCACAGTCTTTCCTCTCACTCGTTTACTTGAATTGCCTCTTTTTTTAGATCCTATCATGTCGCCTAAGTCGTCCGCATTACTACACTTTTTATCTCATTTTTTCGTCTTTTTTCTTTCTTAGTCTCTTCAACGAAGTATTTCTTGATCACTCAATCTTATGCCATTCTTGTTGTTAAACTAAATGTGAAGTTCTAGAAGACCTTTGTTTTGTTTTTTGATATTTTTAATTTTATGAGGTTTAAATAGTTAAGTTGGTTAACTATAATGGTTGAATTCATTTTTTTCATGTTTTTAGTTCTTCAAATTTTGGTTGAAGTTTTTTATATAGTCAAACCTAGTAATTTATTTTCTGAACATTTATTGTAACCCTCTTTTTTGAGTTGAATATACTAATTTTTATTTTTATTTTTTATGTTTTATATTGTTATTTAGTTAGAGTGTTATATTGCCTTGTAAGGCTTAAGTTGGCTAATGATGTGGAAATTGAATTTTTTATTTTTCAATGCGTGTCGACCAACTTTTGGTATTTTAGTCAAAATTCTTTGAAAGAAAATTAACACACATAAATTTTAATTCTAAAATATTATTTTAATTTTAGAAATGAGACCAAATAGACCTGATATTTTCAAAAGTTCAAGTAATCAAGCACAACACCGCAAGTAATACACCATCCCGAGAGATAGACATACTACTTGACGGCGAGCTCGATTATATAAATTAAATAACTCAAGACATCCGTTTGATCCGTGAAAATTTTGTATGACCGACTGGTTTCCCTATCTAATATTAAGATTATATAGGTTTTATATTACTTGGTATTCTAATTTCTTATAAGGGCAAGCTCCCATATATAATTACAACTTAAATGACCGATGCCACCTAAATGATCAGGGGTTTCCTCTTCAAGAATTTAAAGTTAAGTTTTCACGATTATTTAGAAGAAAAATCAAGTGGGAATAGACCAGGTGGGAACAATAATTTTAGAGGCCAAAGGAGTGAAAGGTAGGGAATGTTATAGATCTTGAGGCAAACCTCAATGACTTCCTAAACTATCCTACCGTTTGACTTTATATTTTCGGATTGAAGTTATTTAAATATTTAATCCTGTCAATTATTTAAAATCTAGGGCTTACACTTGCACAATATCTGAATGTGCAAATATCTTAGGAAGATAGGAGGATTTACATCATACTAGACAAATAACCTTCGAATCCTAAAAAGTTTGGACTTATGCTATACAATATGATTTTAAATGCCTAAGAGATGAGGTAGGGATTTATGTAGGCCTAGGCGGACAACTGACAACTTCTGTATATGCCAGAATTTATGATTTTATATTTATATATTTATAATAATTTCGTAAAGTCACAAATTCAAACGCAAGTATACGTATCGTTTAAGTAATACAGATCTCTATTGAAGTTCTGGTTATCGATCCCACAGGGAAGATTAATTGGAAGAAATAGATTTTCAAATTTAAAAGTAATTATAACTTTTATTTCTTTTCAAAAATTCAGATTTTAAATTTAATGAAATTTCTACTAGATGTAAGTAAAACAGTAATAAAATAAAGGTTAATGCAAGTATATATAAAACAACTCTCCTTTTCAACTAATCCAAGATTTTTCAGAATAACTATCATTTGTGGAGAACTAGAGATTATGATATTGCGCCAAATAGAAGCATTCATATTCTTTATCTTCGCTCGACAGTATAAAGAACATTGGCTAATCTATAGATTGGTTCAGGATGTATTATTAGTAGAATGAGTTAATCTAGGCTCACACTTCTAGATGTCCAAGGGTGGCTATGGTCGGCCCTACTAGTGACCCGTTCCCTTTCTATAAACCAAATTATTAGAATTTAGTCTGTCACTCTAAAAACTAATCAATTTTATGCCCAATAAATAATATCTCCATATTTATTTGCACTTCACCATGAATAACCCGCTCAAGGCCTTCGATTACTCAAGGATTCATGTGATATCTACTAGTTAAAACCTCATCTCTGGTTAGGTCTCAGAGTTCTTCAACAGGTTTTAACAATTCAAAAGGCCAGTTTAAAAAGTAAATTAAGATCAGGTATGAATATCATCACAATAATTTTAAAATTAAGTTAAGTTCTCCAACGAAATCAAATTATCTTATTATCTTTTCATAGTTGAAAGGAGAAAGAAAAGTAACTACTCGAGACACATTGAATTCACACAACAAAACATATTTATAAAACTTTGAACCAAGTTACAAATACTTATCTGGAATGTTCCTTCAAGTGATCCTTTGACTCCTATTGACTCCAATACAAGATATAAGACTTCAACAACAACAACACTTACAAACTCTCACTTACTACTCAAGGAATTGAGTAGTAACACTCAAAATAACTAAAATAAACTCACTAAATACTTAAGAAAAAAATATGGTGGCTCACTAAAACTATCTTCTGATGCTAGAATTCTAGGGGGCACCATTCTCTGTAGAAATGTCTCCTATTTATAGAGCTTCAAAAATGACCAGAGCTTGCTTAAGGCACATCTTCAAAATTCATCCAAATTCAATGAATTATCTAGAAAGTAACTGTGGCGCCTAGGCGCCGGGATCTGTGACCAAGTCTTCACACCCCTTCACTTTGGATCGCACCTCTTCATGATTAAAACTGTTTTCCTATGTCCAGATGCATTGTATCACATGTCCTATGTATCAGGAGTAACTTCCAGTCTTCTAGAAGGTCTGATAACCGCTTAACACAGTCAAAATAACTGCCCAAAGCTGTCAAAAATCTTAACTGCTTCTGTATCGAATTGGCGCTTAGGCGTCGGATTCTGGCGCCTAGGCGCCAGACCTATAATTTTGGCAACTTTGCTTTTTAGTTATATTTTTGCTCCTTTTTCCTTCTTGATCTCTTTTTTCATCTCCTATATCCAAAAACATAAAAATATCTTTCATTAAAGCATAATATCCTTAAAAATTGAATCATAAATAAGGCATAAAAATATGTATTTTTTAAGTAGATCAACAACCATGAAGTCCTAAGGGTTTATGTTATTTAAGACTAAGGAATGTTTAACTTAAGTAGATCTTCTTCATTGTTGAATCTTTATCGTCGTCTAAAGTTTCCCTCCAACTACTTACAGCATACTCAGAACTCCTTGTCGTGATGGATGTAGGTTTAGGGTTTGTTTTTGAGCATGTAATTATTGTTGAGTCTCAGGGCGTATCAAAGGGTTCCTCCTAAATGTATAACATACTGTTCTCTACCTTAGGGGCCTTTGCAAACATATGAAAATAACATTGTGTATAATATAGTAAACCAAAATGTAGCAAGAGAAAAGTAATAGTGCTTACATGCTGCCTCCAATGCTGCAACAAATGGTTTAGTATCATAAGCATAATATGATAATATGTAGGAAATTTAAACAAATTATGAGAGGATACGACCACTTGCATGTATGAAAAGGTTAGTTTTCATGTAAATGGAAGATCGAAGTTGGCTATTAGCATTCAAATTTGGGGCAAGCTCATACTCATAACCCTCGAGGGACATCTGTATAAAACTATAAGCATTCTCTGTGCTTTGTCCTATCCATCCTCGGGCAGAAAACCACCAACAAAATGATCGAAGGAGGGGAAATTATAGCTTGATCAAAGTGATTATAAAGTGGACTTGTAGAAAATAATATCCACAATTCTTATTTGTCAGGTCTTTAATATTCATGTTTTTACTTAGCAGCCAAAAATAGTAGTGTCATGGGAATATATATATATATATATATATATATATATTTGCAAAAGGCAAAATTCATTAGTCAGAAAGGAAAATTACATCTAAGATGGGGTATGTCCAAACAATCCCCAACAACAACAACAACAACAAAGCCTTAATCCCACTAAGTGGGGTCGGCTACATGAATCCTTTTTCTCCATTGCGTCCTATTTAGTGTCAAATTTTCGTTTAATTCTAATAAATTAAGATCATTTTTTATGAAATAAGCCCAAGTTTTCCTAGGTCTGCCTCTGCCTTTCTTAACATAAGTTGTATTTAAAACATCTACTCTCCTAATCAGATCATCAGGTGGTTGACATTTAATGTGACCAAACCATCTAAGGCGACTCTCTCTAACTTTATCCGTCATCGGTGCAACTCCAACCCTATTACGGATATATTCATTTCGCATTTTGTCTCTAAGTGTAAAACCACTCATCCACCTAATCATTCTCATCTCGACGACACTTAACTTAACATTATGCTTCTCTTTTAAAGGCCGGCATTCAAGCACCATAAAGCATTGAAGGTCTCACCAACATCTTATAAAATTTTCCTTTCGAGCCTAAGCGGTACTTTTCTATCACACAAAAGGCCGGACGCATTCCTCCACTTCGACCAACCAACCTGAATTCTACTATTAACATCCCCATCTATATCACCATTGCTTTGAACAATGGACCCGAGATATCTAAATCGTTCACACCTTTTAATAATTTGATCACCCAAAGTTACGCTTCTGTCACTAGACCTAGTATTACTAAAATTACATTCCATGTATTCAGTTTTAGTTCTACTCAAACGAAGACCTTTAGACTCCAATGTAGACCTCCATAATTCAAGTTTTTCCTGGCTTTTTCTCTCGTCTTATCCACGAGGAGGATATCGGCGGTAAAAAGCATACACCAAGGTACATCCTCTTGTAAATGGCCGGTAAGACCATCCATAAATAAAGCAAAAAGATATGGGCTTAAACCCGATCCTCGATGTAAACCAACGAAATAGTAAAATACTTGGTCAATCCTCCTTCGGTTCGAACACATGTAACGGCTCAAGCATACATATCTTTAATGACTTGAATATAAGTCATATCAACACCTTTCTTCTCGAGGACTCTCCAAAGAACATCTCTAGGAACCTTATCGTAAGCTTTTTCTAAATCAATAAAAATCAAATGTAGATCCTCCTTATTATCTCCGTACTTCTCCATCAAACCTCTCAAAAAATGTATAGCTTCCATGGTAGACACTGCTCGGCATAAATCCAAATTGATTTTGAGAAATCTTCGTAATACGTCTTAACCTATGTTCAATTACCCTCTCCCATAATTTTAAAGTATGACACATAAATTTAATTCCTCTATAATTTGCACACTCTTGTGCGTCTCCTTTATTCTTAAAAATGGGGACCAAAATGCTCTTTCTCCACTCCTCAGGCATCTTTTTAGTTTTTAAAATAATATTAAAAAGTTTAGTAAGCCAGGAAATCCCCAAATCACCTAAACATTTCCACACTTCAATTGGGATATCATCAGGTCCAACAGACTTTCCCCCCTTGGTTTTCTTTAAAGCCTCATCAACTTCTTTTTTACTAATGCGACGGTAAAAATGAAAATTTTTATTATTATTAACGATATTAAGATCACCAAGGTCGATCGTACTTTCAACATCATCATTAAAAAATTTATCAAAATAACTCACCCACCTATGTTGAATATCTTTTTCTAAGAAAAGCACTTTTTGATTTTCATCTTTAATACACTTTACTTGAGTTAAATCTTTAATTTTCTTTTCTCTTTGTTTGGCTAGTTTATACATATATTTTTCACCTTCCTTAGTATCTAACATGATAAAGATCACTAAAAGCAGAATTTTTAGCGTCACAGATTATTCTTTTACACTCCCTGCGGGCCGTTTTATATTTTTCCCAGTTTTCTACGTTTTTACATTTAAACCAATTTTTATAACACTTGAAGTTTGTCATAAGTGCATAACCCCAAAAGGAAAGTGGAAGATCGATGCACTCATCATTGATCGAACCATATCAAATAGAGTTCGATTCCTTCTTTCGGACACACCATTGCATTGTGGTGTTCAGGGAGGAAGTAAGTTGTGAAACAATTCCACAACTCTTAAGATGATCACGAAACTCTTGGCTCAAATATTCTCCGGCTCGATCAGATCGAAGCACCTTAATTGTCTTACCAAGTTGATTTTGTACTTCATTTTTGAAAATACTTGAACATTTCAAATGCTTCATATTTATGTCTCATCGAATAGACATAACCATACCTATTTGAAATCATCGGTAAAGGTAATGAAGTACATGTAACCTCCTATGGCTTCTATACTTAATGGTCCGCATACATCTGTATGTATTAGGGCCAATAATTCATTAATACCCTTTCATAGGTGTCCGGTAAAAGGCTCGCTTTGTCATTTTTCCCCAAAAGACATGATTCCTTAGTATCGAATGATTCATAATCGAATGAATTCGAAGTCCATCTTTATGGGTTTTTGAAATCGTTTCTCATTTATGTGTCCTAGACGACAATGCGAAAGATAGGTTACATTCAAGTCATTTGACTTAAATTTCTTGGTAGTAATGTTACATATAGAAAAATCATTGGATATTTGAAGGTTCGAAACATAAAGACCATCTAGTAAAACGACATTTGCATAGAGCATATCTTTATGATAAATGGAAATGAAATATTATTCCTAATAATAAAAGCAAAACCATCATTATCCAAACAAGAAAAGCTAAAACAATGTTTCTACACATTGTAGGAACATAAAAACAATGGTGTTCAATACTAACAAAAGCCTTTGGGTAAAGAAAGTTCATAACTTCCTACGAACGGCAACTTTTGCTCGTTGCTACTTGTGAAGATGCTTCGCCGTTTTAGTTTCTACTCCCCTTTAGTCCCTGCACATTTGAACAAATGTGAGATGCGAATCCGGTATCCTTATCCGGGAACTAGAAGGAGTATAATTAATCTGTATAACATTTATACATGACTCTTGGTCCCACCCCGATTTTCTTGTTCATTAGATCTTCCTTATAAAGTTTGCGATTTCTTTAAGAATGACCAGGTTCATTGCAAAAGCAGGAACATCTTCGGGATTTAGCCTTGGAACTAAGATTGGGCTTAGGTTTAGGATTGGACTTTCCACCCCAACCTTTGCCTTTTCCTTTTCCTTTCTTCTTAAAACTCTTACCCTTTTGCTTAACCATTAAGATTTGCCAGGAGCTTGGATTTTATATTTTGTTCGGCAGTTCTAAGCATCATGTAACTACGATATTGATTTGTCCATCTCCCATTCGTATTGTAGTTTCATGACAAGCTTGGTCATAACTACGAGGAAGTGAATTCGGGAGCAAATCGATGGCAATTCTTGGCTTAATGGAAATCCGAAGCCTTGCCGAATTTTCAATGTAACCTTTCATTTTTCGATACATGAGCACTAAGCCGACTACCTTCCGTCATTTTGCAAGAATGCAATGCCAGTAGTTCATATCTTTCTTGCCTTGCTTGTTGCTGGAACATTTCCTTTAGGTTTATGATCATATCGTAAACCTCCATTTGCTTGATGTTAGTTGCCATGAGTTCTGAGATCCAGAAAGATTTAGAACATATGGAGGCTTATGATATGATCATAAACCTAGGAAATGTTCCGGCAACGAGCAAGGTAAGAAGGTATGAAACTACCAGGCATTGCGTTCTTACAAAATGGCTGAAATTAGTTCGGTTAGTGCTCATATATTGAAAATGAAGCTACGTAGGCACTGTGAGAGCCTGGTGCCATTAACAGTGACTCCGCATTTTATGCAATTCACTCACCACCAGTTATGACCGATTCCATAGACTACAGCCTCCCCGGGTGGATGGACAAATCAATATCGAAGGTTGCATACGATATTCGCTTGCTAGACAAAATGCTAAAATCTGGCTGGACAAAGTAGTTAAGCAAAGGAAGGACACAGAAAGAAAGGAAAGAAAAGGCAAAGGTGGGGTGTCTAAGCCCAATCTTGGACCAAGGCTAAATCCGGAAGGATGATGTGTTTCTTTTGCAATGGTTTGGTCATTGGAAAAGAGTACAAGCCCCATGGGAGATCAATGAACTGGAAAACTGGTGGGACTGTTATAAATGTTATACGAATTAATTTTCCTGGGTGGATAGTGAATGGGGATGCACATCTCACATTTGTTCCAATGCGAGACTGGGGAAGAAGAGCAGCGGGGCGAAGTGGATCTTGTGTCTAGGCAAGTTCAACCGCACAAACGTAGAAAGTTGAGACTTTCTTTGATGAACTGATTTAGTATTGAACAATTGTTTTTATGTTCCTACAGTGTGTAGAAACATTGTTTGGGATAATGATGATTTTGCTTTTATTATTAGGAATAATATTTGCTCATTTTATCATGGGTATGTTATGCAAATGCTGTTTTTACTATGGTCTTTATGTTTTGAACCTTCAAATATCCAATGATTTTTCTATGTATGTAACATTACCAAGAAATTTAAGTCAAATGACTTGATGTATATGCTGACGTGTCAATAAAATTTATAAATGAAGAAATGCATTTCAAAACCGCAAAGATGGACTTTTAGTCGTGATATAATCATTTGACACGTCATCTTTGGGAGAAGGAGCCCTTTCTTGGACATAATAATTATTGGCCACAATACTACAGATGTATGTGGACCATTAGTATGAAGCCATAGGAAGATTTGCAATTATCGTACCTTTGCGTGTTCGGTATAATTTATGTACATTTGATAGTTTATAAATAGGCGGGGGGGGGGGGGGGGGGGGGGGGGGGGGGGTGCCGTGACCCATGCTAGACCGGTGTTTCTTATGCTTGGCGCAAACGGCGGGTCGGTCCCGAAATCCTTTAACGTCAGAACATTCTTAAGTACTTGAGAAAAAGAACTAGGTCTGTGTTCTTGGTCTTTGGGGTAGTTAAATGCAGTTGTAGAGATTCACACGAATCACAGCCGATCACACCAAGATGATTATCGATATCATCATGTCACAGGCAAATGGTGCGGAAGGACCAATGAAAACAACATTTGCGGAGCTACAGTGGTAGGTACATAGCGACATGTGACGATTTGAATAAAGAAATTTGTTCAACCTTCAGATTCTAGTATCACAGATCCTGTTGAGATTTGTGTGACAATGATGAAGCCTGCTGAGCAAGGAACCTAGGTCACATCGACGATGTGCTCGGGCGTTATCTGTAGAAATTATTGAGAGGTGATTTTGATAAAATTAATGCAAGGGATACAATGATGATGTGTTGGGATCCATTAACTAAACCATACAGCAACACATGGTCGTGGGTCATGGAGTATTAGATACATTGATAAATGGGACTAGTGCGGAGAGTGGAATTTGTTAGTGTACAGATATGGATATTATATGGATATGTAATACGAGCTTTTATGAATATTTTTCTATTTTAATTAGCATGTTTATGATAGAAGAAGAACCTTGAATAGTTTCATGTTTATTATGAGAATTTATTAAAATATCCATAATGAGCGAGTATTTAATAAATAAGTTAATATAAAGTTTGATGTCATGGGGACGGAGTGCCTTGACGGGGTGCATCAGTTTATAACATTTGTGAGTGTGAATGGGCAAGCACAGTTAAATCATGGATATAAGTCATATGTTAATCTGAAGTTGTAGTGACATCGAATCCTTTGACACGAGATTATACGTCAGTTCCCGGTATGAATATTATGTTTTGACATAACCCGAACGTACATCTTTGGCCGGCCATAAAGATTATGATTGGAAGATATGGTAATCAAGTAGATTTATCCCTGCCCAAGATTTCAGTGATTTAGGCGGGGTGTATTACCTTGAATGAATCAATTGCATTTATTTAATCGGTCTAATCGAGAGTCAGAAATTAAAGATAGAGGATAAGGTTGACATTAATCCATGCCTTATATTCATCATGATATCATGTGATAAAGGGATTATGTCATTAGCCATCAGTTGTCTCGGATCTTGGGGCCTAAAATACTTGCTTGGGTAGTTATAGTGTCTTCTTGGGAACTTGACTATAACTTGTGGGTTTTATAAATGGTGATTCTGCCAATTGAATTGAGCATGGGGTCGCTACAAAGAATGGACTAAATGGTTATTGACGCCTACTAACTGATATTTTATATGGCAAAGTTAATTACTAGTGAAGTGTTCATCAACCGTTTCTAGTCCATTGAATTTTGTCGACCATGATTTGTTAACATTGGCGGTAGGCAAATCACCATTTATAAACCTACGGTATAGTTGGTCTCTAGCAAGACACTATAACTACCGAGTTAGTATGAATAGTCTCGAGATCCGAGACAACACGATTATTAATGACATAATCCCTTTATCACATGATATCATGATAGAATATAAGGCATGGATTAATGTATTGCTTATATATCTCACATCTTTAATTTCTCGGCTCTGATTAGGCGATTAAATAAATGCAATTGATCTGCATCAATTCATTTGAGTGTGGCCACAATTCTCATTCTAAATCATTCGAGGGCTTGAAGATATCTCTCTTATAAGAGGGATAAATTCCATCTTGATTACTCATATCTCACTACATGATTCACATTATGCCCCGATCATAATCTTTATGGTCATCAAGTCAAAGACAACGTTGGGTTATGTTAAAGCATAATATTCCTCGTATTTGAGAACCATGACAATCTCGGGTCAAAGGATTCGATGTCACTACAACTTGAGATTAACATATGACTTATATCCATGATTTAATCTCGAAAGCGAGGTGATCCGATATTTATTCTCCAGTAAATACATATAAATCGATGTGTATCCCCATACATATATTCATCTCATGAATATCCATCAAACTTTATATTAATCTTTATTTATTGTCATTCCCACAACAATAAGCGATTATGGATATTTAGAATAATCTTCATAATAAATATGAAACTATTCGAGGTTCTTCTTATCATAAACATGCTAATTAAAATAGAAAAATATTCATAAAAAGTTCGAAATACATATCGAAAATGTTATAATATCCATTATAATAGGCACAGGAGACCTTATCACTAACAATAATATCATTGACCATCAGCCGTCACAACTGGGAAAGTCTTTAGACGAGTCCTTCGAAATTATTGCAATGGATTAAACTTCGAGATCAGGTTGACCTTGAAAGCATGTAGTGCGAGCTTTTGAGCGGCGAAGATCGAACCCCGAGCTCAATGGCACCCCGATTGCGGGATACCTTATTTCCGTCGGAAGTAAACGACGGCTTAGGTAGTAAAGAGCATTTTCTTTACCCTCATCATTGACATGGGGCTAACGGGGCTCGAGAGAGTCGTGCAAGCCGCGGTATAAAGTATCGACGGTACACCCGGGCGGGGCTGCTAATACGGGGTGTCATTAAATATTGCTTAATGTCCTAGAAAGGCCTTAAAGCATCTCTCTTCCCAAATAAATTTGGCGTCCTTTTTAACTAGTGCCGAAAAGGTGACACCTACGACAAGTTTGAGATAAAGCGTCGAAGATATGCCAGCTTCCCTTGAAAGGATCGTAGTTGTTTTAAGGTTTTGGGAGGCGGCATTTCTAAGATAGCTTTAATCTTTCGGGTCGATTTCAATTCCACGATGTCGGACAACGAATCCTAAGAATTTCCGGAGGTGACGCGAAGGCGCATTTTAAAGGATTCATCTTAGGTTAAATTGTCTTAATCGTTCGAAAATAATTCTCGATCATACGAGTGGTTGTCCTTTACTTTGCTTTTGATGACCGCATCGTCCACGTAGCATTCGACTTGATTGTGGATGAGATCATCAAAAATTCTTGTCATCGCTCTATGGTATGTTGTCACTGCGTTCTTCGGTCAGGAATGGCATCAACGTGGCCAGCAATATACTCCGATCGGCGTTACCGAATGTTGTAAGCTTTCAATATTACCGGAGCCATTTTATCTGGTTGTATCTGAAGATCCATCCATGAATGAGAATATCTCATGTGTCGAAGCAATGTCGATCATTGGATTCTGCAGGATCGGTAGAGGGAATTCATCTTTTGGACATGCCTTGTTTAAATCTACGAAGTCCTTTAAATTCTGATCTAACCATTCTTCTTTCGATTGGCATCACATTGTTAGCTTAGTCGGGTATTGTTCTTCACGGACAAATTTAGCGTATATTAGCTTTTTAACTTCAACTATGACTTGTTGTTCCAGTTTCTAGACGCATTCTTACGGGACCTTGTCGGCGGGACGAAGTAGGATCCACACTCTAGCTTATGGGCACAACGACCTACGGAAATTTAATCACGGCATCTCATCGTAGTTAGAAACCGCTTGATCTTTAAATTCCATTAATAACTTGATTATTTCTTCGGAGTCTTCTTTATTGAGTAAGGAGCTAACAAAGGTAGGTCTAGGCTCTTCGCTAGTACCTAAGTTAACTTCGGGTGCTCATATTGTAGATTTAATTTCTTCTTGGTCGGTGGAGCGTCTCGGTGTGAATGCGGAATTCTTGTGGTTTTCCATGCGGTTTTCATTAGATTCGCAAGTGACAACCAAGCAAAATTCAAGTGTCGTCAAGCAGTCCTACGTGCCGAATCCGAGTCCATGCTTTGAATTGGGTGGACGGCCGGGTTATTCCATAACTTTTCAAAATGTTGTATTGGCCTTTTGTCATTGTCGAGGTAAGAAACCACGCTGAATTAAATTTTTAACACGGGAGAATACCACTCGAGTAATTCCATTAATTCGATGAAGTGACATCTTCAAATTGTACATTATTCTTAGTTTTGGAAGTAGCACCATGGTAGAATTTGGGGTGAAACTGCACCGCCGCTACGTACCTCTTTGACCCTTTCTACCCTCGATCTTATTAGAATGGATCGGGGTCGGGGTCATAGTATGTACATAGTGGTTAATCTTCTCGTACATCGATTTATATTCTTCATTCTTCTTATCTTCGAGAGAGATCTTGAATTGCGGCTTTCCAACTTATTGTATTTGCTTCTTGTTTGATTTCTTTTTCTTCTTGAGCTGTCTTACAATCAGCAGGTGATGGGTGGTTTTATCGTCGTATCTAACGTCTCTACCACGACCTCGTCCCCGGCCTCGACCTCGGATGCGAGTTGTGGAGAAACCTTCACCATCTCGCCGTGGGGAGTGGTGAGTGGCTGTTGGACTAGAACTCGGGTTCTTCGTTGTCTCGAACTTTCTTTGCTTCATTTGTCATGGTATCTACGGGAAAATTGTTTTCTTCGGTGGTGCATAATAAAGTGCATCTTCATGGATTCCAATTTCATGTACGGAGAATGAGTTTGTAAGTCACCTTTGATGCCTTGTTCCCCTCCATCGTAGTATTTGATGCAGTGTAGAGATTATGGTATCATCTGTTTTCATGTATCCATGGTCGGCCCCAGGTAGAGCGTTGAACGATGTTTAAGATTAATATGTGAAATTTTCTTTGTTGTCTTTGCTAAGTCACGGTCTTCATTAGTAGTGTTATCGATGCGAGGGCTCTTTCTCCTTTCGGATTTGAATCCTCTTAATAACATTTTGTCGGCTTCGAGCTCGCGGGCATCGATTTCCCAGATATCAGTGTTCGAAGACTCATTATATTGATTGATGCTCTTGGATCCACCAATACTGCGGGAGCGTAAACTTCCCAATTATGCTTGAAATGTACAACGGTCGGTTGTGGTCTGTACATCCCAAGTAGTAGGTCATTGTACGTGAAGGTAACACCTCGTTGTTCCTTTAACGAGCAAACCTCGTAGGAATCTACGGCCATTTGAGCCGAAACGGAGATTTACGGATCGAGTAAGGCCAGCGATCGAGCTTCTCTCATCTACTTTGATAAGATGAGAGGAGCGTCGTAGATACTCGGTTGGCTGGTAGTTTCCTAAGATGGGCTACAGCATGGTACTTTCTTCCATTATATCTCGGCTTCTTCTTGAATGGGTATTTCTTCTGTAGGGGTTGGTTCTTCTTGAACAACCACACCTTTCCTTTGTCCTTTGGACCCATTCTCGGAGGTAGGACTCTTCCACTTCTTAAGTTAACCACCGTAATTTCTCTGAATCTAGTGTTGAGCTTCTTGGTGTTTCTTCTGAATCGGAATGACGGGTTCTTGGGATTAGCTTCGGATGCGAAGGCTCTATACATTGTATTTGGAGCTCCTCGAAACTCGCAAATGGATTCATTGCTTATTGAACTCTCGTTGCCTCCTTGATGGATGTCTTCTTTGTCATCGTGATCGTCGAGATTGTGTATGATTTGAGAATTATCATTTGTATCGAAATCGATGTCCGGATTGTCGCTAGTTACGTAATCGTTCGAAGCTTGTTCAAACGTAGCCAACGCCATCACCCTTATCATTATAAGATCCCACCGAAGTGAGCAGATAATCATACGAGTCAAGGGTTAGAGGGATTTCTCCCCGAATCCGAAACAACTATCTTAGAGGATAAGTAGCCCCTAGTCCCAGCCTTAGGAGCCTCGGTCCTTTCTTCTTCCGTTGATTTTCTTCTTCTCTTGATCGTCTCTGAGCTGAGGTGGTTCTTCTATCACAAGTGACAGTGTCGGCTTAGCAGGTTTTAGAACTTTGAATTGAAGCTCGCACCAAAGCGGTTTTTGGATCTTGTCTAAAATCTTTTCGAAGACCTCGTCAGCCGGTAGTCCATCCATCGAAACGGTGTATGGGGATGCATCGAGATGATGGGATCAGTCGAGACAACATTGACGGAACCTCCTTTGCAGGGGTTCCTTCATGTACTCCTTCGGGATTGTTATATTCCCTTTCCGAAGTTGTCATTGAAACAAGACTTTTGAAGGTAATGCAATCTTCTATCTTGTGCCCAAACATCCCAGGTGGTAAAATGAAAGTTGGGATCACCTTTCTTGTTAACTTCTTCTGGTCTCTTAGGCTGCGGCGATGGAAATGCAGGTCTTCATCGGACTTCTCGGCATTTTTAGTCTTGCCTCATTTTTGAATGGATATTCCACTGCTCGAAGCTCCTTAATGTACGTTGCGGACGAGGCGGTTGTTCATCTTTTGTGGAGATGAGGCGATAGGCCCAGGTCGGGGATTCTTCTTTGGTAAATTACATTGAGGTTGCTTTGTGGTCGTTCGGATATTTGTATCAGTTGCTTGCCTTTGTCGATTGTTGCAACGATCCCGGATTTCTTTTCAAAAGTCTTCACGGAGCTTTTGCTTGTACGTATCTTGTCGGCGAAACTTAATTGCTTCGCCTCCTCTTATAGCTCCGGCCTTGCTTAACAACCTCTCGAAAGTCTTAATAGTGAATCCTTTGAGGAGAAGTGCTATCGGGCGATGAATACTTTTAAGTAAGATGCCGATTGCATGTTGTTCTTGTAGTTGTGGTTCACACTTCTAATAGCAAGTTCCTCCAACGAAGTATGTAATCCATGAAAGTTTCGTTCGGCTTACTTGCTTCTACCTGCCCAAATCACATATAGTGATGTAGTGCGAAGCTTCCGACGAATCGCTTGATGAAAAGGTTTTCTAGTTACGAGAACGTCGTCGCCCGGCTGAACCATTCGGTAAATTACGCGTACCAATCAAAGGCGATCACGACGGACTGCGACGAGAGCGTCGGAAGAGTAATGCATCGCTCGGCATTTGCAAGCGCGCAGTGTGCGGTATGCGCTCGGGGTTTCGGATTCCATCAAAGGTCTTGAACGAGAGGTGGTACGAAGCCTTTGGAGTGCTTGGACAACGTCGGAATTCTTCCGGGTAGGTCTACTGGCATCCGAATGGATGTCCCGCTCTTTGATTGTGCTAAGGCTTCCTTTTGCTGTTCCGCAGGCTCTTGATATCTTTTTTGGAATCATACTTTGTGTTGTATCTTTCTTTAGGCGATCATCTAGTTGACGGATGTAATCTCCTTTCCTTCGTCCACAATGTGAATGACCTGCGGGGTGTTTCTCTTTGGGGTTGCACTTGACTTTGGAGAGTGGCTAGGACTCTGATATCTCTTCCATCCTCTTCGCCAATTTGGGCGATCGTATCGTCTTTCTCTTGAAGTTGTCTTCTCGTCACTTCGGCTCCTCTCTTTTGCGGTACGCGGGAGCACGCTGTGAAGTTGACGAAGCTCGTGTTTCGACCATGTTGATTTACGCCACTCATCGTCCATGAATTCCGATGAATCGATCTCGTCTCCAATTTCTCTTCCCTTTCTTTTGCTAGTCGTTGAATATCGGTCCTCGACTTTTCCATAGCGTCCTCTGGCGGTCTTTTCTTGTGCATCCTCGCGATTGTCGTCTGCGATAGGCTGCCGGGTTCCCTTCTCATGAGTCCTTTGCTGAGTGGCGCTTTCTTCGGATTGAGTCTCTGACGAGACTTTCCTTCTCGAGCTGTTGTTTTCGATCTTGAAGTAATACAGTAGTGGGACGCCATACCATCCTTCTAGCAGCGAAGGTGCAGGGCTGGGTGGTCTTGTCGGCCAAATCTTCAGGTGGTATCCTCCTGTCTGCCGACCTGAAACAACGATGGCGGTAGCCTTCATCCTTTTATTTGGCTTTTCTATAACGATGGCGGGTTACTCGTGGCCCAGACGGGATTTAGCGGCACATACTATCCTTCTTAGAATCTCCGATACGGGTCATTTCTCTTTCTTTGCTAGCTTCTCGATCACGGTACGTAGTCGGGCGAATGGCGTGATCCTAGCCCTCTTCTTCCTATTGTCGTCGTAGTACGGCGAGGTCGAGAAGTGTGTAGAAGCCGATCCTGCCGGACATTTTCCTCGTCGAGTTGCGGCGGAAAGGGGATGGAATCTACTTCCTTCCAAAAAGGGTGTATCTTCGAGGCAATGGTATGTATTCAGGTAGTGGTGTGTACTCGGGGATTTACGGGATTTTCTCCAAGGAAAGCGACAGCGGCTTCTGTCCTTCACGACGATCTTCACCTTGTTCCTTCTTTGGGTCGTGTTAGTGATGGAATTCTTGGTGGACCCGATTTGAAAACGAAGGGTCTCACGAAGGAAAATGCATGCCCTCCACGGTAGCAGGTTCACCATAGTTACGGATTTCCTTCCCCAATCGAAGCCGGTGGGTGCGAACGACTAGGCCGTGGGGGTAGCAAGAGCCGGTCTGCGAACGGCGGTACTCCTCTCGGTCGGGATCTTTTGCGGGGAAGGAAACTCTTGGGTTGAGCTAAGGTTGAACTCGATCGGCGGCTTCTTAGCTTCGGATACCTTGTTTGTCAATGCTAAAGGAAACGTCGGTGATCTTGACATTTGTGTTCTCGAATCCTTGTCAGGTGGATGATCCCGTTGTCGGGCGGCTCATCCTTGTAAACGGCGAAGTCGAGTCCATTGGTGAAGGAGAAAATCAGCTTTGGGGCTTCCATTTTAACGGGGTAGATTAGGATTTGTCGGTCCCAAGTTATGCTTCTTCTCATCGGGACGAAAAAGAAAGGAATTGAAAGAGTACGAACACATTCTTGTTCATGTATTTATAAGAAGGAGTTATTTGTTAAAAGAGTCATTCATTAGAGGGTTTGTTTATTTAGAACGGAATGTTCAAAGGTGTAGAGAAGGTAGGGAATGCGATTCAGAGTTGGAAAGGAAAGAAAGTCTTATGCAAGACTTTTCGACTCGAAGGATTACTCCCCAAACTAACACCTGATAGGGGTCCGCTCCGCCTCGAAATGAGGTAGAAGGATACGGAACCTCTCTGTTTAGGGGTGTCTAAACGATGTTTCCCCTAAATGCGAGAGAATGGTGGCTATACTTGTTCACGGTAGAAATGAACATAGTATTCCAACGGAAAAGGATATCTTGATCTGAGGAACTGTGGATACCTTACCGATTTTGAAAGCGAATTGTGATTAAAATGGAGGAATTTTCCCCCGGCGAGTCGCCGGAAATATGTCGGCATTATTTTTAGGTTGTGTTGTATTTAGAAAAGGGGTCGCTAACGAAATTGTCGGCAAATTTTAAGATTTTAAAAATTTAGTTTAAATATATATAATTTGAAAAGTAGTATTTGATTTTGAAAATAATTTTATGTTTGAAAATTTTAAGATATGAAATCAATTTGATCTCACATCCCAAATAGTTTATATAAATGAGCACCGCACTACAAACCGTGTATCTATCCCTAAGGATAGACACCTTTGCTGATGGTGGGGCTCGATTAAATAAACTAAAAGATTTGTAGCATCCGTTTGGTACGCGAAACAATTTTATGTGCGGAAATAATTCCACTTGCTTAATATGAAAAACATTAAACGAGCTTTATATTACACAGTTTTACAAATTCCCTATAAGGGCAAGCCCCTATAGTTAATTACATCTTAAGTGAGCGGGAATCACCCAGAAAACTCTCGATAATCGAGTAGTTCTGCTCTCGGGAATTTGAAGTTTAAGTTTTGAAAGGATTGAATTTTGGAATTTCAACGAGGAGAATGGATCAAGTTTGGAACATTTTGTTTTGGGAATTGAAAAGGAAGAAAAGTAGGAGAAATTACGGATTCGAAGCGGAACTTCGGTAATTTCCGGCTTATCCTATTATTTTAGCTTGGATTTAGGAAAGTCCTAATGTTTATTTAATGTTTTGATCTTGCCGAGTTTTAGTTAATTAGGACTTATATCCGTATGACATGATCATACAAATGGTGGAAGATGTGAGGGTTTATGTCGTATCGGACGGCTTCCACCTCAAGATCTAAGACCGGTTAGGAGCCAATTTGCGATGCAAATGCACAGCAAGGTTGAGGATTTATGTTGCACTAGGCAAACTACCTCGAAGTCCTATGGCTTTGTTGTTTGATTCTAGGAAAGTTTCGTGATGTAGAGTTGTTTCTTGACGAAGATGGCCGTGCGCCTTTAGTGCTCCAAGCTCCTTGTTGTTGCGGAGAGGTTTAGTTTTAGAAGTCATAAATCGGGAGATGAGAAAAGTGTTTTGGTTTAGAGAAGTCTTAATTTCCAAGTGTTTTGTGTTTTTAATTAAAACAAATCTTAAAGTTGATTATAACGACACGGTTAAGATCCCACGGTTCCATCTTCCGGTATCGTTGTTTTTATCGGATTCACTTGGTCAGGATGAATTGGCTAAACTCAAGCAGATGAGTTCCACACTTTCATTTAGACCGTGGGAAATCCCGTTAGCGACACGTAGGTTACATCATCAGAAATTATTCCGTCCGCTCCGACGGGACGTTTTAATTTAGTTGTAATTGTAGTTTTGTGTTAGGTTTGTTTGTGATTAAATTTTGAGTTGTTTTATATTTTGAAATGTTGTGGCGGTGAATTTTATCTTGTAATGACTTTTAATTTAGTTTTGGTTTCAGTTTTAGGGACTATCCTAAAGGTGTGGGTTTTCATGCAACGGTTGTTTATCATGCGAAAAAGTAAGTGCGATGCGATTAAAGAAATTTAACGATAATGTAAATTGCGATAAAATAAAAGCGTACAGGAGGGTCTTCCGAGTCATCCCAAGCTGCACTTAAAACACAATTAGAATATTTGAACAAGTTCTAGGGGTAAAGCTAAGGGAAGGGTTATGGTTTTATACCCAAATTCATCCCGCATAGCTGAGTAAACTCTTTATGACGTACGGTCTTTTGTGTTTTGGTTTGAGGACGATTTTCTTCATCGAAAGAATAATTAAGTTCGATTGTTCTTATGAACATCCTATCATATCAAGAAAGTGCTTAAGACAAATCTTAAACATCTTTTCAATATTTCTAGGATTGTTTAAGTCAGAATGAATTTAATTATACAAATGAATTAATCGTCGGGAATTCGAAGTTTTGTTGTTATCTTGCTCGATGGCTTAGGACATTTGAATATCCTATAGGTGAAGTAACATTTCATTTAATGTTCGTTTAGGAGTTATAATAACCAAAGCTTTCGAGAGCGGAATTGGTGTTCAAATGATTTAATTTAAGTTAATGGGTTTAAATTTGGAATAGTGTTAGTTGCTTTATATTTAATTCTTTATGTATTTAGGTAATGTTATTTAATTCAATTTCATTTAACTTTAATTTAATTTAATTTAATTTAAATTTTAATTTAATTTAATTTAATTCAATTTAGTTTGATTTGATGTTAAATTAATTTAGTTTAATTTGATTTAATTTCCTTTAATTTA
Source organism: Papilionanthe hookeriana x Papilionanthe teres (assembly GCA_022702705.1). Classification (NCBI taxonomy): domain Eukaryota; kingdom Viridiplantae; phylum Streptophyta; class Magnoliopsida; order Asparagales; family Orchidaceae; genus Papilionanthe; species Papilionanthe hookeriana x Papilionanthe teres. Next base: position 146,433,686 of record CM040427.1, read on the forward strand.
ATTTAATTTGATTTAATTTTAATTTAATTTAATTTAATTTAATATGTTTAATTTAATTTAATTTAATTTAACATTTTTTAATTTAATTTAGTTTAATTTAATTTAATTTAATTTATTTATTTAATTTAATTTAATTTAATCTTTAATTTAATTTTATTTTTAATTTTAATTTAATTGAAAATTTAAAAAGAGTTTAATAATTTAGCTTATTATATTTTTTTTAAATTTAATTTAATGATTAAGTCCTTTAACTTAAAACTTAAATTTGAATATGTTTTATGATTTCAATTAAATATTATTGAGATGATTAATTTAGGGATTTTTTTAAATTAAAGAATATATCTCTTCACTATTAATATCCTTTATTTTAATAATTCCAATTTTATTATTCTTCCAAATTTATTGATTATTAAATTAAGGTTTATTTTAAATATTTTAAATTGTTTAATGGGTTTCTACCCTTTAATTATTTAAATTTCAATCGTCAAAATCAGTTAAGGTCAGAATATTTTCTTGTTAATTTTATTAAACCTAAAGTTTTAATTAAGGGTAAAGATTTTTAATTACCATTTTGCCTTGAGCAACTAATTTCATAACTCACTAAATTGAGCTTAAATGAACTTGAAATTTTATGTGACTTCACTCATATGTCAATAAAGACATGAGAGGAGAAAATGTGATTTTTGCATTTAATTTATTTATATAATTATTTTTAATTGGAAAATAGGTATTTCAAGGAAAATTTAACAATATGACGAGGGAGAGAAGTTTTAAATCCTTAAGAAAATTATGGGACATTATAATACAGGAAGGGGCCCAAGCTTGGACGATTTTGGTGATTTTTTGAATTATATTATTTTTATTATAATTATTTTAAAGTTTTGGAGTGTTAATTAATTTAAAAATAAAACAAAAGGTTGAAAAATAAAATTTATATTTTTCAAAAATCTCTACGAATATCGAAATCGAGAGAATCCAATTTTCGCAATTTTCTAATTTTTCTTTCTATTTATTATAATTATTTTAGTGAAAATGCTAGAAAATACATTTTTTAAATTTTAAAATTACCCTAGGGCTTTAAAATTTAATATCTCATTAAATAGACCTAGAAAAATATGGGATTTGTTCTGAAATGATTAAAATTCAAAAATGTGACATTTTGGTGAATTTTGTTATTTTTATGATTTTTATTATTTTTTAATTATTAAAATATTAAAATAATACAAAAAATCGACTTTTTTAGAAAATTACGATTTTATTTTAACTAAATTCCTACGATATCGAGAGGCTCACGAAAACGATTTGGTGAATTTTGAAAAGTATTTTTGAAAGTTATGAATTTTTAAAGTTCAATTGACTAAATGGCTTAATCGACCCATTTAGTAGGGCTAACAAAGTCAAATTAAACGAGAATTTTTATGGTGGGGTTCCTACGATCCTAAAGGCCCGGTGGAGAATTGATTTTAAGTCAATTTGATGTATGGTTAGCTCTAATTAGTAGGGATGTTTATTTTGGGTGTTCAAGCCAATTAGGGTTATTTTAAATGAGTTAACTCAAAACCTATTTTTCCTAGGGTCCTCTGGTCGTAAGAGACATCACCAAATTTTTCTAGAATTTATTTCCACCAAACATGCTAATTATTGGAATTAAAATACTTAACTGACAACATGAATTTGAAAAATCAATAACTTCTCGCTAGGGATGGCCTCGACTTTGGAAAATTCAGGGAATGTTCCCAAATTCAGAGGCTTCAAAGCCCTATGGTCTCATACCATGGTGAATTTCCTATATGCATGGAGAATTAAAACAAATGCGAAGGAAATAAGTCCAAATTTAAAAATAAAATACTTGATGAAATTAAATAATTTACATTCACATTATTCTCATACATTCGGCGAAGCGAGGGTATTTTATTTTATTTTTCTGATTTTCCTACACAAAGTTATGCATTTTTGAAGTTTAGGGGAATTAAATAAATCAAAAATACTAATTTTCTATTTATCCACGCGCGGCGCTGCGTGTCTCGGCGGTTCAGAAGGCGCGCGGCGGTCCAGTTCGCGCCACCATCGACTCGGCGCTCGGGGCCCCGCTGTGTTGTTGCATCTCACGATCCGACGCGATCACGGCCGTCGATCCAGCAGCGTGTAGCCATTAAATGAACGACATCAGGTTCATCTTCCCAAACCTCCCCAGCCCAGAAACCCAGTCCACCTTGGCATTTAAATCCACTAAGAACTCGCTCGTACTTAGCAGTTTTCGTGTTCTTATGCTCCCCATGGATTCGTCTTGAAGGGGCGAACACTTCTATACGGTGATCATGCATTGAAATTAAAGCATTTGAAATGGAGAATCTCCGAGAAGCTCGGGATGAAGAATTAGCTGTTACCTTTGCTCGGAGAAGTGTGGCTTGATACGAGGTTGTGTCACCTTCGATTGGATCCAAACAAGCTCCAGATGAAGTCTCTGGTCTGGTGAATTGCACAGGTATGATTTCGACCACAGCCGATCACAAAGCTTGGAGGCTGGGCTGGTAAGATTGGCTGGAGAGGGGGCTTTCTTCAGTGGACTTCTTCCATGATGCGAGTGAGTGTAGGACAGTCAGTTGCCAGGGGATTGGTCGAATTGATTGGTATCTTTCTATGTGAAGAAGTGTCTGAAGTTTTTGTCTTTGAAATTTGAACTCAAAATTGAGCTCGAGGTAGAGGAATTGGGGGCTGGAATCCAGTGGGGATCAAGTGCTCTATGTGTAGAGAGTGGTGCGAAATGATTTTGGCGAGTTTCCTTGGGTTTTTTTCAGCCCTCTAGGCGTGAGAGGGGGTGGTGTTTAAATAGGAGAGGGTGGAAGACCTCGGGGAGGTCAGGTTTGGGATCGAGTACACTCTTGGCAAGAGAAGAAGAGCTATCTTTGTCCATTTGGCTTGAGACAAGTCAGCAAGGGAGAATTGAAATTTTTGGCTCCTCAGGAATACCGGCCATGGTGTTTTTAAACGTCCAGAGGCAGTACAGCAGCCAGGCGATGATGCCTGGTTCGAATTGGGTCGGGGGGCGGGGGTTTGTGTAGGCGATTGGCCAATGCCATGTGTAAAGAGGTTGGATTGAAATGGAATGGAAGGCTATTTTGGTTCAAATGGTCAACCATTGATTTTGGGCTAGGTTCGCTAACGAGGCCTGGTTTTGGGTGAAAGGATCACTTGGGTCGTGAGAAAAATGAATTATTGGTCTCCATCCATGATGAGGTGGCTAAGCATGGTTTAGTGTGTGGCAATGCTTAAGGTAAGGGTTTAAGAAGGATTAGAAAAGGGGGGCCCTCCTTTTGCCCAGTGTGGTTGGGTCACATGTGAGCGACTGCGCCCAGCTTACCTTCTGACAGGTAACCATGGCTCCATGTGGCTTGGGAAAAGATTGGGTCAATTTCATAAAAAAGGGATTTTGTGGATTTTGGCATTTTAATGGAAATTGTTATGTGGCTTGATTTGGAATTATTTGATGATGGGATTATAACTTAGAGATGGCTTTGATTAAGTGGATGGCGAATGGAAATGTCATGTGGGCTTTAGGGTAGATTTTGGGCTCTCACAGAAATGGTTTTAGATGGGTTTTTAAAATAGTTTGAAGTAGGCTTTTAGGTTTTCAGATGGATTTTAGGATGAAATTTTGGTAAGCTTGAGCCAAATAATTGTTGGGGTTTGCTCATAGATGTATGTGAGTGACTTTGGAGGCAAAATTGAGAGTGATTTGGGTTAGGTTTGGGTTTAGGTCAAAGAAATTGGGCTAACTTGGGCCAATGTTGGGCTAGGGTTGAAATGATGTGCAAAATTAATGTTGGGAAATGTTTATGGGAGTGTTTCAAAGAGGTTTTGACTTTGGTTGGGCTTTGATTTTGGGGCTTGGGCTTATTTGGGTTAGGTTTGGGTTAAGGTGAAATTGGGCCTTTTAACTTTGGGTTGAATTTGAGTGGGGTTTGGGTCTAAATGTTGGGCAAATCATGTTAGTGTTTTGTTTGTGGGGATATTGAAAGATTTGGAAAAGATTTGGGTTAATTGGAGTTGAATTGGGTGAGTTTGGGTTATGTTTGGGTCATGGGTCCAAATTGGGCTTTAAGAGCCAAAAGTGATTTGATCAAAATGTCAATCAAGTGGTTTTGCATTGGTCTAGATTGGTATTGGGAATGTTGAATTGAAGTTTTAAAATTGATTGGACCAGAATTTGGGTCAATTGGGTAGGTTTGGTTTGACATTGGGTTCACTTTGGGTTAAAATGGATCAGGTGGGGTTTTGACAAAAGTGGGGTAAATTGACAAAATTGGCCCATGGTGTAGTTGAACAAAATGAAATTGGGAATATTTGATATTTTCAGAATTTTCTGGGAATTTTCTGAATTTTTTGGATTTTTAGGTGAAGGGGTATTTTGGGTATTTGGGAGTATTGGGAGGTATTCTTGGAATTTTTGATATTTTGGTATGGATGATCAATTTAAGTGGAGAGAAATGTTTAGGAATGATTTTGGGGAATTTTGAGTGATTTGGAAATTTTGAGAAATTTGGGTAGTTTGAGGTTTTGGGTAGGCTAAGCGGGTGTAGGGTCCCGGGGGTCAAAAATTGAAAATTTGGGAAATTGAAGATTGGGTGTCTTAAGTGGAATAAAATCATTTTTGTTGAGCCATGAAGCCATATCGAGTCCACATGAGCCATGAAGGGACTCATTTGAAATTATCACATTGTTGTTCTAACCCTCTTAGCCGAGGGCTTAGGGGTTAAGGACCATCCATGTGAATCCTACATGAGTCAGGAGGTCAAGTTAGGTATGGGTGTGTGAAAGTGTAGTGTATAGGTGTAGTGTGTGTCGTCAGCCCTTCACCAGACCAGGCCATAGGGGTAGTCCTAAGGCGAAGAGTCCCCATAGGAACTCATCCTTCAAACTTCCACATTTGATTTCAACCACAGGTGATTAGGGGTCTACGGTCAAGTTTGTGGAGTTTGTAGGGAGTTAAGAAGTGGTTTGAATTTCTAAAGGTGGGTCCAAATTCTAGTCCTCTAAGATAATTGAGGAAAACTTTAAGGCTAGATCTGAGAGTACTAAAAGAGAAGAGAAGACCTCATGAGAATTGGGAGTCAACCTTGCCTTATGCTTTAGGAAAGGAAGGATGAAATTCAAAATCATTGAAGGCCTATCCAGATACAGTAATCCTTGCTTATAAAAAGAGAAAAAGAAAAGAAAAAGAAAAAGAAAAAAAGGTGAAAAAGAGTATATGAAAAAGGAAAGGAGAAGCTTGAAGATTTAAGGGCTTTAATAAAAAATTGGTTCCACACTTTGATCTTTCTAGAGTATAAGATTTGATGAAAATCTTGAAGCTTATGAATGTAATATAGTTGGTATAATTATTTTTACTAAATATTTTTTAAGTAAGGAAAAAAAAATGCTAAATTTTATATTTTGAAGAATTCTAGTATTTACCGAATAAGATAGGAACTAGTATTTTTCATTAACCTTTACCTAAAAGATTTTTAAACTTTAATTGGTCTCATTTACTAAAATTTTTCTAAATTGGACTACTACATTTCTAGAACAAATTTTAGAAAGTCTAGAGAAACTCATCGCATAATTGATTGTATGATTTTTATATGATTAAAGTGTCACTTGAGGACAAGTAACATTTTGGTTGTGGGATTTTTGATATACCTAAAATATATAGTATTTTTATGCACATTTTTAGACCTATTTTTTGAAGATATTACACTTTAATAGAAGGTTTTTTGTGTGTATTTCTTACAGGTATGATTAAATGAATGATTGTTATGAAAAGAAGGAATAAGGATCAAATTTGGAGTAAAAAAGAAGAAAAATGAAAAAGTGATGTGTGGCCGCTAAGCTCCTGAACTCGCACTTATGTGCCAAGGCCCCATGGCTATGCATCAGGATCTGGAGCATACATGTCAGTAAGCTCGCGGCTAAGCGCCGATACCCCGCACTTATGTGCCGCAATTAAAAAGGAGTTATATTAATTTAGTCACCATTTTGAGAGGTTCTCGAAGCACCTCTTTCTGAGAACGAGGTAAATACCTTTTGGAGCAAAATTCAATTCAAATTACTCTTGAATGGATGCATCTCTTGGAAGATATGTTGAATCTGGACACAATTTGAAGAGATACGAAGACTCCTCTTGAAAATGTATAAAAAGAGGACTTGAAAATCAGAAATATGGTTATTGTTTGATGTAGTTAGTGTTTATGAGTGAGGTTTATGTTATAGAGTTGTTTAGAACACACCTCTCAAAAGCACCATCTTTACTTCATTTTTATAAAGTTTGTATTGGAGTGTAATTGATATTTGGAGTACGAGGTTGGGCGCCAACCTTTATAGAGTATTGTAAGGAAAGCAAAGTTTTTATAGGAACTTCAAGAGTTTTGTGGAGAAGATTTACGGATAGTCTTTATCATTGTATTACATTTAGTTTTTAATTAAGACTTCTTTTGTTTTCATATGATTTACACTTTTAAATCAAGTTGTGATTGTATTTTCTCCATAAATTCTGACTAGTTTTCCTCATCTTTTTCCTTAATGTGATGAAGTAATTAAATTATGGAAGTATGTTGTGTGAAGTACAGGATTTCAATGTTCGAAGAAGTTGTGATGATTCAAAACCTTGCACTTCATTTACTTCTTGATTTGGCCAGTAAGATGTTAAAATATATTGTAAGAATATGTAAGATCCAGTGTTGTATTATCTCGGTCAACAATTGGAAATAATCACATGAGATTGTATGGGTGAGATTGTAATCCATATGGTTGAGTGTAAATAAGTAGGGACATATACTTTGATGGGTGTAGAATTAGAGGACTTTAGAGTGACAGGCTAAAGCCCCCAATTTGGTTTATTGTTTTATGTTTTGATACGAGATTTTAGCCCCCATGTGGAGGGAATCAAGGAAACTCTAGAGTGAGAGATAACATCTTTCATGCCTAATCCGTCTTCAATATCTTTAGAATAAAGAAGTAACATATGTTCTTCATAGCATCTCTTGTAAGGGTAAGAATATTATTTCTTGTTGTACAACATATTTTTAGATATACGTAACATATATTCTCCATAACTTGTTTCTGATTCATATAAAGGAAAAAAATATTTCATTGCATAAGTTTTCATCTTACAAAAGTTTAGTTAAAGTATTTGCTTACTTTCATTTCAAATTATAAAATTAATAAAAAGAATTAAATTATATTTTCTAAAGTATAATCTTTAGTTTTAGTAAGATCTTTTCTAAAAAGAAAAAGTTAATTTTCTATTTTCTAAATTAGAAAATATTTTCTTTATTAATCACTTTCCTTTGTGGATTCGATATCTCGGGGCTTAATCGAAAAGTCATATATTACTTGATAAATGATACGTATATTTACATAGTATCCACATTATAAAATCATTAAAGAAATTTTAAAAATTATATATATATATATATCATAGCCAAAAATAGCACGTGGATCGATTGAGCACATTTGGACTTGGAGTGGTCAACCATGGTCAATCTGGTCAACTATGGTCAACTTTATTGAGAATTTGGTCAAAATACTCAATTTTGAACCAAATTAAAAAAATTAATCAATTGATTAACCTCCAAAATCATGTTGATTAATTTATGGGTTAATATTATAATTTCCTACACTTTTATTTAATTACATAATTAATTCAAAGTGGAATTATAAGAAAATAACCCTAAAATTCAAATTAAAGATGACATCATATATAACATGATAAATGGCTACAAATTCGGAATTCCACGATAGAAATCATAAATGACATCATGAGTTCATCGATGGGTCACCATGACCCATGAGACTCATCACACATGTGTTGACGCATTGAATAACACATGACCCACCACTTTAACCATGATTATACACCATCATGACTTCATTATGAACGGAATAATGAGGTGTCATTCCCTCGCTGAATTTTACACCAAGAATGAGGAGAGGTCATCGCTCACCTCTACTCTTCTCCAATGGACGAAGCCAAGATATGAATTAAAATCTTCACCTAGGTTAAAAGCCATCATGAGTAAAGCATAAATAATTGGGTGAAGAAAAATATGTTTCACCTTCTTCCCAACTCATTAAGTGATTCATCCATTTGCATGAAGTGAGTTGGCCGGCCAAATACAATGCCACTTCCATTTCATGGGGCATCCAATAAGAAGCACACACTACTTAAACCATGCCTCTCACCATGGTAAAAACCCATCATGAGCAAGCCATGACAAGGATGGAAGATGAGGCTAAGGTGTCATTTCTCCCCTAAATTGAAAGCATGACTTGGATGATCGAATGGATTTGGTGTTAGCTGTCATGAAATTCCCTCCCACCTTATGAACCGCCGATGGAATGAACCCGAAGAACATTGCAGAATCCATGTATTAATAAAGGCACATGATGGATATCACTTGAGAATTTCATCCATGGCTATCTTGGCCTTGAAACTTATCCACGGTCATCATGGAGGTGTTTGTTAACTCCTTCCCCGAGTAAACTCGGAAACTTGCGGCATGGCCTCCCATGGCTATAAATAAGCCAAACTTTAAGGGCGAGAGAGGAGAGGAAAAAAGGAGACTCGGCTACTTTGCTCAAACCCAAAAACTTCTAACATGAAACTTCTTCCTATGACTACTTGATTAGTTCCCCATAGAATTAGGTCTTAAAGCCCACTAGTTTGCTTTCTAATTTCCTAACAGAAAACAAGTTAATTTTAGGTACGAAACAAAACCCCTCCAAATTCCAAATTTAGCATTCCCACACCTTCCCTATGGTGTACGAAGACAAGCCTAATCAAAATTGGCCCTTCCCATAGGCTGTAACCCATTAATCAACATCCTCCTCCCAAACGAAATTGAAACCTTGAGATTGAATCCATACCAAGACCCAATTTCGTCTCAAATTAGGTTGGGTGATGTGATGCGACTTGAAATATGCTTTAAAATACAAGAATTTGATACCACTTTTTAGAATATTTAATTTCCAAGAAATGGCTTCAAAAACTTAATTTGCGAGGTTCACTTTTATAATTTTATATTTTTTTATTATTGTAAAAGTCACAATTCGAAAACACGAGTATATGTATCGTTCAAGTTACACGGGGCTCTAGTGGAGTCCTGGTTATCGATCCCACGGGGATCGCAAAATAAAAAGTAAAGAATATAAGTAATATTTTGAAATGTTCGAAAGAAATTTATATACACTCTCTTATATATATATATATATATATATTCAGGTACTAATAATTTTTACTAAAAGAAAGTAAGCAATAAGCGAGGAAAGTAAAGTAAGCGATGAGTAAAATTCAATGCAATTATGAAAATAATTTTCTCCTTTTTCAACTAATCCAAGAATTATAGATTAATTATCTTTTGTAGGGAGTGAATTAAGGTATTGTGCCAAATAGAAGCATTCATATTCTTTACTCTTTGGTCCAGGTGCAAAGAACATTGACTAATCTATAATTAGGCTCAGGATGTTTTATTAGTAGAATGGGTTAATCTAAGATAACACTACTAGATGTCCAAGTGTGGCTATGGTCGGCCCTACCAGAGACCCGTTACCTTTCTATAAACCAAATTATTAGAATTTAGTTTGTCACTCTAACAACTAATTAATTTTACGCCCAATAAATAATATCTTCCTATTTATTTGCACTTCAACTTAAACAATCTGCGTATAGCCTGCGATTACCTAAGGATTCATGTGATATCTACTAGTTAAGAATTTATCTCTTGATAGGTCTCAAAATTCTTCAACGGGTTTTAACAAGTCTAAATGACGATTTAAAAAGTAAACTAAGATCAGGTATTAATATCATCACAATGTTTTAAAATATTTTATATTTAATTCTCCTACAAAATTTATTTAATTTATAATCTTTTCATAGTTGAAAAGAGAAGATAACCTTCTCTCAGAACTCATTGAAATAACACAACAAAACATATTTATAAAACTTTGAACCAAAGGAGAATCGATACTTATACGAAGTGTTCCTTGAGAGATTCGCTGATTTTTACTGACTCCAAATCAAAGATGAAAGACTCCAACAGTGATAACACACAATAAACACTCAAAATAAACTCTCTAAATACAAAAAAAGTGGCACCCTAAGTATGGAAGAGACTAAATAAAACTAGAGATGAGAGAGAAAGTGCTAAAATGGGTATGTGTACTAAGAGGGGGGGTTTTGGTGCGATTTTCTTTATAGAATGGGCTCCTACTTATAGAGCTCTGAATTTGATGAGGGGTTGCTTAAGGAACCTCTTCAAAATTCATCTAAATTCAATGTATCTTCTAGAAGGTAACCGTCGATATAGGCGGTCGAGATCGGCACCTAGGCGCGGACTGCGTGACCAGGTCTTTCTGCTAGAAAACGCTGGTCCCCTCTTCTGCCGTCCAAGCTCATTGCTGTCTCCCAAACACGTGTATCACATGCTTCCTATATTATGATAACTGGGTCAACTTCTAGAAGCTCCGATAACCACTTGGCACCATCGAAAATAACTGCCCAAAGTCACAGAAACAACTTAACGGCGTACGTATTGAGCTGGCATTTTAGGCGCCGAACTACGGCGCCTAGGCGCCAAGCCAATAATTCCAAAATTTTGCTCCATAAGCTCCATTTTTGCTCCTTTTTCCTTATTTTTCTTGCTTGGACTTTTTTTAATCATCTACATCCAAAAACATGAAAATACCTTTCATTAAAGCATAATATCCTTAAGAATTGAATCATAAATAAGGCATAAAATGTGTATTTTTTAGGTAGATCAAATTCCCCCAAACTTAAATGTTACTTATCCTCAAGAAACCCTTTTAATTATATAAAATGGAGAACATTTGGAATGAAGTTAAAATATTTGAATTCCTTATAATTTTTGTTTATCGATGCTTTAGCAAATCATTAAATTCCCTTTAATTAAGTTTAATTTTAAGAATTTAAGAACATTTAACTACCAAATCATAAGAATTCCAATTTTTCATTTATTTTGAGAATAATTGTAGTTTATCATATCAAGGTCACATAGAACATTTACGAGAAGAAGATTTTCATGAAATATTTTTCTAGTAAAAATATATGTACATAGAAATTAAGTTAAAAATGTAATTAGTTTTCTTATTATAAGATAATTCAAGTAAAACCAACTTTTTTATTAGGCATTTCTCGAAGCTTCTCTAACTTTTTTTTTGGATTATTTTTCAATCCCTTTTTTTTAAGTGAGAATTATTATTTTTGGATAACTTTATTAATGATATTGAACTTCGGCTATCCCTTAACTTATTTTCAAAAGCATTCTTAATTAATAAATATGACATTAATAATTTATTATTTTTCAAAAACTTATTTCAATCTTTTCTTTTTCGAAACAATAATCTCGATTCCTTTGTATTTGAGAAATATAATTCTCTTTATTATAAATAGAATAATTTTCATCTTATTATTCTTTAAGTAAATAATTCTATTCTTAAAATCAACCAAAATTTTTGAAATTTTAGTTAAGTTTACTAAATTATTTATAAATTAAAAAATTTAGGTAGTGTAAATAGATTTTTCATTCCTTATGTTATGTTAATATATTTTTAAAGAAAATATTAGTTCTTTAAGGACAAATAATATTTAAATTCGATAGATATTTTTCCTTCCCCCGAACTTGACTTTAGTATAAATATGAATTACGAAATTTTCTAAATCATGAAAGAAAGAAATAAACATGAATCAATCTAAATACAATAATGTAGTAAGAAAAAAACTAACTACTCCTTCTACACATGCTTTAATATGAATATAACAGAAATAATTAAACATATATAGAAAAGTTTTGCATAGCGAGTTTAATTTATTTATATATATATATATATATATATATATATATATATATATATATATATATATATATGTATGGTGGCGGTTGAGGTGAGAGAAGCTCTGCTAGGGTTTGATGGATGATCACGGTGGTGGGCTGCTATTCGCTGGAGGAGGCTGGTGGGTGGTCGGGTAAGTGTTTTTGGGAGTGAATTCCTCTTTGGCCTCTTCTGCGGGTGGTGGAGCCTTCCCGAGGCTCCCCCTTTCTCCATCTTTACTATTCCATTGGGTTGGCCCTTCTGCGGTTGTCTTTTTCCTATTGCTTCCTTGGTGGTTGGCTTCTCACTTGTTGTGTGGGTTCTTGCTCCAAGGTCTGCTTGTTTGCTGGCTTCTTTTTGTCTTTTCGGGCTAATTATTTTCAAATTTCTCTTTGTTCTCTTGTTTTTTGGTGCTCCTTTCTCCTCTGGTTTGGTTGGGTGGAAGTTCTCTTTCTCCACACTTTGGGGAGGGAGTGCTTTCTTTTTCCCCATGTCTGTTGCCACAATGATGACGGACCCGGTAATGGGGCCTCGGCCACCTGACGTCAGTGTGTTAAAGGTTTAATGGCTCGAAGTCGTTTGACAGCAATTTTTCCCTCTCAGAGTATTTTATCTCACTGTAACAACTGTGTCAGTTGCCATTTATTAGACCCCTTGGCTCTAAAGAGTGTATGCGCATCGGTTTACTTCTCGGGAGATGACTTCTTTAGTTGATGCTATTAAATTCACCATCATTGGCCGGTTTTGGATTCGGGCACCCCAATGGAGCGGGTCGGACGGTTCTTTGACGAGATGCACTTTGTTGACGATGGAAATTGGAAATCATGGATGAGGCATCTATTGATTAGATTGTCCGATGAAGAGGATTATGCAGGGCTTAGATTTGGAAGTTCTACGGATTGCCAAAACTACTTGTAGAAATAATGAAGAGTGGTATCCGGGCTTTGATCCCCTCCAAAGGGAGCCCCTGTTAGAAAGCCTTGTGGTTTACCTTTCCTAATCTCCCCATACGGTTATGTCACACTCATGCCATATTTCAAATTAGCGGATCACTTGGAACTCCTTTAGGTGGACTCTGACATGAGATGCATTGCTAGGCAAGTCCTGGTGGAAAGAGATGTTTCCTTAGGAAGCCCCAGATAAAATATGGATTCTGACCTTAGATGAAGGAGATGGTTTCGGGAGGAAGTGATTCTAGAGCATAAACCCATTTTTTTCCAACATTGTAGAATGTTTGGTCACTTAAAAAAAAGTGTTACGAGGTTGAAGCCCCACGAAAACAAAACAAGGCCGGAATAGTGGTTTCTCGATCTATTGACCACGGGCTCTCTAGTGGCTTGCATCCTCCTCGAAGCAAAGTCTTGGCACTTCTATTGAGGCCAGACCTCGGCGGTATGTTGGGGAAAACATAGGGGGAGTCTCAATTACGAGGCAAAACTGATTACCCTCCCCACGGTGACAACGACAACAAGGTAAGGAGCATATTAATCGGGAAACTACCTTAGGAAGTTGAAGTGGTAGAAGGAGCTAGTGAAGAAAATTCGATACGGGAGCTTTGTTCCCTCTCTAGGTAAGCTCAACACTTTGCGAATAGCATGGAAGGTGCTTGGGCGACACAAAGAGCAAAAAAGAAGAAAAAAATTAACATACGAACTTATTAAATTAGCCCAAACCTCATCGAAGTAATGAAAATCCTACTCGACAAGGTTCACCTCCTGGTACCGGTACGGGGCGGGACAGATCCCAATCCTACCGGTCCCCACCACCCCAAAAATCTCTTGATGTTTAATTTCCTTCTTGGAATATTAGAGGGGCTTCTACTTCCCCTCTCTTACAAAAGGCTTGCTTCATCTGCAAAGAAACCTGCAGAGCTTTGGTGTATTGTTTTAACGAACCCATGGTTCGGAATAATCGAAGAGATGAAACATCCGGAACCCTAGGTGCTCTCTTTTCACTAATATTTCTAACAAAATCTGGATTATTTGTAGGAGATTCGGTGGAGTGTGAAGATTGATCATTCACAATTCGTTCATCTCCACCTCGAGCTGAATGGTTTTGACTTAATTGCCACTTTTTTGTGTATCTTTGGTTGCACCAAGAGTGTATGGCGGGAACGTGATGCAGAAATTCATAGAATCGGCATTAATGATCACTCCGAGTTGGCTGATTGAGGGAGATTTTAATTGCATTGCTTCTACTGCTGAAAAAATTGGGGGAAGAACTCTTTCCTCACTAAACTAGCGAGTTTAATGACAACATCCAAAGAGGCTGGCTTATTTGATTTAGGCTTCCAAAGGGAATCGGATTTACACGGAGAAGAGGCAAAAATGCAGGAAAGGCTTGATAGATTCCTGGCCAACCATAATTGGCATCAAAACTTCCTTCACACTATTATATCCCATTTAAACTTTGCTGGTTACGACCTTTGAGGAACCCTCCTTATTACCATCAATGTTGCTTTACTCGAGGTCTCTCAGCCACCACCTTTCAGATATCTCACAATTTCTGGTCTCTCATCCCAATTTCCTTGCTGCGAGTCGGCGAACATTGGATTCCTGACACCCATGACAATCCACTCGGTGCTCTCCGGCAAATACGATTGCATGTGGGAAGGAAGAGCCCAGGTCTTGGAGCTGGAACACCATTGGCAGTATTTTTTTAAGAAGTTACCCGAGCTGAAAAGGATGTTGGCGATCTTGAAGCTGCCCCTGCGGTGACGATGATTCTAGTTATGGGACTTTTGTGGCTGCCAGAGAAAAACTTCTTACTCTTATTGATTGGCGGGATCAGCCCCTCGGGCGGAAATCGGCTATTAGCAAATTTAAGAGGTGATAGGAATACCGGTTTTATCATGCTGCATTAATTACGGGGAGGAAATGCTGTGCTATTCATTCAATTGTGAATGTGCATGGGCAGCTACTTAGAGATGGGGATGAGATTGCCTTGGATGTTGTCAAGTTTTACAAAAGCCTCCTCACCCACATCCTGGCGATAGACCAATCGTTGATTCTCGGCTCTTGATAAGGGAGTTTGTTTACACCCGGTCCCTCCTTTTGAATGATATTCCCTCTCGGGAAGAGATTTGGTTGGCTCTGGTTAGACAGTGACTATTTAAAATGTGTGATGTAGGCATGGTTTATCTGTGTTCCAACAAAAGCCTAGAACATATGCAAAGATGAGTCACCAGCCATCAGAAAGCAACTTTCGGGGCATTGATGTACTGATATTTCCATACCTCCTTTACGATTCTCATCCCCGGGGTACGCACGGGAGTAGGAACCGGTTAGGACCCATCGACCTTACCTCTGTAATCGGTAAGATTATCGGTAAAATCTTGGTGGGGAAGCTTACAGCCTCATGCGGACAAGATCATCACTCATAACAGGTCTGCCTTTGTGAAAGGCGGATCAAATATCGATAATGTTCTTCTTACTTTGGGGTACTCTGCGGGTCTGGACAGACCTTGTAGGGGGTGGCAACCTCATCTACAAGTTGGGCATTAAGCCTATGAAGCTGTTGAATGGAATTTTGTCTTAGAGGTGCTTCATGCGGGATTCTCTCGGGGTACAGCCGGCTTGTTAGCGGATGGCTTCTGAAAACCACCACTCCTTCTCATCGATGGTACTGTTGGGGTGGTTTTTAGGTCACCGAGGGGACTTAAACAAGGAGACCCTCTTTCTCCTTTACCATATTTATTTTAATTATGGACTATTTTAGAATGTTGGAAGCTGATTTCACCTTATCACTATGCCACGACTACCATCATAGATCTAGCATTACCATCTCCCCGATGTATGCAGTTGACATAATGTTATTTTCAGGCTAACAAACCTGCGTTTGTTAAAAAGTTCTTAGTTGTGTTCATCAATTCCGGCAAATCTACGACGCCAGTTCAACCATGCCAAATGTGAGTTAGTTTTACCTAACCACATTGCTAAGAAAGTATATCTCCTTTGGATATCTCAGACCACAAGCTTTTCTAAGGCTAACCTTCCTGAAATATTTGGGGGTACCTCGATTAAAGGCGAACCAAACGAGGTTCATTTTGATGAGATCATTGGTAAGATTCTTACCAATCTCTCCGTGGGCTCATTCCTTTTTGTCGAATGGTGGGAGAATTACTATTCTCGATAGTATCCTTACATCCCTCCCTTCTTATATCCTTAGATGACTTGTATGAAGAAAAGCACCGAATCCAAATTGAAAGAATTTTTAGTAGATTCACGTAGTGCAGCAATAGGAAGCAAATACATTGGGCAATTTGGCGAAGTTAGCAAAACCTTATGGAATTTTGGTGGTTTGGGTTTTAAAGGTGCGAGCTTGACTTCGGCGAATTGAATTTTGGAAGCTTTGGATCCGCTTCAGGCAACGAGAAATCCCTTTGGGCTAAGTATATGAATGGTAAATGCGTAAAAGGGAACTCAACCGACATTAGCTCAGGTCGGACACAGGGCATCTAAGAATACGGAAACATATGATGAAGAATGAAATTTGGTGATTCTATGTACAAATGGGAGTTGGGTAGAGGAGACATCTTGATACAGCGAGACCATTGGTGTCATGAAGACATGATTCTTGGCTTACCACACATGGTTAAAACTCGGTTCCGGTGTCTCAGCACTGGAAAGATGATCGATGGGATACTCCTGCTCTCCATCTACTACTCCGGATCATTCAGTCTGACAAATTGGTAAAATTCCTTTTAATAGATCTCGAAGCTTGATAAAATTATATGGCGGGAGATGGGAAGCTTAAGAGCCTAACCAAAACTCTACATGCGAAAATCAACATGCGGAATTCCTCTTGGTTGGGGGACAAAGCTTTTGGAACAAATTTTCACCCCATCTATGTCCTTTACGAAGCTGGAGGATCTTCCACCATTGCCTCCCGGCGATGACATACTCGAAGCTTAAAGGTCTTTAGAGGACCTTCTAAATGTTCTCTTTGTGACGGCAAAATGAATCTCTTCAACGATTATTTTCATTTGTTCTTTCTCCCGGTATGTGTGGACTATGCTTCTTGATACGATGCTTATAAACACTATAATCTTGAATTTGTAGGGATTTTTCCATTCACGCTGGCACTCTTGGCGAGAAGATTAAGTGGGGGTTATTCCTTTTATAGTGGCACGAGGTTCATATGGATGCGCGGGAACGGGGTGAAATTTAATGATCTTCCCGGCAAAGTTACCTTTACATTGTGGGAAGTGCCCTCCTACATCTCTAAGCTTATCGGATTTCAAAAGTTCCCCAACATCTTGAAAGTTCCCCCCAAGACTCATTCGAAGCAAATTCGAAATTCTCAAAATAATTTGGAATGCTCCTACGTATCCACCTCTCCGAAGTCAACAACGATGGTGCTTTCTCGGAGGATGGGAAGTGGCTTTAGTGGGTTTCGGGAACCACATTGGTAAATGTGTTTGTTACTTCTATTCCCCTAACGATGTGGGCGACCCCCTGGAGGGTGTTTGTATGTTGTTCTTGAAGCGATTCTCTTTGTCGTTTTCAACAATGGAACTATTTAATTGTGGAGGGGGATTACATTATGATCGTTCATTATATGAATGATATTTGTCCCCACCTTGGCACCACCTAGTTTGGAAACACGATACGAGGACCTAATCCAAGACCATCCTATAACATTTTCTTTTATCTTTAGGGAGGGGAAAGGCGGCCGACGGTGGTTAGCGAAATGCACTTTCAGTTCTCGAACATTCTTTTTAGATGGGGACACCCTCTCTCTTTATTGTGTAACACAATATTTTGATTAATATGCAGGGAGCCTTTGCTACTCCTTCCCCATGAGAATATATATATATATATATATATATATATATATATATATATATATATATATATATATATATATATATATATATATATATATATATATATATATATATATTAGAACATGCAAATTTATTAACTATTCATGAACACTAAACGGTAAGTGCAGAAATAGAAATAAACTTTTATAGAAATTCATTCACATCTCGATCTTAAATACACATCGGATAATCTAAAAACGGTTTAACGTAAATTCACAAATAACACTAACAAATAACATCACGATAAAAACGGCAATAAACAGAAAATACTCTAAAAACAAAATCAACCATCCCTAGAGATAAATCAAGCTACTAATCACTTGTTTGCTAGCTTCATCATCATCATCACCAAAAGGCTCATATCCTTGGGGCAACATAGGGTGAAAATTTGGGACAAGTTGGGAGCGAACATCATGCTCGCCCCCTTCGAAATCTCACTAAAGACTGCGAATACTCGGCATCGAAATCACTCTTTCTTTATGTATACTGGAAAAGATGATCGATCTTCTTGTGCATAGTATCTACTCTGTAGTGAGTTAAGAATAACTCATGCTACTGCTCTATGAACTGATCATGCATGGTTTCCCGAAAATTAGATTATGGCTGTGCAGTAGAATGTTTAGAAGTAGAAGCTACACGAAGTAGGTAATGAACTAGCGAGGTGCGGTAGAACTCTTACCTCGCGGTCGATCATAAATGTTGACGCTTTCTCTTCCTATAAGCTTCGTCGACTTGAGCTTTTCCTCGAAGCTCGAAACTACTCGAGGGACTTTGACATAGAGAATAGATCGAGATGGAAAACCGAATTAAAAGATAGTCAGAGGAAAAGCCTAAGGCTAGATCCTAAGTATTAAAGAGAAGAAGAGAAGACCTCATCAAAAATGAGGTCAACAACATTTAGAAGGGCCTCTGAGGCCTTTCAGTTTAAGGATGTCATCTGTAGGTATGAGACCAAGAAAAGTTCTCCAGCACATGAATGACATAGAAGGAGACAAAAACTTGCTCCAGATGGTAGTTCCCCAAGGTACGGGGATCCAGTTATACAAATTTCTGTAAATAGCTTTAGTGGTGCTCTGGGTATGGTGGGTGAGCCAGTTAATTTTATCTGAAGTACTTCTGTTGAATTTGATTGTGGAAATCTGATAGGCAGAGTGGTCCTGGAGTATGGCTTTAAGATGTGGGAGTGACCAGTTATTCCCTTCCCAAAACTCAACAACCTTGGAAGATTGATCCACAGGATTCCCCCTAGCTATTAACCAATCTTTGGGGCACCAATTATCCAACCAAAAATTGACCTCCCCCTTCCCCAAATCCCAGATAAACAAATCTTCAGCAGTTTGTCTTTTTTTGAGCAGGCTAACCCAAATTCTAGAATCTCCAATTTTTCTGACCACCTGAGAAGGGTGCAAGGATCTACAGTACTTACCTTTCATATATTTTGCCCACAGTGAGGTTTGTGCTCTAAAATGGATCCACAATTTGCAAAGATTAACCTGTTGGATATGGGGGATTCCTTTAAATCCAATACCACCTGCCAATCCTGGTTTGGTAACTTTTTGCCAAGAGGTCCAATGCAGTTGTTGTCTACGGCATCGACGAAAGGAATGCGTTAAAAGCCCTTTCCATACGCAATTGGGTGCTTTTCTTCATTGTGATCATTTGTAGAAGATAGGAAGGGAAGGTGGTAAAAATGATCTTAAGGAGAGTGATTCTACCTCCATTAGCGATAAAGGAATTAGTTCAGCAGCTCAGCTGAGAGTTAATCTTGGTGAGGATTTTATCAAATTGGATTTGTTTAGTTATTCCCATAATTAGATAGGCCCCAAGGTATTTAATTGGAGGAGTGCTGCAGGTAAAACCAGTATAATCCAAGATCCAGTGCTTGATATGGATAGGTATCAGTTTAGAGAATACTAGCTAGCATTTTTCAGGATTAAGAGTCATTCCTGATTGGTTTTGGAAGGAATCCAGACAATGTTTCAGCTTTTTTACAGCTGATTTATGGGCACTAGAGAAGATCATGATATCATCTGCATAAATGAGGTGAGTAATAGCAATATTAGACCTGTGACGGTACCTGGCAAAGCTTTTATTTAGGATGGCATTGTCAATCATCATGGAGAAGTAATCCACAGCTAAGATAAATATGGTTGGATACAATTGGTCTCCCTGTTTTAGACCTCTAGTTGCTTTGAATTTACCTCTAGCTTCTCCATTGATCAGAATAGAGTGTTCATTAGTATTCAGCCACCTGTTGATAAGATTGCAGAATTGGGGCTTAAAACCTCGAGCAGACAGAACATCAGTGATGAATTCCCAACTTATAGTATCATAGACTTTTTTAATATCTAATTTGTAAATAAGATTTCCCCCCCTATGGGTTTTATCCAAATCTAACAGTAGTTTCCGTGCAAGAAGTACTTTGTCAGTTATAGATCTTCCTTTAACAAAAGCTGATTGATTTAAAGAGATCAGTTTATCAAGATGCGGTTGAAGTCTCCCTACAATAATTTTGCTGATGGTCTTACTGATCACAGAGGTGAGGCAAATGGGTCTGAAATGGTCCCATCTTTGTTGCATTGAATTTTTAAGAACCAGCACAAAATTGGAAGCACTGAAGTAGCTAGGGAGGGGTTGACCATGGAAATAGCTTTGAACTGCATCAACAACATCCCCACCGATCATCTTCCAAGCTTTCTTATAAAAGTCTGCAGTATAGCCATCAGGCCCTGCAGTTTTGGAACTATCAATTGAGTTTAAAGCATTCCAGATTTCCATTTCTAATGGGATTTTAGTAAGCTCTAATTCACTAGTATACTAGAAAATATCTTGGAAAAGGGATCCATCAATTTGTATTTTGTTTATAGGAGGATGGTTAAGAAGTCTTTCAAAGTGTGTAACTGCATCAATCCCAATCTCATTGTCATCCTGCAGTTGGCTGCCCTCTTTAGAGTAGATGGAGTGAATGTTATTACATTTTCTTCTATATTTAATGCATGCATGATAAAATTGAGTATTCCTATCCCCATTTAAAAAGTGGCTCAATGCAAATTTTTGTTTTAGATACTATTCCAATTTATCTGTAGCAATCAGTAAGTTTGTTTGTGCAGCATAAAACTGATCCTCAGTAACAATTCCAGCTTGAACAATGGTCTCCATCCTGTTAGTTTCCTTTTCGGCTTCTGGACGACGACGAGAAAGATCCCCAATATAATTCCAACTCCATTTTCTTAGAGCTTTGCTAAGTTTATTCTACAGCATACTTAACTTGGTAAAAGGGTCTGGGTGATCAGCATTGCACCAGTTATCCTGGACAATCTTTTCAAACTCAGCATAAGTAGACCAGACATTAAGATATCTGAAAGGAGGTGGAGTGCTAGTACAGCTGGGAGTGGTAATGGAAATTAGGAGGGGCCTGTGGTCAGATCCAGCAAAACTGAGATGAGTCACATAGGTGAGAAGCCAGTTGGCAAGCCAGTTATTATTAACCAGAATTCTGTCTAGTCTTTCCCAAATTTTACCTCTCTTCCAGGTATAGGCATGCCCTCTAAAACCAATATCAAAAAGGTGTGCTGCTAGGATATTATCATTGAAGTTGGTTATATCAGAGAGCTTAGGAGGCCTCCCCCGAAGTTTTTCAGCACTGGAGCCAGTACTGTTAAAATCTCCACCCACCAGCCAGGGAGAGTTCAGTTGAGCACTGATGCCATGGAGATGATTCCACAAGATCTGTTTATCTTCCTTACTGTAGCCAGCATATACAAAAGTTACTACACCATTTCTGCCATTGATTTGGAAAGATGAGTGTATGAATTGCTTATTATCAATAAGAACAGTCCAAGAGACCTCTTTTCTGCAGAAAATCCAGATTTTATTGTTACAGTTAGCATAATGAGTGAAGCCATGTAATTTACTGACAATCTTCTGTGGATATTTGTGAACCAAGGGTTCCAAAATGGTAATACACTAAAACTTATGTTTCTTATTTAAATGTAAAAGTCTTTGCAAATATAAGGGTTTGGCAATACCCCTAATATTCCAACATAAAAAGTTAATCATTTTTTTTAAATGGGGATGGAGTGAGGGCTGAGATCTTGATCTAGATCTTCCCCTTGTGATAGAAATACCAGCTAACTCCCCCACTGA
The DNA here is from genome assembly GCA_022702705.1 of Papilionanthe hookeriana x Papilionanthe teres. Taxonomy (NCBI): domain Eukaryota; kingdom Viridiplantae; phylum Streptophyta; class Magnoliopsida; order Asparagales; family Orchidaceae; genus Papilionanthe; species Papilionanthe hookeriana x Papilionanthe teres. Next base: position 146,455,524 of record CM040427.1, read on the forward strand.
TAAAGGAGTCCCTAACTTTTGCACTTCAGTAAGAGTATTTTGTTTCTTTTTCCTGGAGGATTGGGTGTGCCATTGTCCTTCCAATTCATTTTGCATTTCACAAACTTCAATAGCAGTTGGAGCCTGTGTATTTGGTAATTGTTCAGTAGATTGGGTGTGGGCAATTCTGACCTCCTCAATCTCCCTTCTGCACCAAGGTTGAGGAATAACATTATCATCAGCAGTAGTTGTAACAGCAGTTGGTGACAAAGAGCTTCCATCTGTATTGTAATCAATGGCAGACATAGCTCTCCCAGCATCAATTGGGGAAGTGTACTTCCTTGGAGTAACAGATTGCACATCAGTTCTATTATTCAGACTAGGTTTGGACTGCTGCACTCTGTCTGAATTAGTGACATCAACAGCCTGCACTTGTTGATTCTCTTTGCTTTTGGTTCTTCTAGTGGGGGGTGAATTTTGTAGCATCTCTCAATGGTATGACCAAACATTTTACAATGGGAGCAGTAATAAGGTTTTTGCTGCATTATGACCTCTTGCCACTGTCCATCCCTTGCTGAGCCAATCCAAATTTTCTTAACCTCAGGGAGAGAGATGTCCCTCTCAATTTGGATCCTAGCCATTTCAGGTTTAGCTTTATTTATTGTTGCAGCATCAAGTCTTAGTGGGGTGCCAATGGATCTTCCAATTTGGAATAATGCATTTTGGTTGAAGTATCTGTAGGGGAGATTAGGAAATTTGAACCACATTGGCACTATGGGGGGGTCTTTACTGGGGTCAAAGTCAGCTATCCATTTTAGGATTTTCATTTCAACTCCAGCAATACTAACAAGTTGTTTAGCAAAGAGCATAGCATAATCCTCTTCAGTATTAAAATTGATGAGTAGGTGTCTTCCATCTAGCAGCCCAATCTTCCAGTTGCCTTTAAAATTCAGAGATTCAAAAAAGTTCCTCACAAGTTCCATCTTTGGATGTCCCAACATAAATTTACCAATTAAGGTTAGTTTAACTTCAGCATCTAGTTCTTCCAGCTCCTGTTCAGTGAAGATAACAGCTGGATGGCCATCTTTTTCCTCAATAGGTCTTATGAAAGGGGATGTAATCCTGCCAGCTGCTGCATCATGCAGTCTTTGTAGGAAGATGAGTTTGGATGGATCAGAAATTGAGGGGGCAGAACCGACCACTCCAGTATAAGTGGCCTTAGCCCACTCAATATTGGTAGCTAGCTCAATGGGTTTTGCCATAAATCAATCAACCAGTAAAGAGCTGAAATGGCAAAAGTAAAAACCAGGAGTAGCAAAAGAAGAAAGCCAGAGCCCAGAGGAAGCCAAACAGAAACTTCCAGTCCAGATCCACCACTCCAAAGAGAAGCAATGGAACAGTAAAAATTTGAAAACAGTAAGCCCGGAAGCAGCAAAAAACATCAAAAGAGAACAAAAGTCCAGCAGAACACCAGGAGCACCTCTAAATTGAGACAAAACCAGCCTGACCTTACCTGAGCCGCCACCCACCAAGCTGCCGCCGGCAGACTCATGCTAGAAACCCTAGCAGAGCACAAACAGTTACCACTGCCATCTCTTATATATATATATATATATATATATATATATATATATATATATATATATATATATATATATATATATATATATATATATATATATATAAACAAACATTGTATTAATCAAAAGGAAAGATTACATCTAAGATGGGGTATGTCCACACAATCCCCATTAAGCAGAAAGACAAAAAGGAGGATGGAATATTTCGACAAGTAAGTAGTTGAGAGGTAGAGGCCTCAGAGGTAAGATGGTGTACTGGCTTGTTGCCTTCTTTAAGGATATGAGACCATATGACTTGCATAGAGCATGCAAGCTGGAAAATCATTTTCAGCCAATGGACCAGATACCATGGGGGGGAGGACTTCAGAAGAATTGTATTTAATAGTTGTAAGCAGTCCACTTCCACATGTAGGTTGTACAGATTTTGTGCTAAAGCCAATTTCAGCCCCTAGAAAACAGCTGTTGTTTCAGCTTCAAGAGCATTAAAAGCATCAATAGGAGCAGCAAAATACCATAAACAATAGCCTCTGAAGTTTCTACATATCCCTTCAATACCTGCCCTGCTCGATGAATAACTTCCATCAGTGTTTAGTTTCAGCCAAGGTTGAGAAGGGGCCCTCCATAAGACCAGCTGAACAGAAGGGGCTGCTCCCCTCTTGGTAGAAATAACAGTGGATCCAAGCGATTTTTTAGGAAAGGACTGACAGTTAATAACAATCTTGTGAGTACTGATTGGTAGGTTTTGGTGCGTGGAAGCATTTATAGCTGCCCAGATGAACCAAAAGATAATGAAAGGGATGTGTGTACGCCTTATTTTTGGGTTATGTGTTTTATTTTGAAAAGGGGTCGCCTACAGAAGTCTTCTGCGAATTTTAAATTTTAAATTTAATTTAAATATATATATAATTTAGAAAGTAGCTTTGATTTTGAAAATAACTTTAAATTTGAAAGTTTTAAGATATGAAATCAAACCGATCTCACATCCCAAATAGTTTATATAAACGAGCACCGCACCACAAACCGTGTATTTGTCCCAAGGAATAGACACACTGCTTGATGATGGGGCTCGATTAAATAAACTAAAAGATTTGTGACATCTGTTTGGTCTGCGAACCAATTTTATAAGCCGACAAGTTCCCCTGCTTAATATTAAGGAATTAAGCAGGGTTTATATTACTTAGGTTCTTAAAGTTCCCTATAAGGGCAAGCCCCTATAGTTAATTACATCTTAAATGACGGGAATCATTTAAGAAAAACTCTCAATAATGATCGAGTGGTTTTGCTCTCAAGAATTTCAAAGTTTAAGGTTTTCAAAGGATTGAATTTTGGAATTTCAATAGGGAATGGATCAAATTTAGGACAATTTATTTTAGGAATTCGAGGAAGAGAAGTAGGAGAAGTTGAGGATCCAAGAAGAATTTTGGCAACTTCCCAAACTATCCTATTATTTGGCTTCGAGTTTAAGAAAATTATTTAATGTTGCAATCCTGCCAATTTTAATTAATTAGGACTTATGTTTGTATGACATAATCACACAAATAGCCTCGAAGATGTGAGGGTTTATGTCGTATCAAGCGACTACCTCGGAGTCCTAAGACCGGTTAGGGCTTAATTTGCATAACATGATTATACAAATGCCTAACGAAAAGTTGAGGATTTATGTTGCACTAAGAAAACTACCTCAAAATCCTATGGCTTTGTTTTTTAAAACTAGGAAAGGTTTTGCTGAAGTAGATTCAAGTTTTGCTGATGACGATTGTCGTGCTGCCCACCATGCTCCAAGCTCCTTGTTATTGCAGAGGTTTGGTTTTAGAATTCATAAATCAGGAGATGAGAGAAGTGTTTTGGTTTAGATAAAATCTTAAAATCCAAGTGTTTTTAATGTTTTAATTAGAACAAATCTTAAAGTTGATTATAACAACACCGGTTAAGATCCCACGGTTCCATCATTTCGGCATCGTTATTTTTATCGGATTCACTTAGTCCAGATGAATTTGCTAAACTCAACTGAATGAGTTCCACACTTTCATTTAGACCGTGGGAAATCCCGTTAGCAACACGTAGGTTACATCATCCGAGGTATTCCCGATCGTCCAATGAGATATTTTAATTTAGTTGTAATTACGAGTTTTGTTGTTTTGTTTGTGATTAAATTTTAAGTTGTTTTATATTTTGGAATGTTGTGGCGGTGAATTTTATCTTATGATGACTTTTAATTTCGTTTCAGTTTCAGTTTTGTGGCTATCCTATAGGTTTTAGTTTTCATGCAATAGTTGTTTTACCATGCAAGAAAATTAAAATGCAGCACATGTAGGTAAATTGCAACAAAGTAAAAGCGTACCTGGAGGGTCTTCCCGTTATCCCAAGCTACACATAAAACACATGTTAGAGCATTTAAACATATTTTTGCAAGAAATACCTAGGTAAAGCTAAGGGAAAGGGTTTTGGTTGTTTACCAGAATCCTAATCCTATTGCTAGTCATTTCCTATGACGTCTAGGTTGTTGGTTCGGTTTAAGGATGATTTTCTTCCCCAAAGAACAATTAAGTTCAATTATTCTTCTAAAACACCCCATCGTATCGAGGAAGTGTTTAAGACGAATCTTAAACATCTTTTCAATACTTCAGGATTATTTTGAGTTCAAATGAATTTTATTGTATTGGTGAATTAATCATCAAAGGATTTTAATTTTGTTTTGTTTCTTGCTCGATGAACTTAGGACATTTGAATATCTTATGTGTGAAGTGACACTTCACTTGATGCTTCATTTAAGAGTTAAAACAATAAAAGCCTTTTAAGGGCAAAGTAATAAATATTTTAATGATATAATTTGATTTGATTTAATTATAAAAATTAATTAATGATTATTAAGTTTGGAATAGGGTTCGAGTTATTTTAGATTTAATTTAAATCTTTACACTTTAAGTGATATTATATTTCAGATTAACTTTTTATATTTTAGATTTACTTATATTGAAAAAGGTATTGAAATCTTTCATATGTTTTGATTTAACTCTTAATGTTTTCATTTAGGTTTTTTGTTAAGTGATGTTAATTTAATTTAATTTAATTTAATTTGATTTAATTTTATTTTATTTTATTTTACTTAATTTAATTTGAATTTAATTTTAATTTGATTTTAATTTAATTTAATTTAATTTTAATTTAATTTTAATTTTAGTTTAATTTAATTTTAATTTAATTTAATTTTAATTTCAATATTTTAAATTTAATTTAATTTAATTTAAGGTGTTAATTTAATTTAATTTAAACTTTGACTTGACTTAATTTAATTTAATTTAATTTAATTTAACTCCAAGATTTTTAAATTTGATTTTAGTTATTGGACCATTTAACATTTTAAGCTTTAATTCATTTAAGGGTTATCTCCTTTTAATTTTTAATTTATTTAGTTTGGATTATTATTTTAATTTTTAATTAAGAACTAAATATTATTGAAGTGACTTATTTAGGGATTTTTAAACTAAAGAATAAATATCCTCTTAATAATATCCCTATTTTAATAATCCAAAATTTAAATATATTCTTTCCAAAATTTAAATTATTTAATTAATTAGAGTTTCATTTTGATATTTTCAAAGTGTTTAATGGGTTTCTACCCTTTTAATTTCCCTAAGTTTCAATCATCCAAGAGAAAATTAAAATTAAATATTTTACCCTCCATTTTGATTAAACCTAAAGTTTTAATTAAGGGTTAAAATTCTTTAATTACCTTTATGCCCTTTCGGGCTTATTTATTTCATAACTCACTAAATCGAGCTCAAATGAATTTTAAATTTTTATGTCACCTCACTCACATGTCAATTAAGACATTAGAGGAGAAAATATGATTTTTCTGACTTTAATTTATTTATATAATTATTTTTAGTAGAAAATAGGGGTTTTCAAAGAAAATTCAATAACATGACCAAGGTAAAGTTTCTGTCCTTCAGAAAATTATGGGATGTTTCTAATAACCAGAGAACCACGTGGACCAATTTTAGTGATTTTTTGAATTATATTTTATTTATTATAATTATTTTGAGTTTTAGAGTATTAATTAATTTTAAAATAAAATAAAAATTTAAAAATAGATTTTATATTTTTCTTAAATTTCTCTAACCTCATGGAGTCCAGAGAAACAAATTTTATAATTTTTTGATTTTTCTTTCATTTATTAGAATTATTTTAATGAAAAAGGTTGAAAATTCATTTTTTAATATTAAAAATTACATTAAGCCTATAAAATTCAATATCTTATCCTAGGGACTTAGGAAAAATATTTGGTTTGTTCCTAAGTGATTAGGAGTCAAAATGTGACATTTTTATGATTTTTAATATTTTTGTGATTTTTATTATTTTTTAATTATTAAAATATTAAAATATTGTGAAAAATCAACTTTTTTAGAAAATTCCAATTTTAATTTTCCTGAACTCCCCTGATATCAGAGAAGCTCCAAAACCATTTTTGTGAATTTTTGAAAAGTGTTTTTGGAGTAATGAATTTTTAAAATTCTATTTTGCTTATGAGGCTTAATCAATCCATTTGGTGGGGTTAATCAAGTCCAATTGATTTCAAAATTTTATGTAAGGTTCCTCTGCCCAAAAGAGCAATGGAGAATTGTTTTCAAGTCAATTTGGTGTGTGGTTAACCCTAATTAATTCAAATTCAATTTTCAGAGTTTAGGCCAATTAGGGTTATTATGAATGAATTAACTCAAAATATATTTTTCATAGGGTCCCCTGGTCCTTAGAAACACCACCAAATTTTCCTAGAATTTATTTTACAACATGCTAATTATTGGAATTAGAATACCTAAAAACAATGACATGAACTTGAAAAATCAATAAATTTTCACTGAGATGGCCTCCGACCTTGAAAAATTCGGGGAATGTTCCCAAGATCAGAGGCTTCTAAAGCCCTATGGTCTCATGTCATGGTGAATTGTCTATGCAAATGGAGAATCAAAACATTGAAACAGTAAATAAATTATTAAAAATAAAATACTCATCCAATTAACTTGATTTCTTTTCCACATTATTCTCCTCTGTTCACTGAGCAAGAGGGTATTTTTATTTTATTTTTGTGATTTTTCTATGCAAAGATATGAATTTTTGAAGTTTTGGTATTTAAATAAATCCAAAAAATCCTAATTTTCTATTTATCCGACTCGGCGCCGCGTCATCCTCGTCCGGATCGAAAGCCCACGCGTCACTCCGTGATTCAGCGCCGCCATCTGAGTCAGCACTACGGGAGACCGCCATTCACGTACCATTGCGCTGTTCGGCTCGACCGTCCGCTCGATACACGCGCGATCCAATGGCTCCTGGTCATCGTCTCCGACTGGTGTGCACCCGTGACCGTCCACACTAAAACCTTAAGATCTCACTCGATTCTCCATGGATTTTTGCGTTCTTATACTCTATCGATTCGTCTTGAAGAGACGAACACATCTATATGGTTAAGGTGCATTGAAATCAACTCAAACTAAATGGAGAATCTCCAAGAGCTCGGGAGGAAGAGTGAGTTCATACCTTTGCTCAGAGAAGTGAAGCTTCGATCTGAGGGTTGTGTCAGCTTCGATTGAGTCCAAGAAAGCTCCAGATGAAGTCTCTTGCTCTGGGGAAATGCCTAGGTACAAAAGTGACCAACGCCGCTCACAAAGCTTGGAGGTCGGAAGCAATGGCCGGCTCCGGTGAGGGGGCTTTTGCTCGGGGAACTTCTCCTCTTGGTTTGGTGAAGGTATAGAGTCAATCAATTTGAAGATTAGCTCAGTGTGGTGAAGTGTCCTGGTTTTGGGCTTGAATTTCAACTCCAAAATTGGACTCACAGAGAGGGCTTTAGGGCTGGATTTCAGTGGGGATCAAGTTCTCTATGTATGGAGAGGGATCTGGAGTGATTTTGGCAGAGTTTTGGTAAGGTTTGGCTCAACCCCTTTTTTTGGCCGAGAGGAGGTGGTGCTTAAATAGAGGTGGCTGGAGGGCTCACCAGGGGGGTTTGATGGCTTGGATCAACTGCTCAGGGCTAGGGAAGAACAGCCATGGTGTTCAATTGGGCTGGGACAATTCAGCAAGGAGAAATTCAAAAATTGGCTCACATGGGTGCTCTCGGCCTGGTGGTTTCCGGCGGCTGTGGTGGTCGGCCGGCCGGGGTCAAGTCACTCGTTGTCATCGGGAGGGCTCGGGGGTTGGCAATGGTGCAAGCAATGGAGATTGGCCATGTGTAGAAAGCTTCATTCAAAATGGAATGGGGAAGGGGCTCTTTTAGACTCAATTTGGCCATCCTATGGGTTTGGGTTGGGTGCACCTTTCCAAGCTCGATTTGGGTGAGGGAGGTCGAGTGAGTCGACTAGATTAGTGGGGAGAAGTCACTATCCAAGCATGTTTAAGTTTAAACATAGTTTAGGGGAAGCATGAAAAGGTTTAATCACCTTTAAGAGAATCCTTAAAGAGGCTCCTCCTCTTGCCTTTTATGGGATGGTCACATGTCAAACTTCTCATGGCTTTACATGGGGCTTAAGGATGGCTTCATGGCTTCATTTGGGCTTGGGGATGGCTTAGTCAATTTCATTAGAATGGATTTTAGGAATTTTGGCATTTTGATGGGAATTTGGATAAAGCCTAATTTGGAATGATTTAATCATAGGTTTCAAACTTTAAGGAATGATTTTATTAAGTGGATGATGAGAAGGAATTGTCATGTGGGCTTTGGATGAATTTTTGGGCTTTTGGGTATGGTGGAAGTGAGCTTTTTAAAAGGCTTAAATGGGTGGGCCTTTATATTTCAAAATGGACTTTTGGATGAACAATTTTATGAAACCATGCCAAATAAATGTTGGATTTAGTTTAGGTATGTTTCATGAATGGTTTGGAATCAATTTGGTGTGATTTGGAGTAGAATTGGGTTGAATTTGGGCTTTTTTGGTAAAGGGGCCAAGGTGGGCCAAATTGGGCTAACATGGGCTAAGGTTGGGCTAAGGTTGAATTTGGTGTAAAATTAATGTTGCAAAATGTTTATGGGAGTGTTACAAAGATTTTTCAACTTTGGTTGGGCTCTAATTTTGGAATTTTGGGCCCATTTGGGTTAGGTTTGGGCTTAGGTCAATTTAAGGGATTTTGGTTTTGGGTTAGGTTTGGGTGGAGTTTAGGTTCAAATTTTGGGCAAATCAAGTTATTGTTTTGTTTATGGGGATGTTAGGAAGGCTTTAGAAAAGATTTGGGGCCAATTGGAGTTGAATTGGGCTAGGTTTGGGTCATGGGTCAAAATTGGGTCTTAAGCCCCAAATTAGAATTGGGCCCAAATGTCAATCAAATTGGACTTGAATTTGGTCTAAATTGATATTGGGGATATTTAATTGATATTTAGAATTGAATTGGACTAAAATTGAGGTCAATTGGGGTGGTTTGGTTTGACATTGGGTTCACTTGGGTTAAAAAATGGGTCAAATTGGGGGTTTTGGTAAAAGTGGGGTAAATTGGCAAAATTGGCCCATGGTATAGTTGAACAAAATGAAATTGAGAATATTTAGGATTTTCTGGAATTTTTTGAGAATTTTTTGAATTTTTTGGATTTATGGGGTAAAAGGGTATTTTGGGTATTTGGAGGGTATTGGGGGGTATTTTTGGAAATTTTGGTATATTTGGCTATTGATGATCAATTTGAGTGGTGAGAAGTGTTTAGGATTGATTTTGAGGAATTTTGGGTAATTTAGGTGATTTTGCAAATTTTGGGTAGTTTCAAGGGCATTTGGTAGGTTTGGTGGGTCTGGGGCACCGGGGGTCAAAAACTGAAATTTTGAAAAAAAAAAGATTAATCAATTGTGAGTGAAATGGAATCATTTTGGTTGAGCCATGAAGCCATATTAAGCCCACAAGAGCCATGAGAGGACTCATTTTTGGCACTCAATATGTTGTTCCTAACCCTCTTAGCCAGGGGCTTAGGGGTTGAAGTCCATCCATATGAATTTCCTAAATGAGTCAGGAAGCCAAGTTGGGTAAGAGTGGTTTTAGGTTTTGGGATGTGTGTGAGAGTGTGGTGTGTGCTGGCTAACCATCACCAGGACCAGGCCACCCAGGGTTGTTCTAAGGCTTGACCATCCTTTAGGAACTCATCCTTACATCTCCACACTTGACTTTCAATCTTCCAAAGGGGTTTGGAGGTTTATGGTCATCTGTGGGGTTCAAGAAGAGTTAAGAGGTGTCTGAATTTCTAAGTGGTGGGTTCCATTTCTAGTCCTCTAGGATAGTCAAGGAGAAGTCCTATGACTAGATCCTAAGCACTAAGGAGAGAAAAGACCTCACCAAAAATGAGGTCAACAATGTGCTTCTTAGATTGATGTTGCAAAGTAGCCCAGCAGGAATTAAGGTTGGGCCAGTTAGACTGAAGACCTTGAAGCTGTTCACCTACTAATACAGCAAACCACACTTGCCTGATACCACACAATGCAAAAACAGATGGGTAAGGCTTTCTTCAGCTGAATGGCAGAGCTGGCATCTGGATGGGCCTCTAATACCTTTGAGCTTTAGAATATCATTAGTAAGAAGGAATTTCCTGAATAGCCTTCAGCAGAAGAAGGACATAGAAGGGGTAATTTTGGCATTCCAAACTGTTACCCTAATTAGTAGGCTGCCAATTGAATTGTGATTGATAAATATATTTAGCCAGGATCTGATGGGAACCATTTTTGGTAACAATGGTATCAGGAACAGAAGGATTTATGGGGAGATCCTTAATACAATTGACAATATGAGGTGAGTTGATTTCACTTAGTTTGGATGGATCCCATTTACCATCAACCCAGCAATCTGCCACAATGTTTATATCAGAATTTGTTGGCCGGTAGTCTTTCAAAGAATGATTCCCCAAACAATTATCAATCCAAAAGTTGATATGGCCTTCACCCACATCCCAGATGAATAAAGTTTCAGCAGCATCTTTAACATGAAGGAGTGCTTTCCAATTTCTAGAATCACCCAATTTAGGTGTCACAAGAGAAGGATGGGAGTGGGGACAATATTTGCCTTTCATAAACCAAGCCCATAAAGAACTTTGTTTTCTGAATCTAACTCATTGTTTACAATAAAATATATGGCTCATATGAGATAAATTTTTGAAGCCCAGCCCACCATTAGCAGGAGGGTGACAGATTTTGTTCCACGAAGTCCAGTGATGTTGTTTGTGTTGACCAGCCCATAGAAACTTGTTGAAAGAGGCTTCTAGCATTCTTTGGGTACTCTTTTTTAATTTAATCATTTGTAGGATATAAAGGGGGTAAGTTGAGAGAACTGATTTTAAGAGGGTCAATCTACCACCATTAGACAGAAAGGAAGAGGTCCAGCATTGGATCTTGGCTGTCACCTTCTTCACCACCTCATCATAGTGAATTTGTTTTCTCCTACTCTTGATTAGGGAGACACCTAAATACTTGAGAGGGTATGAAGAGGTAGAGAAGCCAGTAAAATCTTTGATCCAGTTTATCTGAGTAGAGGGTAGTTTGTTGCAAGGCAGGAATTGACATTTGGATCTGTTAAAGGATAGACCTGAAGCTTGTTGGAAATAATCCAAGACAGATATAACCTTCTTAACTGCAGCTTTGCTCCCATTGGTAAACAAAATGACATCATCTGCATATGCCAGGTGAGAAACAATGCAATTGGATCTGTGCAGGTATCTCAGGTATGGTAACTTTTGATAGGATTGGTTAATCAGCCTGGACAATTAATCAAAAGCTCATATGAATATATAAAGGGAAAGTGGATCACCTTGCTTAATACCTCTGGATGCAGTGAAAAACCCATAATTTTCACCATTAACAAGGATGTTATAGTGAGAATTATGGAGCCATCTTTTAATTAAATGGCAGAAATCATCAGGGAAGTTCCTGGCTTTTAGGATCTGAAGAACAAAATCCCAATTGATGGTATCATAAGCTTTGGCAATATCCAACTTGATGATGAGATTAGTCCCTCTACAAGGTCTATCAATCTCCAGCAACAATTCCTGTTCCAATAATACATTATCTATTATGCTTCTTCCTTGCACAAATGCAAATTGGTTAACTGAGATTAAGGCTTCCAACAGAGGCTGCAATCTGGAAACCAATATTTTGCTGATAATTTTGGAGAAAACAGTCGTTAAGCTGATTGGTCTGAAATCCTTCCAAATAGCTTTGGTATTCTCCTTAGGGATAAGTATTATAGTGGTAGTTGTAAAGTATTTTGGTAATTCAATGCTAAGGAAGAAGCTTTGGATAGCCAAGAAGAGATCTTTCTTGATAAAATTCCAAGAATTTTGATAGAAGCCAGCAGTGTAGCCATCAGGTCCCGTAGTTTTTGATGGATCCAATGAAAAAATGGCATGTTTGATTTCATCTTCCTCAGGGGGAGTAGATAGAGTAGAACTATCAAAATTGGGATTCAATTTGGGAAGAATCTCAAAGCGCTTCAACTGACAGATTGAAGGCCCATGATTGGAAAGCTGATGGAAAAACTGAACAGCAGAGTTGGCAATGGCATGGTTTTCTGTCAACCAACCTCCCCCTTCCTCTCTGATTCTTGTGACTGCATTTAATTTCCTCTTAAAATTGATGATAGCATGGTAATACTTAGAATTTTTATTCCCTTGAAGAAACCACTGACAGGCAGCTTTTTGCTTCAACAATTGTTCTTCTATCTCAATTGCATTTAATAGCTGTTGGTTTGCCTCCACTAACTCATTATCATCAATTATCCACTCAATATTCTCCTGCTCTAATTTATTCACTAAATCCTCAGCTAATTTAACTTTAAAATGAAGGTTGCCAAATACCTGCCAATTCCATTCTTGCAGCTTCTTAGCTAGTCTCATCTAAAACATTTTCAGCTGAATAATAGGATTATCTACTTGATTGGGCAGTGGTTCTTGCTAAGAAGATTGAGCAACTTGAAGGAATGAAGAATGTGTAGCCTAGACATTTAGGTATCTGAATTTAGTTTTGCAATTAGTTCCATGAATAGACAACTTAATCAGTAGGGGGAGTGATCTGAACTTGCCCTGGGAAGATGGGTAATAGTGGTGGAGGTAAAGAAATTAATCCAGGCTTGGTTAGCCAGAAATATATCTAGTCTTTCCCAGATCTTGCCTTCCTTCCAAGTGTAATCAGAGCCTTGATAACCCAAATCAAAAAGATTAGCCTCAGATATATTGTTAGAAAATGTTGTTATTTTACTAATGTCTGGAACCCTCCCTCCTTTCTTTTCTCTAGGATTGGCTATACTGTTGAAATCCCCACCTACCAACCACATATCAGGCATGTTTCCTTTAATTTGATGAAGTGTACTCCACAATTCCTCTCTATCAGCTTAATTACAACCAGCATAAATAGAAGTGGCCATACCAGCCACCTGATCAATATGGAAGTGGATATGAAGGAGCTGGGGATGATCCAATAAAGCAGTGATCTTCATTTCTTTTCTACTAAAAAACCATATTTTGTTGAAACAATTAGCTACAAAATTAAATTAAGAAAAGTTGTTGGTGATTCTTTTGGTGTTATGTTGAACCAAGGGTTCAAGAAGTGCAAAGGCCCAAAATCTGTGAATCCTATTCAGATTCACCAATCTATTAAGGGAGCCAAGGGCAGCAGCTCCCCTAATGTTCCAGCATAACATCCTAATCATTGGGGGCATTTTTTCCACACCTAGTGATTCTGGAAATGGAAGAAACATGTTGATCTGTAGAAACAGAAGGATGTTGAATAATGTTCTCAGAAGACATATTTCTAAGCTTCAATGGCTTCTTTTTCTTTTTACAATGGTGAATAGTCCAGCCCTCAACAAAGTCACTAGAAAATTTCTCAAAATTCACTGGGTCAGAGTTAGGAGAAGATGGTAACACAATGGGAGGAGGATAAGAAGTAATTGGTGGGAGAATAGGTAGAGGAGGAGGTGAGGGTGATTTGGGTGATCAGGATCCAGAGTGGGTAATGGTGTAGAATCAAGGGGTAGTTCAATTGGGGGGCATTCAATATAAGGCTCAACAACAATGGTAGGTTTAGATGGTGGGCACACAATATTAGGTTCAATAGTAGATGCAGGAGGTTCAGAGTTGGGAAGCTCAAAGGGTGGAGAGTCCAAAATACTAACATTTTGAACAGGACCAGAAGGAACAACAGGATCAGCAGGAGCAATAGGGGCTGGATCAATCTGAATACCAAGGTCATTGGAAGCAGGAGGGATGATTGGATCTGAAACTGTAACAGGTTCAGCAGCTGTATGATTTCTTCTCAATTCAGGCATCAACCTGTAGCATCTATCCATGGAATGGCCAAATATTTTGTAGTGTACACAGTAGTAAGGCCTTCTTTCCATAATAACTGGTTGCCAATAACCATTATGAGCAGTTCCCAGCCACATTTCTTTCACTTCAGGTAGTGTGACATCTCTTTCTTTTAGAATTCTTGCTCCTGAAGGTCTGGTTACCTCAGTGGTGGGATCATCAACTAGCAGGGGTTTGCCTAATGAAATAGTGTGATTGAAATACGAGTAATTGATTCGGGATATCACGGGCCTTTTAATTTCCTGCCATGTGACTGGGTCCGGACTTTCGGAAAAGTTATAATATCTCAGGATTCACGTTAAGGAACATTTCAGAATTATTAATTAGGGGAGTTTCCACATTCAAAATCTTTAACAAAAATATGCACTGCCAGATATAGTAATTCTCAGAAAATAAAAGGAGCGAAAGAAAAAAAAAGAGTATTCCTGAGGAGAAGCTTGAGGTGAGCACAAAATCAAAAATTGGTGCCCCAATTCAGGCATTCAAAATCTTTAACATGTGCTCCACCAGATATAGTAATCTTCAATAAAAAAAAGAGAGAGCGAAAAGCTCAATAAAAAAAAGGAAACAAAAAAGTGCTCCCTGAGAAGAAGCTTGAGGCAAGCATATGATCAAAAATTGGTGTCTTAATCATCCCCTGATTAATAAAACTTGAAAGACTACCTTAAGAAGTTTCCTTCGATATTATGCTTTGAAAAGAGTCAAGTGATTTCATGCCTTTTGGTCGGTCATTAATTGGCTCAGAAATATCTTGGGCAATGAAAAATATTTTACTCACATGAACAGAAATTTTGAAATCTGCTTAGGCCTAGGAAGAAAGAATTAAAGAATGGGTCACGTTGTTGGCAATTAACGGAAATTCAACCCTGAAGTCATATCCTTCAGTGTCCAGCAAATACGACTCCAACGTCAGTCCAAAGAGCGTCAGAGCAATTTCTCGAAGACAACTTCAACAACCTTCACAGAATCTGCAACAAATCAAATGATGACTATTACAAACAAAGCTGCGAAATTACAGCCACTTCAGCTGTGGCGTCCTTAGAGATAACACACCTTTATAGGTACTTAAAAGAATATAATTCCGATAGCACCTTAAAGAGTGAGTTATTTTCTAGCACTGGTCCTTAGTCAGTGAACAATACCTCAAGAAGTGTTGTACATCGCAACGTTTCAAAGACAGAGTCTTGTTCTACGAAGCGCTGATGCCGCACTTGTCTAAAACTGGGTCCAAATCCTAAAACAAATGCAACTAAATAAAACTCTGCATCAAACAAAATAAAAGTCAACATTTGAAAAAAATAAAAGAAATCTGCACCTTGTGAATTTTCAAAAATCTATGCACAAGCATTTCAATAAAATTCAGCACTGCATGAACTTCTACAAACATTCTCTGTACTTTACAAAATATTTCATAATCTCTACATCCATGACTATCAGCAATATCTTCAATCTCTGCATTCATAAATCTCAGCAATATGTTCAGTTTCTGCATTAATGAACCTCCGCATAACAAAAAATCAGCAAAATTTTTTTTGAATCTCTGCATAAATACATCTCAGCAAAATTCTTCACGGTCTATGCATCCGTGAATTCTCAGCATATTCTCAACACTCGGGATAGGCTTCCGCCCTACTCCCTCCTCAACAGTTCTCTGCATTAGGATAGGCACAGTCCTACTCTTTTCTCAGCAATTCTCAGCAATTCTCAGCAATTCTCAGCACTCAGCATTCTCAGCAATTCTCAGCACTCAGTAATTCTCAGCATATTCTCAGCAGTCTCACATTTCTCAGCATATCTCAGCATTATCAGCATTTCTCAGCATTTCTCAGCAATTCTTAGCAATTCTCAGCATAGTCTTAGCATTTGGGATAGGCTTCTGCCCTACTCCCTTCTTTACATATTCTCAGCATTTGGGGTAGTCCTTCACCCCACTCCTTTCTCAGCACAAAATTAAAATTAAAATTGAAGCACTCTGCATTTTGGAATAGGCTCAGTCCTGCTTCCTTCTCAACATACAAATGCATTCGGGTGGACCTTAGCCCTACTCTTCTCTCCGCATAAAACCAAAATTGAAATTGAAATTGAAATTGAAATTAAAACTGAAATCAAGATCAAATTGAAATTAAAGTCGAAAGAAAAGCAAAGTAAATCAAATCCAAATTTGAAATTTGAAATTTGAAAATTAAAGTTGCAACTCTTAAATTAAAAATTCCTCCTCTTGTTTCCCCAGTGGAAACAACTCTCTCTTAATTCTACGTTCTGCTCTAAGTATTTTACTTAGGCAACTTTGTGTTGGTTTGTTGATCTTCTTCGGTCAACACCAATACGTGCGGCGTGCCTGTCCAGCACACCACACCTATAGGGGGTCCATTTGTTGACCTCACTTTTGGTTGAGGTCTAGTCTTTCGTTAGAATAGCCTAGGGTCTAGCCATAGGACTCTCCTGGTGATTTTCTTAGAGGACTAGTCATGGAACCCTTCTCATAGAAATTCAAAACTCTTCTTGCTTCACTAGGGGGTTTTCATATGCTTAAGGCCTAACCTCCACCTTTTGGTAGGAAAAAGGCAAGCATGAGGAATCCTGGGGAAGTCTCATATAGGTGGTCGGACCTTAGTATTTTCCACCGAGGGAGGTCTGGAGATCACCACTCATACACTTCACATTCACAACATACACACACCGCACATTCTAATTTCAACCCCGAACTCTTTAGAAACTCATGTGGATAGCAGACTCTCGATCTATGACTAAGTGGTAGGGACCAACACATAGAGGACCAAATGTAAGTGACCCTTGGTCATTACATCATGCTCACCTTGAAGCCACCTTCAAATTTCCAAAGTTTCAATTTTTGGCCCCCAGCCTCCCTCAATAACCCTGAACTACCCAAAATACCCAAAATTTCCAAAATTACCCAAATTCACCAAAATTCCCTAAAAAATCATTCCAAGATATTCCTTACCACTCAAATTGACCATTCATGACCAAAAATTCCAAAATTTCCAAAAATACCCCCCAAAACCCTCAAAATACCCAAAATACCCTTTTTGCCCAAAAATCCAAAAATTCCAAAAAATTCTCAAAAAATTATAGAAAATCCTAAAAATTCTCAATTTCATTTTGTTCAACTACACTATGGGCCAATTTTGCCAAATTAATATACTTTCAATCCAAAATCCCAACTTGGCCCATTTAACCTAAATGTGCCTAAACCAAACCCAATCTTGACCCAATTGACCACAATTTTCATCAAATTCAATTCTAAACCAAAATTCAACATCCCAAATATCAACTTAGACCAAATTCAATTCCAATGTGACCCACATTTGAATCTAATTCCACTTGAAATCAAAATCCTCAATTTTGCCTAAATAACCCAAAACTCCTAAAGTGACCCAATGTCAATCAATTCCTCCCAAATTTCAATTTCAAACTCTTTATAACACCTCCTTAAACTGAATTGGATCATCAATTTCCCATAATTTGAGCTCAGGTCTTACCCAAATCCATTTTGGACCAAAGAAACCCCAATTTTGACCTAAGCTGAACACATGTTTTAAATCCACCAAATTGACCCTATAAACCTTGTCAAAACCATTTTATGTCTTAATGTAAATTCTTCTAGACAATCATATCTACATTATTGTTGAAGACCTTTGAACCCCATTCCCACTCAAACCCAAGATAACTTGACCCGAACCCAACATGGTCCAAAATAATCAAAAATCCAAGCCATGCCAAAATTGAACCTCCAAATGAGCTCAAAATCATTTCATGTCTTCATAAAAAATCTTCATTACAATTATATGAACAATATTGGTCAAGGAACCTAGAGCTCATTCTCACTCGAACCCAAGTTATGTTAGCCCAAACCCAAATGAATCTAATTAAACTAATAATTCAAATCAAATCAAATTAAACCAAAAATTAATTAAATTAACCTCATGTCATCCTTAAAATAAATATATATATATATATAATAAAAAATAATAATAAATAAATAAAATAAAAATTAAAAAAAAAAAGAAAAAGAAAAACATCTCTCCCTCACCCCTCCCTCACCCTACCCGCCACCTCACCCTACCCTCCTTACCTTCACCTTACCTTCACCATGCCTCCACCATATCTCTCCCTTAGGGTGCATTTGGTAGAGCTTTTTTGGAGCTGTGGCGTTTTCAAAACGCATGGAACCTGTTTGGCGCATCCATTAGATACCGATTATTACAGAACTCATTTTTTTATTTCTATTAGTCGCGGATCGCGGGGTCCTACCCACGATCCGCGATTCTACTTTGTGTTGGACGATATTTGCCCTCGCCCGACTCCTTACCTCCAAAACCCCTAGGTGTCGCGGCGCTCCCTTCTTCCCGATCCCGCAGCCGTCTCCTCGCAGATCCCGCAGCAGCCGTCTCCAGAACCCCTAGATCGCGGCGCTCCCTTCCCAATCCCGCAGCCGTCTCCTTCCTTCGCCGGCTTCTCAGGTATGTGCCCGTCTCCTTCCCTCCATTAGCACTTTAGTTCCCCATTGGAACATCACACTGCAATGATGGGTGCAGCCAAACTTCAGAGAGATTAATCGCTTTTCTAGGGCTATGCCACATATCCATTTAATCGCTCTTTGATCTGGAGGCTATGCCCCAGATCCATATATTTAACATTTCTTTGATCTGGATGGTTACATTTCTAACATTTCTTCCAGCTATGTCTCCATCTACTTTACAGAGATTATTGCAAATGAAATAGCTAGTCATCGTTGTGTGACCTCATAAATCTACAGAAGCATGAAATGCTGAATGTTACCTTTCGTTATCATTGATTTATATTCAAGCTAGAAAACTTGGTATATGCATGAAGCTCTAATATTAAGTCTAGGAGCTTTTGGTAAGTTAGAAAATTAATTTGAGATATGTTATTTCAGTCCTTCAAGATTGTTGAAAGCGAGCAAATAGAATTTAAAGATTGAGTTGTGAGGTTGATTATAATGGTTACATTAATAAGACTGATATATATGCTCTAGGAGAGTCTATAGTACATAATCAAGGATACTTGAGTGTGGAGTGAAGAGATACAAATGTATTTCAGTTGAGAGCAACTATTAAAGCCATATTACTTTTGATTAGTAAATGCTACTTCACAATTCTTATGTATTTTTAATTAATTTGCATGTTCTTTTTTTAAATTGAAAGATACCTTCTTGGCCACGTGCAAGCATGTATTATGTTTTCATTGATGATTCTCAAATATTTCATCCGTGTCTTCTACTAGTTACGATATGGCTAAAACCAGAGAAGGCTCTACATCAGCAACGTGGGATAAAATTGTGACAGATATTTTTTGCAATCTCTGTGTTAATGAGATTGAAGCTGGAAATAGGCCATCGTCTTGTTTTAGCAAAGAAGGATGGGCTAATATAGCCAATAAGTTTAATGAAATGACAGGACGAGACTACGATAGGTTGAAATTCAAGAAAAAGTGGGATCAGCTAAAGAGAGACTGGAAGTTATGGAAGGATCTTAAAAGGGGATCAAGCTGGATTTGGTTGGAATCCTCTCAAACGTACGAGTGGATGCTTCGAGGAATGGTGGATCGTAAAGTTAGCGAGTAATAATTGTATCATTGTGTACTCTTCAGTTTATTATCAATTATAATTCTAATCTGGAAAACCTCTCGACATTGCAGGTTTTTCCAAATGCAAAAAAATTTAAGGTGTGCGGGATTGAGCCGGACTTGGAAGAAAAACTGGATGTTATGTTCCAAGGGGTTGTTGCTACGGGTGAAAATGCATTCAACCCCAGCGAGCAGGGCTTTGCTGGTATCTCAGTTGACAACATACCCGAACAAGTTATGGTTTCTGGTGAAGGCCCGAGTGTGCACCCGATAGAGCTCGAATCCACGTGCCAATCAAAGAGGCGCAAGACCGACAAAAAAATAAAAAATAGAGATGTTTTCATTCAGAGCTCGATAGATAAACTGATACAAGCATTCGAAACTCCATAAATTGTTCATACTGTAGTAATTGATCCCGATGTTGACTTCATGAATCTTTTGGATGAAATTCCAGAAGTTGTCTGTGATCCCACATTCTACCTAAAATGTGTTAAAGTTTTGGAAGACCCAATACGGAGACAGATTTTCAAGAGGCTGCAGCCTGAGCTGCGTGCCGAATATTTACGTCTATCCATTTAAAAATGTTTCGGCCCCACTTTGTAGTTTTTTTTTTTTTTTTTGTGGACTGTTCTGAATGTTTCTGTTATGTGTGCAATTTTGGTTTTTGAAGACATTGTTATTTGCGCAAATTTTCATCATTAAATTGTTCTGTTAAATGTTTACATTTTTTAAAAGTTTGCTCGGATATTTTTCTGCTAATTGAATAAAACATTCCCTTATACGAAAACATTTACGCAGGATGTATCGAGTAGCACGCCGTGAAGATTAGCGCCGCAATTGTAATATTGCTTTTAGAGTACTACCACTCCGAAGACCGTTAGAAACCCACGCATGACATCATTATTTATTGGGGATAAATGGGTCGGCGAGATGCTTGCTTGGACATCCCATAAGATTCCACAACATATTTCGTATGAGTGTGCCCATTTTTCCGGACCTTTTACATGAACTACAATGCAATCACGGACTTGAAGGCTCGCCAGAACATCGACTAGGGAGGTATTGGCAATTACATTGTTCATTTTATCTCGGAATCAATCAATTAGAGGAGCTATGGAGCGTTTCCAACATTCCTACGAGACAATAAGTCGATACTTCTCCGAAGGATTGAAGGCTTTAATTAGCTCTATCTACTCAAATCATTAAGCCGGAAGACCCGTCATTCAGCACAACTCCAGCAAAGATTGCCAAAGACCCGCGTTACATGCCATTTTTAAGGTTAGTTCCTTATTGCATCACGTCTACTTCAAAGTGAAAATGTAGATCTCAATACTAACGATCACCTAACAAATCATTACAGAACTGTATTGGAGCAATTGACGGTACGCATATTCATGCCCGACTTCCTAGCGATCAGAAGGTGGCGTACATTGGTCGAAGCGGAACGCCTACCCAAAATGTGATGGTTGTATGTGACTTCAACATGTGCTTCACATTTGTTATGGCCGGATGGGAAGGGAGTGCACATGACAGCCGTATTTTCAAATACACAACGAAAGACAGCAGACAACACTTCCCTCACCCACCTCCAGGTTGGCTTAACTTTCTACCAAATTATTATATATTTACAGTAGCAAATAATGATGTCTTTCGTGATAGGTAAATACTATTTGGTAGACGCCGGATATCCCTTACAGAGGGGATATTTGAAGCCATTCCCAGAGACGAAATATCATATTCCCGATTTTGAGAGATCAAGTGGCGTCGCCCGGGGTCGGAAAGAGATGTTCAACAAACGCCACTCCTCCTTGCGCGGGGTGATCGAAAGAACATTTGGTGTTTGGAAGAAGAAATGGGTCATCCTCCGTGACATGCCTACGTACCCATTTCGTAAGCAAGTTCACATTGTAGTGGCCACGATGGCGTTGCATAATTTCATTAGACGACATCCATCCCGTTCCGACACGTGATTTTAATATGGTTGAGGCCGACGACATGCACCTCCCGCCCGAGGCATCGGAATTACAAATTGGCTAGTCAATCCCCGATGACCTTATGGAAGTTGAAGAATTTGAAACCCAGGACAAGGAAAGTGCACCGGAGATGGCTGCTCTGAGGGAGTGTATCACAGATGTAATATGTCAAAGCTGAATTTCCACATCGTCTTTATTTTGAACCTCAAATATGTATTTGTCGGCATATTTTTAGGTTATGTGTTTTATTTTGAAAAGGGGGTCGCCTACAGAAATTGTCGGCGAATTTTTTTATATTTTAAATTTAATTTAAATATATAGTTTAAAAGATAACATTTGATTTTGAAAATAATTTTAAGTTTAAAAGTTTTAAGATATGAAATCAAACCGATCTCACATCTCAAATAGTTTATATAAACGAGCACCGCACTAAAAACCGTGTATCTATCCCGAAGAATAGACACACTGCTTGATGATGGGGCTCGATTAAATAAACTAGGAGATTTGTGACATCCGTTTGGTCTCGCGAACCAATTTTATAAGTCGACAAGTTCCCCTGCTTAATATAAATGAATTAAACAGGGTTTATATTACCTGGGTTCTTAAAATTCCATATAAGGGCAAGCCCCTATAGTTAATTACATCTTAAGTGATGGGAATCACCTAAGAAAACTCTCGATAATAATCAGTAGTTCTGCTCTCAAGAATTTCAAAGTTTAAGTCTTCAAGGGATTGAATTTTGGAATTTCAATAGGGAATGGATCAAATTTAGAACATTTTATTTTGGGAATCCAAAGGAAGAGAAGTAGGAGAAGCTGAGGATCCAAGAAGAATCTTGGCAACTTCCCAAACTATCCTATTGTTTAGCTCGGATTTAAGAAAATCCTAATATTATCTGATATTTCAATCTTGCCAATTTTAATTAATTTGGACTTATATTTGTATGATAAAATCATACAAATAGCCTCGAAGATATGAGGGTTTATGTCGTACCAAACAACTACCTCGGAATCCTAAAACCAGTTAGGGCTTAATTTGCATAACATGATTATGCAAATGCCCAACGAAAAGTTGAGGATTTATGTTGCACTAGGCAAACTACCTCGAAGTCCTATGGCTTGGTTATTTAATTCTAAGAAAGTTTTGCTGAAGTAGACTCAGGTTTTGCTGATGACGATGGCCGTGCTGCCCACCATGCTCCGAGCTCCTTATTGCAGAGGTTTAGTTTTAGAAGTCATAAATCAGGAGATGAGAGAAGTGTTCTGGTTTAGAGAAAATCTTAAAATCTAGGTATTTTTTAATATTTTAATTAAACAAATCTTAAAGTTGATTATAACAACACCTGGTTAAGATCCCACGGTTCCATCCTTCCGCATCGTTATTTTTATCGGATTCACTTAGTCCGTATGAATTTGCTAAACTCAATCGAATGAGTTCCACACTTTCATCTAGACACGTGGGAAATCCCGTTAGCAACACGTAGGTTACATCATCCGAGGTATTCCCGATCATCCAACAAGACGTTTTAATTTAGTTGTAGTTGTAGTTTTGTTGTTCTGTTTGTGATTAAATTTTGAGTTGTTTTATATTTTGAAATGTTGTGGCGGTGAATTTTATCTTGTAATGACTTTTAATTTAGTTTTTGGTTTCAGTTTTAGGGACTATCCTATAGGTGTGGGTTTTCATGCAACAGTTGTTTATCATGCAAGAAAACTAAGTACGATGCGATTAAATAAATTGCAATAAGGTAAATTGCAATAAAATAAAAGCGTACCTGGAGGGTCTTCCCGTCATCCCAAGCTCGCACTTAAAACACAATTAGAATATTTAAGCATTTAAAGCAAGTTCCTAGGTAAAGCTAAGGGAAGGGTTATGGTTTTCTACCAAGTTCCTAATCCTATAGCTAGTCACCTCCTATGACGTCTGGGTTCTCTGTATTTTGGTTTGAGGACGATTTTCTTCATCAAAGAACAATTAAGTTCAATTGTTCTTATAAATATCCTATCATATCGAGAAAGTGCTTAAGACGAGTCTTAAACATCTTTTCAATATCTCTAGAATTATTTTAAGTCCAAGAGAATTTAATTATACAAATAAATTAATCATCCGGGAGTTCAAGTTTTGTTATCTTGCTCAGTGAACTAGGACATTTGAATATCCTATAAGTGAAGTAACACTTCACTTAATACTCCATTTTGGAGTTATGACAACAAGAGCTTTCGAGGGCAAATGGATGTTCAAATGGTTTATGATTTAACTTAATTTCAATTAATGGGTTTAAGTTTGGAATAGTGTGCAAGTTGTTTTAGATTTATTTTTGAATTCTTTATGTCTTAGGTGATGTTATTTTTAATTCAATTTAATTTAACTTTAATTTAATTTAATTTGGTTTAGTTTCAATTTTAATTTAATTTATTTAATTTAATCTTAATTTTAATTTTAACTTGATTTTATTTTTTAATTTAATTTAATTTAATTTAATTTAATTTAATTTAATATGATTTAATTTAATTTAATTTGATTTAATTTGATTTAATTTGATTTAATTTGATTTAATTTAATGTGGTTTAATTTAATATGTTTTAATTTAGTTTTATTTAATTAATTTTTTTTATTTAAATTTTAATTTAATTTTATTTTTAACTTTAATTTAATATTTTATTTTTTTTTATGTTTTAAAGATGATTTAATTTTAATTGTTAAAGTATTAATTTAATTGAAATTTTTAAAAGGATTTAATTTAGATAATTTAACTTTAATTTAATTTAATGATTAAGTCTTTTAGCATTTTAAATTTTAAATTTGGATTATCATTTTAATTAGGAATTAAATATTATTGAGATGATTAATTTAGGGATTCTTAAATTAAAGAATAAATCTCTTCCTAATGACATCCCTATTTTAATAATTCCAAATTTATTATTCTTCCAAATTTAATTAATTATTTGATTAAGGTTTATTTTAATTATTTTTAAATTGTTTAGTAGGTTTCTACCCTTTAATTATTTAAATTTCAATCATCCAAATCAGATTAAGATCAAATATTTTACTTTTTCATTTTATTAAGCCTAAAGTTTTAATTAACGGTTAAAATTTTAATTACCATTTTGCCCTTCAAGCTTACTAATTCCATAACTCACTAAATTGAACTTAAGTGAATTTGAAATTTTTATGTGACTTCACTCATATGTCAATAAAGACATTAGAGGAGAAAATGTAATTTTTCTGTATTTAATTTATTTATGTAATTATTTTTGGTGGAAAATAGGGATTTCCAAGGAAAATTTAATAATATGACCAAGGGAAAGTTTCAGTCCTTAAGAAAATTATGAGACATTTCTAATGACTGGAGGACCACTTGGACCAATTTTGGTGATTTTTTGAATTATATTCTTTTTGTTATAATTATTTTGAATTTTGGAGTATTAATTAATTTAAAAATAAAATAAAGGTTGAAAAATGAATTTTATATTTTTCAAAAATCTCTCTGATATCAAGGAAATCAGAGAATCAATTTTTACAATTTTCTGATTTTTCTTTGATTTATTAGAATTATTTTAGTGGAAATGCTAAAAAAATACATTTTTTTAATTTTAAAATTACCTTAAGGCTTTAAAATTTAATATCTCATCATATAGACTTAAGAAAAATATGGGGTTTGTTCCTAAGTGATTAAAATTCAAAATGTGACATTTTGGTGAATTTCATTATTTTTGTGATTTTTATTATTTTTAATTATTAAAAATTTAAAATAATGCAAAAAAATCAACTGTTTTAGAAAATTGCAATTTTAATTTTCTTAAATTCCCCTGATATCAGAGGGGCTCCAAAACCAATTTGGTGAATTTTTGAAAAGTATTTTGAAAGTTATGAATTTTTTAAGTTTAATTTTGGCTAAATGGCTTAATCAACCCATTTGATAGGGCTAACCACGTCCAATTGACTTCAAACTTTTATAGTGGGTTCCTCCGATCCTAAAGGTCGATGGAGAATTGATTTCAAGTCAATTTGATGTATGGTTAGCTCTAATTAATTAAAACTCCATTTTGGGTGTTTAAGCCGATTAGGGTTATTCCAGTGAGTTAACTCAAAACCTATTTTTCCTAGGGTCCTCTAGTCATAATAAACATCATCAAATTTTTCTAGAATTTATTTCACAATATACTAATTATTGGAATTAAAATACTCAAACTAGCAACCTGGAGTTGAAAAATCAATAACTCTTCATAGGGATAGTCTCGACTTTGGAAAATTCAGGGAATGTTCCCAAATTCGAAGGCTCAAAGCCACTATGGTCTCATGCCATGGTGAATTGTATGCATGCATGGAGAATTGAAAATGTGCAGAGAGTAAATAAATTATTAAAAATCAAATACTCAATGAAATTGAATGATTTCTTTTCCACATTAATCTCCTCTGTTCACTGAGCAAGAGGGTATTTTTATTTTATTTTTATGATTTTTCTACACAAAGTTATGCATTTTTGAAGTTTAGGGAATTAAATAAATAGAAAAATAACCTATTTTTCTACTTATCCACGCGGCGCCAACTCAACCTAGGCATCTCCGAAACGCCGCGTGTCGTCCTCTGATTCGGCGCCGCCATCCAACTCAGCGCTCCGGGGGCCCGCTGTATAGTTCCGTCTCCTCATCCGGCGCGATCCTGGCCGTCCGTCCGCGCGTGTATTAAATGAACGGCATCCGTTCATCGTCCCCAAGCTTCCTAACCCGAGAACCGTCCACACTAAATCCCTAATATCTCACTCAATACTTAACGGATTTTCGTGTTCTTGTGCTCTATGGATTCTTCTTGAAGAGACGAATACATCTATACGGTGATCATGCATTGAAATTAAGGCATTTGAAATGGAAAATCTCCAGAAGCTTGAGATAAAGAGTTAGCTCATACCTTTGCTCAGAGAAGTGTGGCTTCAATCCGAGGGTTGTGTCACCTTCGATTGGGTCCAAGCAAGCTCCGGATGAAGTCCCTCGGCCTCAGTGAATTGTCTAGGTATGATTTCGACCAAGCCCGATCACAAAGCTTGGAGGCTGGAGCAACTGGGTGGCCTGGAGATGGGGCTTTCAGTGGAAAACTTCTCCTCTTGGTCCGGTGAAGGTGTAGGACCGATCAATTTGAAGATTGGCTCACTCGTGGCAAAGTGTCCCGGTTTTGGGTGAAATTTCAGTTGAGAAATTGGGTTCTGTTGGTAGGGATTAGGGCAAATTGACACTGGGGATCAACTGCTCTAAGTATGGAGTAGGGCCTGGAACAATTTTGGCAGAGTTTCGGCAAGGTTTGTGCAACTCTCCTCCATGGCCGTGAGGGGGTCGGGTTTAAATAGAGGTGGTCGGAGAGCCTCACGGGGATGGCCGAGGGTTGGGATCGACTGCTTTGGGCATGGGAAGAACGACCATGGTGGCCATTGGGCATGGGACAGCTCAGCAAGGGAGAATTCCAATGTTGGCTCACATGGGAGCTCTCGGGCATGGCGTTTTCCGGCGGCCTAGTGGCTGGCCGGCCAGTCTCAGGTCACCATCTTGACCAGTGGGGTCAGGGCTTGGCATTAGTGCAGTCAATTGAGCATGGACATGTGTAAAGAACTTGGATCAAAATGGCATCGGGACATGGCTAATCTTGGCTAGGTTTGGTCAACCCATTTGTTTGGGCCGGGTTCACCTCCCCATGGCTGGCCTTGGGCCGAGAAAATCGATTAAGCTAGCTGGTCAAAAGGTGGTGATGTCCTTATCCAAGAATATTTGGATTAAATCTTGGTTAAGGGGTATCATGGGTGAGGTTAAAGACTTTTAGGAATTAAGGAAAGCTCCCCCTCTTCTTACCCAATGTGGTATGGTCACATGTCAAACAATTCACATGGCTTGCATGTGGCTTAAGAGTGGCTTCATGGCTCACCTTTGGCTCGGGAAAAGCCAAGTCAATTTCATGGAAATGGGTTTAAGAAAATTTTGGCATTTTGATGGGAATTTGTATGGGGCTTAATTTGGAATGGCTTCATGATGAATTTTGAAACTTAGGGATTGATTTAATTGAAAATATGGTGTAGAGCAATTGTCATATGGGTTTTGGATTGATTTTGGCCCTTTGGATTTTGGTGGAGATGGGCTTTAGGAAGGTTTCATGTAAGTGGGCTTTTGAGTTTCAAAATGGGCTTTTGGGTGGAGATTTTTGCAAAGGGCCATGCCAAATAAATGTTGGGTTTGATTTAAGAGTGTATCATGAGTGATTTAAAGCAAATTTGGGGTGGTTTGGGTTTGAATTGGGTTGGATTTGGGTTTCTTTGGTAAAGGGGCTAAGGTGGGTCAAAATGGGCTACCATGAGCTAAGGTTGGGCTCAAGTTGAAATTGATGTAAAATTAATGTTGAAAATGGCTTATGGGGCTGTTTTAAAGAGCTTTCAACTTTGATTGGGTCTTGATTTTGGGGTTTGGGCCTATTTGGGCTAGGTTTAGGTGTAGGCCCATTTAAGGGATTTTGGCTTTGAGTTGAATTTGAGTGAGGTTTGAGTCCAAATCTTGGGCAAATTATGTTAGTGTTTTGTTTGTGAGGATGTTATGGAAGGTTTAGAAAAGGTTTGGGGTCAATTGGAGTTGAATTGGTTTGGTTTGGGCTAAGTTTGGGTCATGGGTCCAAATTGGGCTTTAAGGCCAAAAGTGAAATTGGATTCAAATTTCAATCAAATTGGACTTGGATTTGGTCTAAATTGATATTGTGAATATTAAATTGAAGTTTAGAATTGAATTAGACCAAAATTGGGGTCGATTTGGCAGATTTGGTTTGACATTGGGTTCACTTGGGTTAAGAATGAGCTAAATTGGGGGTTTTGGTGGAAGTGGGGTAAATTGACAAAATTGGCCCATGGTGTAGTTGAACAAAATGAAATTGGGAATATTTGGGATTTTCTGGAATTTTCTGGGAATTTTCTGAATTTCTGGATTTTTTGGCTAAGAGGGGCATTTTGGGTATTTGGAGGGTATTGAGAGGTATTTTTGGAATTTTTGGTATTTTTGGCTATGAATGATCAATTTGAGTAATGTGGGGATGTTTGGGATTGGTTTTGAGGAATTTTGGGTGATTTGGAGATTTTGAAAAATTTGGGTAATTTCAAGGGTTTTGGGTAGGCTAGGCGGGTTAGGGTCCCCGGGGTCAAAAATTAAAAATTTGGAAAATTGAAGATTGGGTAATTGTAAGTGAAATGAAATCATTTTGGTTGAGCCATGAAGCCATATCAATCCCACACGAGCCATGAAAGGACTCATTTGAGGCATCCACTATGTTGTTCCTAACCCTCTTAGCCAAGGGCTTAGGGGTTAAGGACCATCCATGTGAATCACCTTCATGAGTCAGGAGGTCAAGCTAGGTATGGGTGTGTGAAAGTGTAGTGTATAGGTGTAGTGTGTGTGTAAGTCAACCCCTTCACTGCGACCGAGCCACCTGTGGCAGGTCCTAAGGCCAAAGAGTCACTATAGAATTCGTCCCTTAAACTTCCACATTTGATTTCAACCCTCTAGGTGATTAGGGGTCTACAATCAAGTTAGTGGAGTTTGCAGGGAGTTAAGAAGTGGTTTGAATTTCTAAGTGGTGGGTCCCAATTCTAATCCTCTAGGACAGTCAAAGGAAAAGCCTAAGGCTAAATCCTAAGTACTAAAGAGAAGGAGAGAAGACCTCATCAAAAAATGAGGTCAACAGTATTCAGTGGGTTTATTTTTATTGTGCACGATGAACAGTTAATTTTATTTGAATCACTATGCAGAGTGGGCCTAAAGAGCTAAATGAGAAAACTGTTGGTGTAAACTACAGGGCATTTATCTTTATAGTAATTTGGTATCATAGATATATGAAAAGTAAGTTGTTGTGATGTTTGTAATTTGATAGTAAAAATTTGGATGCTTAATTTTTCAGTAAATAGCAATGTTTCAAGTGGTCTTTTATGTAATTGATGCTTAATTTTTGCAGTTGTGCTACATTCCCTATGCATAGAAGGTGTATTTCAATAATAAGGGTTAAAATGGTGAAATTTTTTATGTGACATGAAAGATTTGGATTGGGCGATGATGATGAAATCCAATCTTTGGATCTCTCACCTTCATTTTCTCCTTTTATGAATTGGGCGAAAATGATGAAATCTATCATGAAAGATAATTTTGCCAACCCTATGATAGAGCATAACTTCGGCCTTTTGATTGAATGAAAACAGATCTGATCCCGTTACCCTTCCCCACCTTTCCATAAAACATATTCTTATACCTTAAACTAGTTTGGTTAGCATTGCAGGATGACCTTAATTAATAGGGATGGATCCAGACCAGTCTCTTACTTATTGCTTATACTTTTCAGCCTTTGATCTGAAATTTTCAAACTTAGCAATTCCTCCTCTTTAAAGAGGAATAAACTATGATCAAGCTTCGATGAATGGAAATTTGTTAAGGAATGTATGATTGAATCCTTTATTATCAATGATGAAGTTGCAATTTGCTTTATGGTTAAATAAAAATGGCGAGATGAGATTCTTTCTTTGGTTTGATGGAGCAGAGCCGCAAGATATGACTATTTCTTTCTTTGCTTAACCGAACTCTTTTCGGTTCTTTATCTTGGTGGATTGCAAGAAATAGAGTGGCATTGAGAAATTCCAGCTTATTCTCCGTGAAGCCGTTAAGGATGACACATCCTAGTTGCCTCCTTGGAAAAGCCGAAAATCTGTAATAATGATGTGTAGAAGCTCATCCCTTCGTGAGTCGAGCTTTAAAGGCCTCACATCTCCCTTCCTCCTTGAATTCACTCGTCTCTCTCGTGGTCTTGATAACCTCGTTATAAGAAAATTTGAGGCTCGATTGGCATAAGATGGGACTTCTTGATTAAACAAAATCAAATGTCATTTATTTTCTACCTTTTTTATGCTCTTTAGGGCTCGCTATCTACCTGGTTGAGCAGATCATAAGATGCACCATACCATAGATGCGTTATGGTTGTGCTTTCAAGTCATAAGAAAAAAAGATATGATGTTCTGTTTGAGTAAGAAATGAACGTCGCATAGTTTTTAGTGTTATATATGTAAATTGAAATAAATGGGTTTTATCTTGTACTTCGATATTTGAGTGAGATTGTGAGAAATGATTGAAGAAAGGTGCTAGTTTTGCAAATATGAATGTCTCACGCGTTTTCTTTTCTATTTGCTCGCTTGGTTTGGTTCAATAATTGTTGATTCATTATTTTTCCACTTTTCATTGGAGCAAGACTTTTCTATTGTGTGTTTTTCTTCTAATACATGAGTAAGATTTACAAGTACAAAATTGTCATTGGCTCATCACCATTCAATCGCTTGGATGGCCTATGCCTTTGAGGGTAACCATCGCTTGTTTTATGAAACAAAGATGAATGTGAGCTTTTAATTCTCAATTAACCATGGAAGGCTATCTTGTACCAGTCCATGGTGCTTCAAAGATCTTTTCTTCTTTTCTCAAGCAATGGTTATGGTGCAGCGTGGATGAGCAATGAAATATGCTAATCACAGCACTATCAATCCATATACAAGGATTTGTACTAGTAATATTTACGGTGCAATAGCAATAAAACATCAAGGAAAGGGATTACAAGTATTGGAGGATTGGTTTGATGGAGCAGGAGCTGCAGACATATGACTATTTCTTTCTTTGCTTAACTGAACTCTTTTTCGGTTCTTTATCTTGGTGGATTGCAAGAAATAGAGTGGCATTGAGAAAGGGGCTGTGGTGCACTTCGTGTATTCTGGTGTATTCTGGTGGATTGCAAGAAATATCATTGACCGACAATTTGGGGAAGGGGTTGTGGCTCTTTCTCTCTGAATTTTTATAACTACAATGTTCACTTGGTGTATTCCGGTGTTTTCTCGTATTTTATTTTTTGTATATTTATTTGTCAATCAGGAAATACATATTATGTGCGTAATGGATCGCATGTCTGGACAACGGTGACCTTGACGGTATCTCATGTGGCAGCCCTTACGGACCTTTGTCCGGAAGTGCAGTTAATATTTTCTCCAATTCAGGTTCCTCATAGTGCGGTCTTCTCCAGAATTGGCTAATTTCATTATTATCTTCTCCTATTGTGCTCGATACTTCTATAGAATGTTGGTCATAAATCTTAAACCTTTTATATTTCTGTAGAAAGCACATGGAATAGTGAAGACTTATGTTTTATGCATACTTCAACATTTAAATGTGGGGATCTTGCATAGCATTTAATTTGTTTATTTCGGTAATTTACTTGATCTGAAAATCCAATTCTTCTCTAATAATCTAATAATACAATCGCTCCTTTATCGTTGCTTACAGTAGCCAACGTAATCTTGTTTTAGGCTTAATTAATAACAATATTTGTGAAGTAAAGAATGTTTTTTTAAGGAGCAAGATCTTTATATGCATTGTCAATAAGGATCTTATTGTTCACTTTCTCAATTATTATGTGAAGAATATAGGGGATGAGCTAACATATAAGTAATGGTACCTGTTAAGAAGTTATAGTTTATCATTATCTAATGTAGAAGTCAAATGTTGGTAGACTTTTAAGTGCTCTTTGGAAATTTATTATTGCTGTTAATTTTTCTGTTCCTTTTCATTTCTGTGAACTTCTGATAGATAAATAGCCTGCTTAGAGAATTGAAAACAATGCATATTCATGGAAATGTTTAATTTTGAAGGCTGTTTATGCATTTAAAATAACAGGAGCAAAATCTAGAATTGAAAGACAGAATTGACAGTTTAATCAACCATGAATTTTTTTTTATTCTTTTAAGCTGATGAAACCTAAGGACTTATTTTCAAAGGGTCTTTATGTAATTATCTTTTTTATGGGGCACAAATAACAAAATTCATGGTAAAATCCCAGCCTATATTTTTCATTTTTATCAATTTCTCAATAGTTTGATCAGGACGTTCGTAAATACATTAATTTGGCAGTTCAAAAATATCCCCCTTTATGGTTAATCTGTAAATATTAGTGTTTGGGGTGGTCTGTATGCAATTATCCGTTTGAATTTTGCCAACAAGGGCGATTGATTACAAAGATTGAGGATTGGCTAATTGACAATGTTTAAGTTTGGGGGGGTCTTCTCCGTAATCGGCTAATCGACAATGTTTAAGTTTGCTTTAGGCCTCATTTGTTCAATCCAACAAAATTAGAGATAGCATTGTTTTAGAAAGTGAGAGTTCTAACTAATCTACTCTCTTTTTAAATAACTACAGACGATGAGTTCCAGATATTCAGTGAAGCCCAAGCAAGTCATGTGCCGTTGTGGACTGCCGGCCTTACTACTTACATCACGTAAGCAACGTAGCTACGGGCGACAGTTCTATGGTTGCCCAAGGTGGCAACACGGAGTGGACGATTGCAGGTTTTTCAGGTGGGCAGACGGACCTCCAGGTTCGGCTTTATCCCAATCGGATAACGTTGCACGGTGTTCCACGGTATCAAAATCAGAGAATATCACTTCTGCTTCTAGTGTTTCAGAGCCACATAATGATGCTCGGAGTTCAATCATGCACCAACCAAACAACGGTTCTCGTGAGATGTTACCTTTGCATTTTAAATTGAATGTTATAATCGTATTACTAATTGTAGTTTCTTTATGTATTTTTATCTTAATTAGGTGTCTTGAACTCTAATTTAAGTCAAGTGAGCGAAGAAAATTTGGTTCCATTGTGAATTTGGTTTTTTTCCGATTGAAAATTTAAATTATTGAACAATTTCTCATAAGTTTGAAAATAAAATTTTCAGACTCGAAAAATTATAATTTATATTTTAAAACAATATTTGTATTTGAAAATAATTTTATGTTAAAAATTATTTTTTAAACCCTTTATGTAAATGTATAACTACATATAATATTATTTTAAAAATATCATACAATTTTTTATTTAATTTCATTTAGAAAAATAATAAATTCCATTGCATGATTATTTATTTAATTAAAAAAATTTACAAATAAGTCACGTTTACAAAACGCACTAACTAAACAGTATAAATATTTAAACGAACTTATTCGGAACGAGGGCGTAATGGTCAATTTTTCGGAATCGACTGTTTTCCAAACGCCGTAACCAACGATCGGACAGCTTATCCGTATCGATTGATGATCGGCAGATTATCGGATAATCGCCGATCGCCAGGTGTCTGATAACTGCAGTCCGCACCAAACAGACCCTTACACACACACCTTTACACTTAGCCATTCCACCCCCCAAAAATCCCCTCCTAACCGTGAGCCTCTCCTCCTCCTCCTCTCCTTCTTCCAAGCAAAGCCACACCCACTCAAATCCCCTTCTATCCGTGAGCTTCAACAAGGATTCTTCAAGGGTTCTTCCATCAACTCCTCCAAAGCAAGGTAAGCTTCTTCCCCCTCTCTTTTATCTTATGAACATTTAAGCTTCAAAGAAATGTTTCACCCCTCTCATGCTTTTAGCCTAAGACCCCACACATACATGTATTTTCTTTAAAAATTCTTCTTCCTTTACATAGGTTTAAAAAAAAATTATGTGTTAATTATTACAAATCTTCACACCATTTAAACTCTTTCATGTTTAGCCTTAGGAATTTTCTTTTTTTTCTCTTTCATGCAAGCTATTTAGAATCAAAATCATGTGTAGGTTGTTTCTTCTTCATGCTATTTAAATTTTATTCATGCATAGGTTTAGGAATTCTTTTTATGCAAAGTTATATGGCTAATGTTAAATATTTACAAATCTACCACCTATTTCTACTAACTTAAAAAAAATATAAGATTTAAAATCTAAAAGAAATAAAACATAAAGAAAATAAAAATAAAAAAAGAAAAGAAATAAACATAAGAATAAAACAAGTAATAGGAAATGGAATAAATTTTTAATAATGTATAATAATAAAATAACATAACTATATACATATGAAAAATAAATACAAATATATTATATGTGCTAAATAATATTGTAAATAAATTATAATACTAAATAAATAACTACACTACATTTAAATAACATAACTACATACTACTAAAATATAAATGAATAATATATATATATATATATATATATATATATATATATATATATATATATATATATATATATATATATATATATATATATATATATATATAAATGAATAATAACAATATGTAAATAATAAAAAGTAATGTGATAAGAATAAAATAAATGATTATAAACCTAAAAGATAATGAAAAAATGAAAAAAGGATAATAATAATAAAATAATAATTGTAAATATAAAAAATAAGTAAATAAAAATGTCATTCTTTTTAAAAATAATAATAATAAATAATAATTCTAATAGCTTTAAATAAAGGATAATAATTTAAAATAAATGAAAGGATAATTTAAGAGGGAGAATATTAAAAAAGCTTTATAAATAGATAAATAATAATAAAAATAAGCAAATAAAAATACCATGCCTCTTTAAAATAATCTAAATGTAAATATATGTGTAAATAATAATTTTTAATAAATAATAACTTAATATAAATTATCATAACTTTAAATAAAGAAAAGGATAATTAAGGAGAGAGTAAATGAAAAGCTTTATAATTAAATAAATAATAATATAAATGATAAATAAATAATATAAATGATAAACTTAAATATACATATAATTAATAACAATAATAAATTAAAATAAAAATGACTTATAATATATATATAAATATATATATATATATATATATATATATATATATATATATATATATATATATATATATATATATATATATATATATATATATATATATATTAAAAGATAAGAATATAAAGAATAATAAAATAAATAATACATATATATATAAATTAAAAATAATTTAAATGATATAAATGGATAATAAACTAAATTAAATGATAATGAAAATAATAATTTAAATTAAATTAAATAAATAAAATAAATTGAATTAAAATAAATTAAATAAATGAAAATCAAATATTAAAATAAATAATAATGTATATAAACAATAAATTAAATTAAATCAAATTAAATTAAAAAAACTAAATAAATCAAAATTATATTAAATTAAATGGTAATGTAAATAAATAAATAATTTAAAATTAAATTAATTAATTAAAAAAATTAAATTAAGTTAAATAAATTAATGAAAACCGAATATTAAATTAAAGTGAAATAATAATTGTAAATAATAATAAATTAAATTAAATTAAATTAATTAAATTAATCAAATCATATTAAATTAAATTAAATTAAATAATAACATAAATAAATATTAAATTAAATAAATTAAATAAACAAATTAAATAAATTAAATTAATAATGTAAATAAATAATAAACTAAATTAAAAAATACATTAAATAAATTAAATTAAATTAAATTAAACAATAATGTAAATAAATAATAAATTAAATTAAACTAAACAAATTAAATTAATTAAATTAAATTAAATAAAACAAATTAAATTAAATTTTATTAAATTAAACAATAATACTTTACATTAAATTAAATAAATTAATTAAATAAATTAATAATAATTGTAAATAATAATAAATTAAATTAAATTAAATAACAAAATAAAATAAATTAAAACAAAAATAATAATTTAAATAAATAAATATTAAGTTAAAAGTAAAATAAAATAAATAAATTAAATAAATAACAATTAATTAAATAAATTAATTAAATAACAATTAATTAAATTAAACAAATAAATAACAATCATTAATTAAATAAAATTAATAACAATTAAAAAAACAAATAAATGATGATAAAGTAAACAAATCATAATGAATTAAATAAAGATAATAAATTAAATAAATAAGAAAGATGAATAATAATTTTAATTACAAATAAAAGATAATATGTTTAAAAAACACATAATAAAAATAATAATAACATAACATCATATAAAATAAAATTAATATAAGAATAAAATAACATACAATAATAATATAACACACAAACAAAATAAAACAATAACATACAACATACAACAATGATAACACATAACAACATAAACAATAATAAATAAAAAAGATAATATATAAATAACACAACCATCACAAATCACAACAACAACAACAATCACAACACTCAACAACAAACAACAATCCCGACCACAATACAATACCAACACGATAACAATCAAACCTAGGATAGGCCCCCTGAGGCATGACCTATTTTCCCCTTTATAAAGTCCCCTAGGAATCACAACTTGGTGTAGAAAACATAACAAGAATACCCTTATGCTTAGTGAATGCATGGAGTAACCCAAATTTTTACCCGATGTCCACATAACCTTCCCAATTCATATTCCAAACTCAAAATCCCTAGTTTCAAATCCCAGCTCAAACCAAACCAAAACCAAAACTCAAACCAAACCAAAACCAAACCCCAAACCAAAACCCAAACCAAAACCAAAACCAAAACCAAATCTAAAACATAAACTCAAAGAAATCTTCACAGCACTCCCATAAGTCCAAATCAAACTACCAGTTACCACCAAATACAAACCCAAACCACACCTAAACCCATCTGCCCCAACCTACCCTGAACAACTGTGTTCATTAAGCATAAGGGTATAGGTAGGGTGAATTGTTAAGCAACATAATAAGTATAAATGTGCCCTAGACTTTTCATCAGAATATGAGAGGGAAGCATGGACCTGCATCCTTTTTTGACTGTTTGGATACCTCTGAGGTCTATTAAACTTAATATGTCTGCTTAACGAAACCATCCTCAATTAAATTAAAAAAGTTCATTGAAACACAACATAAAAATTCGCATAGACATCATAGGACTTGGTAGACAACCAGGATCTTAACATATACATCATAGGATTGAGTAGCTACTGCTTGTTAGTCCTACTTCTTCCTGTTTTCTGGCATGCTTTAATTTCTGCAAAATTATAAACACCTATATGCAATGCAATACTAAAGTTTCAGCTGGGAATGACGAGAAGACCCTCCAGATAAGTTTTTACTTTATTGCAATTTACTTTATTGTAATTTATTTACCTGCACTGCGCTTTACTTTTCTTGCATGACAAATAAGACTGTTGCATGAAAACTGAAACTTTTAGGATAGCCACAAAACTGAAACCCAAAACTAAATTAAAAGTCACAGCAAGATAAAATTCACCGCCACAACATTTCAAAATATAAAATAACTCAAAATTTAATCACAAAAAACACAACAAAAACTACAACTTTAACTAAATTAAAACGTCTTGTTGGATGATCGGGAATACCTCGGATGATGAAACCCACGTGTTGCTAACGGGATTTCCCACGATCTAAATGAAAGTGTGGAACTCATTCAGTTGAGTTTATCAAATTCATCTGGACTAATTGAATCCGATGAAAATAACGGTGCCGGGATGACGGAACCGTGGGATCTTAATCGGTTCTGTTTAATCAACTTTAAGATTTGTTTTAATTAAAACATTAAAAATATTTGGACTTTAAGATTTCTCTAAACCAGAACACTTCTCTCATCTCCTGATTTATGATTTCTAAAACTAAACCTCTGCAACAACAAGGAGCTCGAGGCAATACACCGAAGGGCAACACAATCAAGGATGCGGAAGGACATGTTCAAGAGAGCAAACAACGGATCTTCAACAGCAACTCTCTTTCTTATAAATAAACAACTAGCCATAGAATTTCGAGGTAGTTTGCCTAGTGCAACATAAATCCTCAATTTTTTGTTAGGCATTTGCATAATTGTCTTATGCAAATTAAGCCCTAACCAGTCTTAGGACTCCGAGGTAGTCGTTTGGTAACATAAGCCCTCATATCTTCAAGGCTGTTTGTATGATTAGGTCATACAAATATAAGTCCTAATTAATTAAAACAGGCAAGATGAAACATTAAATGAACTCCCAAATTGAAGCCAAACAAAAGGATAGTTTGGGAAGTTTCCAAGATTCTTCTTGGATCCTCAGCTTCTCCTACTTCTCTTCTATTAGACTCTTAAAATAAACTGTTCCAAACTCGATCC
Source organism: Papilionanthe hookeriana x Papilionanthe teres (assembly GCA_022702705.1). Taxonomy (NCBI): domain Eukaryota; kingdom Viridiplantae; phylum Streptophyta; class Magnoliopsida; order Asparagales; family Orchidaceae; genus Papilionanthe; species Papilionanthe hookeriana x Papilionanthe teres. The sequence goes on from CM040427.1 coordinate 146,493,959, forward strand.
ATTCCCTATTGAAATTCCAAAATTCCATCCTTTGAAAACCTTAAACTTTGAAATTCTTGAAATCAAAACCACTGATCATTATCGAGAGTTTTCTTAAATGATTCTCGTCATTTAGGATGTAATTAACTATAGGGGCTTGCCCTTATAGGGAACTTTAAGAACACATGTAATATAAACCCTGCTTAATTCCTTTATATTAAGCAAGGGAACATGTCGGCTTATAAAATTGGTTCGCAGACCAAATGGATGTCACAAATATTTTAGTTTATTTAATCGAGCCCCATCGTCAAGCAGTGTGACTATTCCTCATGATAGATACACAGTTTGTGGTGCGGTGCTCGTTTATATAAACTATTTGGGATGTGAGATCAGTTTGATTTTATGTCTTAAAATTTACAAACTTAAAATTATTTTCAAAAATCAAATGCTACTTTCCAAATTTTATATATATATATACTTAAATTAAATTTAAAATCTAAAAATATGCCGACATACAAAAGAAAAGTAAACTGAAAATAATGACATAATCTTCTCATGTCACTATTTTCAAAGAAGAAGAAAGAGTAAGAGAGACGCGTCACAAAGCATGAAGAAAATACAACAAAAACTTCTTTTAACCAAAGCAAATTCACTAGGTAATTGTTTACAAAATTATAAGATAGTGAAGATCAATACTTAGCTTTTTCCCTTTGAAAGAAAGACGAAGATCTCTCCCACAAAGTCTTCCGTCAATCCATGCAATGCTAGTGCAATCCCTTACAAATTCTCTCAAAATCTCCTCTCCAATCTCTCCAAAAGGGTAGAAATCTACATTTCTACTCTTAATCTAAGAATCCTAAACATTCCTCTCTTTTTTTCTCTACTTTTCCTCTTCTATTTCTCTTTTAAATTCACTAATTTAAAGAGTGTGGATGAATTTCTAAGAGTTCCCTTAAGCACCCCCTTCGAAAAAGCATCCAAATACGTCGAATTTCTGCCTAAAACCGCCAAAAGTCGGTCTAGAACCTTTTCGGGCACTGTCGGCGGGTTCGAGGCCGCTGTCGGTGAGCTTTTCGGGCATTTTTCAGTGTTCTCTGGAAAATATCGCCGTCGGCGAGATCTAGGCTGTCGTCGGCAAGCAGACTGTTGCGCAGCTCCACCGTTTCGCTCCCTTTGGCTCTGTTTCAGCTCTGTTTCGCCCCATTTCAGTTGTGTTGCGTTCATAATAGATAGCCCTACAAAATAAGTCTAAAAACAACCTTTCTGTAAAGTGTAATCTCAATCAAAAATATGCAAGAAGTGTAAAAGAGATTAAGCATCAAAAGACTTATCGAAAGGTGTCAGGGCAGAATTTTATTTCTTGCTCGTTTTTGCTCCAAATTGCACCATTTTTGCTTCCTTTTGCTTCAATCACCATTTCTTATATCTAAAACCAAAAAACATACAAAATACCTTCCTTTAAAGTGTAATATCATCAAAAATGAGAAAAATGATATTGGAAAAAACGTATATATTTTAGGCGTATCAAAATCCCCCAAACTTAACTGTTACTTGTCCTCAAGTAACACTATAACTTTAAAAATAAAATATGTTGACTTGTAGTTGTGGGTTTCAATATAGTTTCCTATAATTTCATCTCAGAAATATTATAGTATAACATAGGATAAATTCTAGTAAATCAACCTAGGACTAGAGTGTAAGAATATCTCATATTCGACTTAGGAATTCTGATTTTTTTATTTACTTTAAAAGTTATTATAAATTGTCAAACTAAAGATTCATATAAAGTATAAAAATGAAATTTAAGCACCTTATCTATACCAATTTAACCAATATTTTTTTGAAATAATAATTAGCTTATGATTGTTTTTAAGTCTTTTCATTTAAAAAGATTCAAGTGAAATCAATTTTTTATTAGGCTTCTCCTCAAGCTTCTCTTCACTTATTTTCTCTTTTTTTTTTCTTTTTTCGGGATCATTTTCAATCCCCTTTTTTCTCTCTTTTCTTTTTTTGGGATGTTTTAAATCCCTTTTTTTTACTTTTTTTTTATGTGAGGATTACTATATCTGGATAGGCCTTTAATAATTTTGAATTTCATTATCCTCTCTCTAAAATCTAAAACTCAAAACTTTCCCTCACTTTTTATAAGTGTGAGTATTAGTTTGAAAAAGTTTTTCAATAAAGGCTCAATTCTCATTAATTATAAATCTAAGAATTTTAGTTTTTCAATTATTCAACTCCTTTCTATCATAAATAGAAAAAACATTTTTCCAATGTTTCCTACAAAATATCTTAACTCTAAAACAGTTTCTTCACTAAGGGTTTCAACTAAGTTATTTTTCTAACATTCCTAAAATCAAAATTATAATAACCTAAAGATAACACCACATGCCATAATTCATTTTAAAAGTGATATCAAATTAAATACAGGCTACTGAGGACAAATAAAGTTACATTTTAAAAAATTTTCTTCCCCCCCAAACTTAAATTTTAAAATATTTTGCAATTAATTCCATAATATGTAGCAGGAAGAAAAAGTAAAGGTTGAATCTACTTACTACTACAACATCTTATCAAATTCATCTACGTGCATAATCAAGATAGAATGACTGTAGGAGAAAGTAAATCTAGCCTAAAACATGCTTGTAATAAAATTACACTAAAATGAAGTATTTTCACTTTAAAATTTTATTTTTCTTCCTACCCCCAAACTTAATTTTTAACATATATAACATTCAGTACATAAAATATAAGCAGGAAGAAAACAAATAATACATTAACAATAAAACAAATAAAACCAAAAATATATTCAACACAACAAAACATTTTCACAAACACCTTATTTTTCATATAAAAATAATTTTTATTTTAAACACATTTTCATATAAAAACACTTTTCACACAAAAAATAGTTTTTATGACACTACAGTTTTCCAAGTCTAAGCCTAATTACTTCAACTAAAATTCTCCTAAAGTTCTTACTGAAGCTTCCCGGCAACGACACCAAAAACTTGACTCGACCCGCAATTACGCAGTAAATTAACTTCCAAAAGATGACCAAAAACTCGACCCGATTTATAAATAAGCAATTAGTGTACAAAATCTTAAATGATATAAAAATTAGAAAAATTTTTACACACTAGGGGTACTACGCAAGTATACGTATCGTTTCAAGTAAAATAGAGTTTTCTTTAAAAACCCCAGTATCAATCCCACGAGGAAGTGAAGTAAAAGGTCTTTAGTCAAATTCTAATCTACTACTAATAGTTCTTAGTTTGGAATGTTGATTAAAATTGTGTTTTATCTAGCAACTACTCCTAAATGTAAGTGTTAAATGTAAAGATAGTAATTACAACTAAGTGCAAATAATAATTCTAAAGATAACCCTTTTTGGATGAATTGGTTTGGGGAATTTTGAGATACTCAAACTATTATTCTTATGAAATGGATAATGTATAGGAATGAGATGCATTAAATATTGTATGTGCCAAATAGGAGCAATCCTATTCTTTACCCTTTAGTCCAGTCATAAAGAACATTGACTAATCCTATGCTTGGTTACTGAATCTGTGGCTAGGCTGGGAGGATACCGGCTCTCACTTCGGAGCTCCCACGTTCCCCTCGCCTGAGGGATAACATCTACACTTCAGCGCCCAAACGATAGGACCGAATTGAAGATTTTAGTCTTTCACTCTAAAATCTCCAATTCTACGCCCGATTAATATTATTTCCCTATTTATTTGCATTGCCCCATGAACTTCACCATCCATGGAATTTGAATGTGGTTCCTCTTGGTTGAGAATTACACCGCCCTTTCGGGTCAATGAAATTACAATGAATTTTAACACTACAACAAGCTCTTATTGTAATGTAAATGAAGTGTAAGTAAAAACCATCAAATTTATAATTAAATTTACTTCTATCATGCATCACAAAATCCTAAACATGATTTCTACTAATTACAAAAGAAAAGTAAAATGAAAATAATGGCATAATCTTCTCATGTCACTATTTTCAAGAAAGAAGAAAGAGTAAGAGGGAAGCGTCACAAAGCATGAAGAAAATACAACAGAAACTTCATTTAACCAAAGCAAATCCACTAGGTAATTGTTTACAGAATTATAAGATAATGAAGAACAATACTTAGCTTTTCCCCTTTGAAAGAAAGATGAAGATCTCTCCCACAAAGTCTCCCGTCGATCCATGCAATGCTAGTACAATCCCTTACAAATTCTCTCAAAATCGCCTCTCCAATCTCTCCAAAATGGTAGAAATCTACATTTCTACTCTTTATCTAAGAACCCTAAACATTCCTCTCTTTTTTTCTCTACTTTTCCTCTTCTATTTTTCTTTTAAATTCACTAATTTAAAGAGTATGGATGAATTTCTAAGAGTTCCCTTAAGCACCCCTTCCAAAAAGCGTCCAAATACGTCGAATTTCAGCCCAAAACAGCCAAAAGTCGGTCTAGAACCTTCCCGGGCGTTGTAGGCGGGTTTGAGGCCGCTGTCGGCGAGCTTTTCGGGCATTTTTTAGTGTTCTCTGGAAAATCTCACCATCAGCAAGATCTAGGTTGCCGTCGGAGAGTAGACTGCTGCTCAGCTCCACCATTTGGCTCCGTTTCGTCCCATTTCAGTTGCATTGTGTTCGTAACAGATAGCCCTACAAACTAAGCATAAAAACAACATTTCTTTAAAGTTTAATCTCATTCAAAAATATGCAAGAAGTGTAAAGGAGATTAAGCATCAAAAGGCTTATCGAAAAGTGTCAGGGCAAAGTTTCATTTATTGCTCGTTTTTGCTCCAAATTGCACCGTTTTTGTTTTCTTTTGCTACAATCACCATTTCTAATACCTAAAACCAAAAAAAATACAAAATACCATTCTTTAAAGTGTAATATCATCAAAATTGAGTAAAATGATATTGGAAAAAACGTTATATTTTAGGCGTGTCAGTGATCCTCTTTCCCCTTACATTTTCATACTAGCTTTTGATTATCTGTCAAGATTGGTTAACCATTCACAACAGCAGCTACCATATCTGAGATATCTGCACAGATCCAACTGCATTTCTCTCACCTTGCATATGCAGATGATGTCATGTTGTTTAGCAAAGCAATTATTAGGAAGGTCATGGCTATGTTGGAGTATTTCCAGAAAGCTTCTGGACTTTATTTCAACAATTCTAAATGTCAATTCCTCCCCAGCAACAAGCTGCATCCAAATCAGGTTAATTGGATCAAAGATCGATTTGCCCTTAATCAATCTTCCGATCACTTAATTTAATACTAGTATGAAGATTAGATACTTATACTCACAAAAGGTTCACACAACACAAACAATATAACTTTATATATGAAATCCATGAAACTTACAAACTTCACACTAACAACTTAACAACATACTTAACTTAAATGTTCAAATCCATAATACTCAAGACGAATCCGTCAATTGGCCAACACTCTAAATGCCGAGACATAAATAATTACAAATAATCTCATCAAATCCGAGATGATCAAATTAAAATTCAAATCAGAATAAAACCTAAATACAAATCAACACATATATACACAAATATACGACATAAAATAGAAATCTTTCCTACTCTTCAATGTCTCAACTATCAACTTCTCTCGATATTCCCATGCACGCAGTGCACAACAAATTCAGAGAAAGGCCCGAAAGGGACTCCCGCAAGAGATTCTTCATTAATCCATCTTCTGTTCCCGCAAATGAATAAAACTAGCCTCCCGCATGTCCAAGATGATCAAAGTGCTCCTTCATCCTCCAAATAATGTGATCAAACATATCGAGATATTATCGATGGAATTCATCACATTTTGCAATTCTTTCTCCAATCCTTTAATCTTCTTCGTAATGAAATTTGTTTTATCGCAAGGGCCTTGCTAAAGGATTGTTCTCAGATGCTTTGCTCTAAATAATGGTAATCTCATCATTGTTATCTAAGGTTGGAAACATATCAAGAAGATCAAGTAGTTTCCAAGGCAAAAGTACTTTTCCCAAGCCTCATAAGAAACTTGGTACCTAATTTACAAAGCAAATATAGTCGAGGGTGTCCAAGTCCTCGAACCTACCCATGCACAATCAATCCCACGTACTTTACTATTATTGGATCCAACATCGACAGAAATTCAATTCGAATACAAAGAGCTAATATACCGCATTCCTTCAAACTTCTATTTACCCTCATAAAAGAGGGTAATAATTTTGATGAGATAAAGAAATGGCCAATGCTAGGTGATTGTGGTTAAGAAGTGATGCAGAAAAACCGACATACCCTTCTTCGTGTAACTCCCAATCATCAGTTGTCAGCCTATATCTGCGTATCCGTTCATATCGTATCTCAAGGCACAAAGTCGGAATAATGACAAACAAAGGTATTCTCTATAGAAAATAATCACATTTACCCTTGAAGGAGTAAATGTTACCCATCTTCCTCTCGACGTAGACCTTTCCATTGTTGATCGCATGCAAATTGTGAGTAAACCTCTTAACTACCGGAATAACTACAAATGGGATGTCGTATAACAAAATACCTCCCAATGCCGTTGTGCGATCATTTCTTCAATTTTTGTGGTGGAATTCTCTACTCCTATGTTGACAAATCCCCTTTCTTTAATGTTCTTTCTTCATCAAGCCTTTATTGAAGATACGGCCGCGCCCGAATCGACAAATTATCTTCGATTAAAAACTTCAATTTTTGTGGTTTCTAAGAATTTGGTGGGCTATTTCGGATTAAAGGATTGGTTCCTGGGACGTTTCTATGAAAAAAAAAGTGTAAAATTGGATTCTTGGGATAATTTCCTACAAAGAAATGTCTTAGAATCGTCCAAAACCGCACGAAAATCTTTAAGAAACCAAAATTTAACCGCCTCGCCGTCGCGAGCTAGTTATAAAACCGACTTAAGTCGCGGCACACGCATCTCGCCGTTCTGCAGTTTCGGCTCGCCGTCGGCGAGATTCGTGAAAATCGCCCATTTTCGCTCTCGTCCGAATATTTCGATCTCATCATATAGGTTCAAATTTGTGATGATTCTTATTAAAATCTTTTGGCAGAAGATTTGCTTTAATAATATAGACTCACTAATTTGCATGATTAAAATAAAAGACTATTATGGCCGCTCCCATAAAGCGCTCGTTTAACACGCTGTACGAATCTAATTTCAAGTAATCGTTGACTAAGCATTAAAACCTCTTTAAATTTTGGTTCTACCTTCGAAATACGGTTTTAATCTACGCGTCCGTTTACCTTAAATCTATGTCCCGTTTTTGATCTTCAATTTCTATAGTTCCATATGAAAATATTTGAGTTATAGTGAAAGGTCCTAACCATCGAGATTTCAATTTCCCAGAAATAATTTTAATCTAGTATTATATAGCAAAACTTTGGCCCCGTTCAAAATTTCTCCCGATTAATCTTCCAATCATGCCATAATTTCATCCTCCTTTCTTTATAAATCCTATCATTATCATATGATTCATTCCTTAATTCTTCCACCCATTTAATTGCAAGAATCTCTTCTCACTCACTTCTTTCATATTATAATTAAATTCTTTTAATCGCCCAGTATGCTTTATGTCCTATTTCAACCGGTAAGCTGAAAGTTTTTCCATATATAAGCTCGTAAGGAGTCATTCCAATCGAGTTTTATGCGCCCCGTATGCCCATAATGCAAATTGTCTAGTCTTATGTATTCGCCCACCTATTAGGATTTACCGACTTTTCTAATATACGCCTTTAATCTCTCGATTAGAAACTTCACTAATCCACTATTGGGCCAGGATGATAAGCATGCTTGATATCTTATGCATAATATTATATTTTTCTACTAGTTTGTGAATATATTTGTTTCTAAAATGAGTTCCTCCGTCGTCATAATCACTCTCGCATTCCAAATCTAGTAAAAATATTTTTCATTAAAATTTTCAAACACTTTTGCAAGATCACACCTGTGTAAAGCTTGTGTTTCGATCCATTTGGAAACATAATCAACAAATAATATATATTGTGCTCTCCAAATGAAGGAATAAAAGGTCCCATGAAATCTAATCCCCAAACATCAAAAATTTCAACTTCTAATATAAAATTCGAGGCATTTTATTTTTTCTCTAAGCATGCTTCCTACTCTTCGCTAAGATTTATCGCAGTTTTTATATATCTATATACATCTCTAAATAGAGAAACAAGTAGAATCCAGATTGTGTAATTTTATACGCAAGCTTATTCATCCCAAAATGTCCTCCAAAAATCAGAATCATGACATTTTTCAATGATTGGTTCCGCTTCTTCATAAGGCACGCATCTTCTAATAATTAAATCCTTACATTACTTATATAAGTATGGTTCATCCCAAAAGTATGTTTTAGTATCATGAATGAATTTTTTCGTTGTTGTAAAGTTAACATAGGTGGAATATCACTTACAATATAATTTACTATATCAAGATACCAAGGAATTTCCACTGTATTATAAAGTCGTTCATCAGAAATCGTCTAAAATTTCATTATCGTACGATAATTCATGATTTTCTAATCTGATAATGATCTGCAATTTGATACGCTCCCTTTTGTTAACGATCTCAAAATCAAATTATTGCATTAATAATATCCATCTAATTAATCTTGGTTTAGAATCTTTCTTTTACATTAAATACTTTATACAGAAAGGACGTATGTACAATACATTTAGTCTCCTATTAGATAATGCCGAAATTTATTAAAAGTATATACAACTGCTAATACCTCTTTCAAGAATCGTATAATTTATTTCAAAGATCATTTAGAGTTTTACTAAGATAAGATATAAATTTCAAAATTTTATCGCATTCGTCTAAGAACTGCCCTATAAGATAATCGCTAGCATCACACATAAGCTCAAAATGGTTTCTCCCAATTAGGTGAAACTATTATAGGTGCCGTAATTAATTTATCTTTTAATAATTCGAAAGCATTCAGCATTCCGCCTGTAAACTAAATTTCTTGTCCTTTTCAAGAAAACATGAAAGTGCTTGCAGAATTTTGAAAAATCTTTAATATAACGTCCGTAGAATCCCCGCATGTCCAAGAAAAACTTCTTATCCCTTTTACCGTAGTTGGAGGTGGTAATTTAGCTATAACTTGAATTTTGCAGTGGTCTACTTCCATGCCTTTTTCCGAAATTTTATGTGCCCTAATACAATGCCGCCTCGTAACCATAAATTGACATTTCTCCCAATTAAGAACTAAATTAGTTTTCTCACATACTTCATCACTTTAAGATGATTTTAAGCATGTCAAATGTTGTTCCAAATACGTAGAAATCATCCATAAATACTTCTATTCCATTATCAATTAATTTACTAAATATGTACATCATACATCTCCGGAATGTTTGTGTGCATTACATAATCCAAAAGGCATTTTCGAAAGAGAAAGTTCCATAAGGACTAGTAAATGTAGTTTTCTCGATCCCCGCAGCAATTTGTATTTGATGATAACCTATGATATCCATCTAAGAAATAAAAATATTTATATTCGCTAATCTATCTAACATCTCGGGCTCGTAAATGGTAAAGGGAGGATCTTCCCGGGTACGTGTTTAATTTTCTATAATCAATACATATCTACCATCCAAAGAATCCTGTCTTATAGGGATGAGATCATTATTTTCATTAGCTTTTACTTGGCCACTCCTCCTTTCTGTGCGTACACAGCCGAATGCTTACCCAAGCAAAGTGTCGAAAATGTGGATATATAATACCATTATCTAACCATTTTAAATTTCCTTTTTGACTACTTCTTTCATTATCTGATTTAATCTCCTCAGGATCTCGCTTTAAAGCGATGCTCATTATCTAAAAGCGAATTTCCGCGCATACATATCAAGGACTAATTCCTTTAATATCTCATAAAGTCCAACCAAAGATTTTCTTATATTTTTTTAATGTATGTAAAAGTTTTTGTTCTCAGGATTCATTTAATCTCGATGAAATAGTAACCGGTAGAGTTGAAGAATTACCTAAATAAGCATATTTCAAATGATTGTGTAACATTTTTAACTCAAGTTCAGGAGGTTTAATAATCGACGAACTATATTTTTTTCAAGTATTTTCTCGTGTTATCCAAAAATTCAAATTTTTCTTGAACATAATCTAGCTTTCATTTATATCGCCTTTTTAATTAATTCAAACATTTTATTTTTCTAATTTTTCTTCATAATATTCCTTAAAATGTTCTTTTTGTAAATGATCAAGTACTTCCATTCGAAAGACCATCATCTTTTTCTAGTGCAGGATATTTCATTGATTTAGCAATATTAAAAGTTACTTTTCGTCGTTTACTCTCATAAGCACTTTCCTTAACATCAATCATAACTTTTCCAGCTGCTAAAAATGGTCTTCCTAAAATGATAGAAATTTCCTTTATCTTCTTCCATATCTAAAACAATAAAATCTACAAAGGAAGATAAATCTTGTCCACTTTCACTAAAATATCTTCAATAACTCCTTAGATATGTAACAAAACGATCGCCAACTAAAGGGTTACCGAAGTAAGTGAAATTTCTCCAATCCTAATCTCTTAAAAATTGATGTAGTGCAATGTATCGATGCTTCGCTCCTAAGTCACACAAAGCTTTTCTATAGAATTTTTCTCCAATACGCACCTGTGATAGTGAAACTACTGTGGTCTTTTAATTTTTTAGAAGTTTTTTCCTTCGAATACAAGATCGCACTCTTCACTAAATGCGGCACTATTTCATTATCGGTATATTTTCTTTTTTATTTAAAATATCTTTCATGAATTTTACATAGTTTCAAGTATCCGTTCTAAAGCTTCTCACGAAAGGAATATTTATTGTTAATTTCTTTAGAATTTCAAGAATTTAGCAAATTGTTTATCTTTTTTATGTCACTTACTGCCGAGGAAATTATATGAGGTTTTCAACGTAAATTTTCATCAAGTATTAAAGGATTTTCTAAGTTCGATCTGTCGATTCTTTTCCTTTTCAATTTCCACTTTTCGACTTTCAAGTTCTTCGAATTCGAGGTTCTAATTTTTCCACTTCTTAATCAGACGCTTTTAATTGCTCATTTCCCTTGTTAGATTTATTTCCACATTACTACAGAAATGTTCCAGTATTTATTATTAAGTGAGCGATATGCCCGAGTTGAAGTTTCAATATTTTTTAATAGCCGTTTCGTCGATTTTGTAATTGGCTCTCAGAGCTCAGAATCGATTTCGATTGTAACGTCGACCCATATTTAATATTAATTCTTCTTTGCGATAATTTCTTATCTTTTAAATTTGTGGTTATTATTATTAAATCTGTAGATAATTAGTTTTATAATTAGAATTTCCTTGATTGGAGTGGATTTCCTAATTGCTTCGTGTTATGTTATTCATCCACGTCGATTAGTCGTGTTATTATTCCAATTAAAATTAGATGATTTTTCCATCTGTGATTATAATAATTCGCATAAGGATTATTAGGTATGTTATTAATCGTATTTATAGTTTCATATTAAGATCGATTCTATAAGTTGTCCGATGAATTTCTTCTAATATACGGGAGAGTAATTCATTCCAAAATGATCTAATTTTTTAGATACAAATAGCCGATTTCATGTGTCGACAGATATTTGTGATCATTTTCATGAATATTAGCTATCTTTTTCGTATTCATTCTATCAGCAGCTATCGAAAAATTATCGGTTGCCATTTCTTCGATTAGTGCATGCTTCATCAAATGGTTTTCGACATTAATGATCCTTCCAAAGAAGAAGATCGATGATTGATCGCAGATCCTACTAATCCATTATGTAGCTCAATAATTAACCAACTGCATGCATGATGTGGGCATTTCCTAAGAAGTTCTCGAAATCTCTCAAGCTTCATATATCGATTCTCCATCAAACCGACTAAAAAGAAGTTATATCATTTAAAGTCTTTTGAAGAATTTTGACATTGCTGAATATATTTCGATGTAAATTTTGCGGATAACTCTCCCCAAGTTTTATCAGATCCAAGTGCTAACGATTCTATCAACATTTTAGCCTTATCCCCTCAAAGAAAAAGGAAAAGTCTAAGCTTCAATAAAAGATCATTAGATACTCCTTCATATTTGAAAGTAGCAGCGCTCTAAAAACTAAGAAGATGTAAATTAGACTTAGTGAACCACTAAATCGATTATTCGTACTATCTGATAATTGCAGGTTTAAGTTCAAATGAATTAAGAAATTTACATCAAGGTTTTGAATAGTTAAATGAATTTCATTCTAATGTAAGATTTCGCATAATCTCGTAATGGTCTCTATTGATTTCCATATTTTCATTTTCAGAATATTTACCATTTGTGTTAAATTTATAATTTCTCTCTTTTTTGTTTTCTAATTCTTTTAATTATACGCTCTAATTCGAATCGTAAGGTATTAAATTTTTCGTTTCCAAATTTTCGCATACAATTTTATAAAATAAAAATAATTCGTTACTCTAAGTAAATAATTTCTTTACTTCCCTCATTTTTTTGGCGCCAAAAACTTGTCCTAATTTTTTATATGTTTGCAAATTATGTTAATAGCAACGGCACCAAAAACTTGATCCCGCTTTAATTTATATATATATATTCGATTTAATGTTTAATGCGGATTCTATGCAAGTATACGTATCGTATCAAGTAATACGGCACAAGGAGTCCTCGGGGTTACGATCCCACAAAAGGAAGTTTTAATGTATGTGTATCAAATAAAATTTAAAGGAATTACTTACTAATTTAGTAAATGAAAATTTAAAGTAACTAAAGCAACTAAAGTAAACTAATGCTCAAAGATTTAAATAATTCAGAAAAGTATCCTTCTTTGCTTTAGAAAATTATGAATGATGAATCTAAATAGAATTCTCGAATTGTATTGTGACAAATAGGAGCATTCATATTCTTTACCCTTTGGTCCAAAGAAAGAAACACACTAATCCCTGTGTTCGATTTACCGACCCGCGGTTAGGTCAGAGGATACCGGCTTCACTTCAGAGCACCCACTGCTCCCCACCCGAGGGCTAACATCTACACTTCGCCTCTCAAACAATAGACCAAATTGAATATTTTAGTCCGTCACACTAAAATGTTCAATTCTACGTCCGATAAATAATATTTCCCTATTTATTTATACCCTCCTTCCAAGGCTTTTCGACTTCCCCGAATATTGATGTAATTTTTACTATAGTTGATAATTCAACATATTTTAACAAATCAATCGACCGATTGAAAGTAAATTAAGTTTTAAGTAAAAATTATCACAATTTATTTAATATATTAGGTACTTCATTTAATTTTCATCAATTCGCATAATTTTCATAAACAAGGAGAAAGACTAAGAAAACTACTCAGAATGCATGGGAAAAAAACAAATACATGGATTTCTATTTAAAGTTAACAACAACAATAAACAAAGATACTTATCTTAATTCTCCCCAAGTAGACTTTGAAGTTTCTTTGACTTTTTCTTCTAGTACAACACACTTCTAACCTACTAAAGATTCACTAAGACTCTCTTAAATAGACTCACTTAAGACTCTAAAAACACACACACAAATGACACTCAAAAGACACACACACAAACAATAATTCGGCCTCTATTTATAAAGGTAGCAAAGGCCCGGGGCTGACGCTAACACTTTTCAAAAAGCGTCCTGTGTTCAATGTATTTCAGATTTCAACCTGCTTCCAACTGTCGGGCGGAACGACCTCACTGCCACGGGCTTCTAGAAGGTCTTCAAACCGCGCGATCTCGTTGTCGGTGGGTCGGGCGCCGGGGCTGTCATTACAGAAGTTATAATTCATTCGTAAATTCTCCTCATGATCTCGTCGGCTTGGCTGCTCAGATCTCGCCGTCGCGCCTAGATCTCACCGTCTACGACTTAGTTCATTTTCACGAATTTCTTCCTTTTGATCCAAATTCGATCCATTTCATGCTTTTTGCTTCCATCACTTATAAATCTTCATTCGCAAAATAAAGAAAATACCTTCTTTAAAGTGCAATTTCATCAAAAATAGATAAGAATTTCAATGTATTTTTCTCGCTGAATATGTCCATGCCCCTAGCTTTATTCAACCATCATTCTTCCATTGACATTTTTTACCTATTTCTTTCTTGGGAAAGTGCAGATCAACTTTCCCGGATTTCAGACCATCCGTTTAGCCACTCCTAAACAAAAGTTCAGGGGATCCTCAGGATTTTCGATCTCCGTTGGCCGGACCCCCAATGTGTGTGTTGGCAGATTAATTCCACTGGGCAATGTTCACAGAAAAGGATCCTAAAGAGGGTCCTTTGCTTCACATTTTTCTTCTACCTCTTGATTTAATTTTTAAGCTCTCGGCAGTTAATCCACCTTTAAAATTCTAAATATCATTTAAAAACACATGAAAATCTAAGAGAAAATAAAAGAAAAGAAGAACAAAATAATATAAGAGAAAATAATAAATATTAAATGAAATCAGAAATTTTACCTAGTTCGTCGTAATGATCTTTTTCATAGTGTTCATACTATGACGCATACAAGGTTCGTCCTACCTAAATTTTGGAACGTTTTCGATGGGCCGAAATGTCAACCCCTTCGCCGACTTTCTCCCGCGACCTGCCCTCTTCCCGTGAGGCTCATCTCGCAGCACCGGTTATCTCAGCTTGCCGGCTTCGTTGAGTTTGAAGTCGTGTTTGAAAGTCACTGTGGTCCCGAAATTGCCGCCCCCGTAAGTACAAGAACCATCTACCGAGTTCGATCTCGAACTCCCATGAAGACTTCCCTTCGCTAAGAAGGTGAAGATGACTACACGTCCTCGTTAAAACCGCCGACCTCGCGACAAGGAGAGTCGTCACCCCATCGCTTCGGCTTCGCTCAAGCACCTACTTCCCCGTCCGGCCAAAAGGGAAAGAAATTCGCACGAGGAGGAATCGACAAAGCATTCCCCGGTATGTCGTCCGGCTCTCGAGATTGGCTCCAGTTCCAGGTTCCCCCGCCTGGGCTGACCAAATCCCAAAGGATGAATCGCAACCGGAAGCTTTGCAAGGCCGCCAAGGCACGAGCCGTAAGTTTGCCGCGGATCACGAGATTCCTCGGCGAGAGGAACCTCATGACTGGTCACCTCTCCTCTCCTCTCGAGGTAGTAGGTTCCACCCGTTGGGGATGGTACTACCGTAAATGAAAGTCTCCACGATTTTCGCTGCGCTCCTGCGCATCGCACCTGGGCCGTGATGGGGGAAGAAACCCACACCCATCACTCGAGCTTATACTCTTCATCGAGACTGGCCGAATTAGAAGGATGTCTCCGTTGCCAAGCTTCTTAAAAGGATGGGGTGTGCAATATCCACAAAAGTAAAAGAGGAAATTTCAAAATGGAAAAGCCTAGCAAGGCTTCGCCGAAGTACCGTTTGGGAAAGCGTGCTTCGAGACAACTACCACCGATTCGACACCCGCGATACGACACTCGCCTCAAGTCTCTGCGCTAGGTCCAAGAATGCCACCCAAGGAACTCCCGAGGAGGAAGAGAGGTTACTTTCCTCCTGCATGGTCCGCACTTCTAGGGAGCACACTTCCTCTCTGGTTCCCATGTCCCGCCGGGAGATTCCGTCCCGAGGCATCAATTCTCGAGAGGAGAGTGTGGTTACCGAAAGTCGCCGCACTCCGTCCACTTCAAGAAGTCTACAAATCATCAAACAAGATTATAAGTCCCAAGACTTTATCGTCACTCAACCCCGTTTCTTCGTAGCCGTGGCAGAAGAAGGGGTTGATGGAGGTAGAATTCGTAAACTCCTTGAAGAGATTTCCGTAGTTGACTAAGGAGCATGGATTGGAAATCGATAACGAAGATTTCCACCCGTCGATTACTGATAATGAATTCATGGAAATCAACATGGTCGATGCCGTGGCCACAACCGTTCGCGCGTGAAGCTCCTCGAGGAGGACGCAATACAAAAGCTTCAAAGAGCCGTGTCGCCTAGAGACGAAATAATCAACCAATTAGAAAAGAGAGAATGGAGGAGATGACTGCCGCTATGACTACCACACGCATTGCATGGACAATCTCAAATACGTCCGAGCCTACTCCAGAAATCAATCGCCCCAGATAATACACATCGCCGATGAAAGAAGAGAGGTAACTTCCGCCACCCAGAATGAGCTTCCGAGAAGGATTCAACCCCGAATCTACTGTAAAAGGAGCGAGCAAACCCGTCGAACAACAAGTTCTGGAGGCTTCGTTCCAGCCCAGTGCGGAGCATCGCCAAAGTGTGTATTCCCACCGAGGAATTTGATGTTGTACCTTACCCTGCTTCTGCCACCGACCTTCAAAAAGTTCGATGGAACAGAAACCCCGCAAAGATATAGCGCACTTCGTAGCCAACAAGGTAACACAGAGGAAGTGAAGCGCCATTGCTCCGCTCGCCTTGTCGTCACCGTCGTAGTCAGCTTTCGATTGGTATGCTGAAATTCCTAATGGATTAGTAAAGACTTTCGCAAATGGAAAGCATGTTCGTAAAGAGATTCGCCGGTGCTCGCCGTCATGTCACCATAGGAGATCTCGTGGTAGAACGTCAAGCCCGACGAGACTTGGTTGACTACACTTCGAGGTGGAGAAACTTAAGCATGAAATGCAAACCTCGCCTACAAGAACAACACACGATCGATATACTACTCAAGAGTATTCACGGTCCGGTAGCTTTCATGCTTAAGGGTCTCACGATCAAGTCCTTCGAGAAACTCAAGCCAAAGAAGGCCACAGCCTTACAAGAAGAAATCAAGCACACGGAGCCCGCAAAGACACAGAGAAAACGAAACCAGCAAAGGCTTATGAGAAGAGATCTGCGTAGCCGCTGGGCTGATAAAGGAAAGCAACCGATGATGATTCGTACCTCTGCGCCGCCTCAAAGAAGAGCGCTCAACCTCGCCAGCATGGAAAATCTCGTCCACGCAAAATAATCGCCCCTTGGGCTGCCACAGTTGCAGACTCGGTGACAGATGGGACGGAGATCGCTCCTACAATATCGAATGACTACGCGTAAACTACTTTTCAAAGATGATGCGATAGCAAAGATGTTCAAGAATCACAAAAAAGCTCCGAGTCTGTTACCCGAGCCAAAAAAGCGAAGAGGTGAATAAGAAAGATCACCAACTTCCGTCCCCATCACCTGGGATGTTTCTGACATACAATCGAGAACCGTTTCTGCCCAAGGATTGGCTCGAGCGGAATTACAAAGAACAAAATATAATGATACCTAAGGAATATCCGCGGAGCTCGAAAAAGGTTCTATAAATACCGAGCTGTGCCAATCTCTCCGCTCGAATTCATATGCCTAGTATGCGGATGGAGTGCACTGGGAATGAACTCAAGAAGGTCCCGGATCGATTCCGCTCCGTCTAAAGAAAGCCGCCGTCCGGAGTCCACCATCATCACGTGCCAAGATGAAAGCTTCGCCAAGAAGCCACCACGACGAGAGTGGAGGAAGAAAGAGATCGTGAATGAGATTAAAGACAATCGCGCGGAGGATGTGATTGTGGCCGCTCCGTTAGACCGGCACTCGATTCAAAGGTGAAATTCCTCGAACCCCTCGACTTTGTATCATTATCTTTTATACCCCTCTAAAGGTCTCGTAATAATGATATAAATGATGTCAAGCCACGTTCTTATCGTCTCTAGTGATGACTTAACTAATCACAACCTTTCTAACCCCCGATTTCGATTCCCCAAATGATCCTCAAATCATATTAACTTCCACCAAAGATAAAGAAGACATTAGCAACACCGGCTACGACAAGAGAAGCGAGAAGTCACTCGAGTGCAAAGGAGTTCCACTCGACATCGCCTTGGACTTCTCGTATACAGCATGACCTTCCGGGTCCGTAAGAAGAAGAAATAACAGTAGTGCATTTAAGGAGTGGCAAGGTGCTACATCCGAGAACAACTCCAAAGTGGACAAAGGAAAGCAGAGCAGTTACTCGTGAAGAAATACCTCGAGCTACCTAAGAGATACATGTTCGAAATGAAGTTGAAAACCTAAATAAAGCGGATTACAACGTGTTAGCTCATCTCAAGAAGTTGCCGGCCAAACTAAGTATTTACGATGCCTCCGATCCCCGTCAAAGAAGATGAGAGAAAGTTTGATCAAAGGCTATACTTCGATCCATACATTCGCTAGCGCAAATTGCCAGCACACTGACGGAGTTTCGCACCATAAAGGAATGCTCTTTAGCGTGACTTTCACCGACGAAGATTTGCTACTGGTACAACCGATCACAATCGTCCACTCTACATTTCCGTCATCATCGTTATTTGTGCTTTCCGCAGTCTTAGTGTATCCCCGGAGCGTCGCTCAATATAATGAGTCTATGAATGTTGGCCTACTTGGACATCGACGCCGAGAGCCGGCCAATGGATAAAATGATGTTAAGAGGTTTCAATCAGAAAGGAGAAAGAGCCCTCGGATCTATAACGCTACAAATGAAAGTCGAAAATCTAGTAACAACCGGTAAAATTCCATGTCATCGATGCCGTATAGTTCGTTCAATACCCCGTCGGGTCGACCGTGGCTCCATGAGTACAATATGGTCCCGTCGTCGTCTACCCGCGGCATCAAATACTAAAAAGATGGACAAGAACATTGCATTAAAGGGGATCTACAAACTCGTTTTCAATACATGAAGCGGCATCCAGCGAAGACGCCGCTACTATGCTCCTCTAAAGAAAACAAAATTTTCAAGAGACATTGTAATAAGCAAAATTGAAGACTCAAAGGAACTACAAGGACGAGACCATATGGCTCCGCTCAACAATCTCATACCGCTCCTTCTCAACGAGTCGATAAAAGTTCTTTTAGCCCACGCATCCGAGGTCGAGGCCTGTGGGACGTGTTCGAGAATGAATTTCCCAAATTGTTGAACGTAAGAAGCCAACAATCAACATCGACATGGAGGGAAGCTCCGAAGAAGATAAAGAACAATGATGATAAGTCGAAGAGGCCTCGCCCGAGATCTCTCAGACGAAGAAGCAAAGGATGAATACGAATCGATGTACGATCTGACAATCCACTATGTTCGTCCCATGACCCTTACTCCGATCCGTTCGAAAAAAGGTAGAAAGTATAGAGGCTGCGGAAGTTCATAACGATGGTTTTAAACCGATCAAGTTTTACAAAGTTTCCTCTTCCACTTCGAACCTTGCAATTCTTTAAGAAAATATCTGGATGAATTAATGGAATTACCTTTCGCCTACTTTTCGCCGTGTGTACAAAAGCTAATTCAACAAGGATATGTGTCAAATAAAATGCCAAAGGATAAGTTACAATCGTTCGAAAAATTATGGAATGTAAAAGGAAAGAAACTCAATTCGAAAGAAGGACTCGGGGCTCGTACGTCGTACCCGTCGATGACTCGACCTTGTACTATTGTTACTAGTCGGGCCAAAAGAAGATTGCCTAAACATTCAAGATGAATATGAAGATCGGCCTAATAAAGTGGCGTTCCGCCGTACCCGAAGAAGAAATCAAATCAACAAGCCGATGAATTCAGAGAAATCAATCTCGGACCGAGGAGCACTTCCGACCGACTTTCATAAGTTCGTTACTCAATGAAGAAGAGGTTGCGTACATGGTCGTGTTACTATCGAATTCAAATATTGCTTCGCCCGGAGCTATGACGAAATGCCGTGACTATCTCCGAGCGCAGCTCACCACCTCGCAGTGGATAAGAATGATGCCGTGAAGCAAGCTCCTGCAGGATGTTCCTCGAGATGTAAATGTACAGTTACGCAAATCAAGAAATTAATCGTACGCTAATTTTGTCCGAGAAGAACAAGATCCGACGTGGTTAGCTAATGTTGTGCCGTTGAAAAAAGAAATATGAACAAATTCGAGTCTCCGTGTCGACTTCGTGGATTTAAACAAAGCATGTCCGCATGAATCTCGCTCGCCGATACCTAATCCACGCGGACATCGCGTCGACACATGAAACTTTTCTCCTTTATGGATGGGTCTTCAGGGTACACCGATCAAGATGGCACTGTAGAAACAACGCCTCACAAATGCCTTCTTTAACTCCGATCGGGATTTACCGCTACACCGCGATGGGCCAGACCGAAGAACGCAGAGCTACATATCAAAAGAGCAATGACGAGGATCTTCGATGACCTCATTCACAATTAGAATGTTATGTGGATGATTTGGTCTTCAAGAGCAAGATAAGAGGAAACCACCTATATGATTTGAGGATCGTATTTGAACGATTACGACAATATAATCAAGATGAATCCCTTAAAGTGCACTTTCGCGTTACCTAAGCTGAAATTTCCTAGGATTCGTCCGTCATCTGGGAATTGAAATTGACCTGCAGAAGATTAAAGCTATCTTAGAAATGCTCTTTAAAACCTTGAAACAACTACGTTCATTTCAAGGAAAATTGGCATATCCGAGGCGCTTTATATCTAACTGGCCGGTAGGTGCCAAATTTTCTCGCATTAATTAAAAAGGATGCCAAATTTATTTGGGAAGATAAGGTTAAATATGCTTTCGAAGATTTTAAATGATATCTAACGACACCTCTCCCGTTTTAGCACTCTCATTCCCTGTAGACTCGATACTTTTATACCGCTTGCAGACAGATGAGTCCCTCAGTGAGCTCTACTGCCCAAGTCAATGATGAGGGTAAAGAGAACGCACCTACTACTTGAGTCGACATCTAATACCCGCGAAGGTAAAGTATCCTCCTATCGAGAAACATTGTCTAGCTTTGATTTTTGCCACTCAAAAGCTCGTACATTACATGTTATCTAATAAGGTCAACTCCGATTTCGAAGGTTAATCCTTTACAATATTCGATGACCCGACCGTTTCTTCGGACGCTTAGCAAGATGGTCGATGATATTATTGCAATTTCTGTTATAACCTTTGTGCCCCTTCGCTATCAAAGGCGTATTCTGCAGATTTTCTCACAAAGACACCCACCGCCACTCGGGTCCCCGCTCAATGATGAGTTAGCAGACGAGCGTATACGACAGATAAGATCCCAATGCTTAACGTCGGGAAATGTACTTTGATGGAGTGTCATCGCCGAAAAGACAAAGGATCAAAGAAATCGCTTATACTGTGCAAAGTAGGAATTGGTTTAATCTGCGACACCCGGTGACGGCCATGCGTCGAGGTTTTCTTACCACTGACAGCCGTGTACCAACAATGGCGTTGCAGTACGAAGCCCTAATCACCGTTTGGAATTAGCAATACTAATGGATATTATACCGTACATTGCCATTTATGGCGACTATTGTACCGTCATCCAGCGCAAGTGGCAAAAGACAAGACAAAAAAATTCTAAAGCCGAGATTAGAAGAATACCACCGATATACAATGAAGTTACTCGAAAAAAAAAACATTGGCAAATCTTGAATTAAGTACAGGAAAAACTTATGCAGTCTACAATGTTGTTATTATTATTTGTATTCTTTATTGCTTTCACTGCTATGACGGTAATGAATTACTGAGTATGCTGGAAAATTAATGTATTCCTTTTGTGGGAAAGAAAATGATTTTAATGCCAATGTTTGATGTATGCTTTCACCATTACTTCTCTGTAGTAGACTTTTATTGGAGGAACTTCTTATGTTTGCTAAAGTACACATGCTTTGTACTGAGTTTACACAATAATGAACCATTTTTAATATTTTCAAAGATCAAAAGATAGACATGTGGGGATGGAGTGATGATTAGATTCTCTTTTGGAGAGAACAACAAAAACATAGTGTTGATTCAACGGGCCAACTGATTACACTACATAATGTGATGATTTTTTTAGCTCTCTTTATACTTTCTTAACATGTTTGCATTGAGTTTACCTTGGTGCTTTTGGTCATTCGATACTAGAGATGTTTGGATGTTCCACTAGGGGATTCTTTTGGATCCCCCCACTTGCATGCATTTGTGAGTTGTTCAAAGATGATGTTAAATTATGGCTTGATATTTACACTTTATTAGGCCCTTTAAAAGTTTTATTTCATATGCATTATAACAGTAAAGTTGTAGAAGCTTGGAGTGGCAATGTTTTGGATGGCTCAAATAATAAAACATATTAGGCAATGACTAGATTAGCTTCATTCATACTATCTATTTTGATTGAGACAAAATAGATTATGCTGAGGTGAAAGAAGAGCAGGGTGATTTTATTTCTAAATATATTCCGCAAAAAATTCATGCTTTTTTCTACTTTTGGTTTATGGTTAAGTGAAAGTTCACATCTTGAGTTTTAAATTCATGTTGTTTACTACTTTTTGGCTTCTGACAATGCTTCTGGTTTCTTGTTAAGGATGGATGTGGCTTTAATGCTAGATTTTTACAAGTTATATTATATTTTTTGTATAGATATTTACAATGTCAAATGTTGAACATTCTCAATCTGTATCAAATGAAGAACAATTGACACTTGCAACCCAGAGGGAATTGATAGTTCTCGACTCGTTGATCCGACTTTAGGAAGCACTAGTGTCGAAATGTAAGATAAGAAAGGCAGGAAGAGAAAATCATCAGTGTGGGAGTATTTCATAGATATTAAATTAATTTCCAAGGGGGTTGAAGTATCGTTTGTTCAATGCATTTGTTGTGGGGTGAAAATCCTCAGACCAAAGTCAGGTACAACTTCACAACTTCTTAGGCACGTTAAGGAATGTGCTAAGATAAAAGCAAAAAGTCAACAAATTGACTTTTCAGATAAGAGACAAAAGTTACTAAACTTCTTGCCTTCGGAAGTTCAGGGTGATTCAGATATTCCTATTTTTTATGATCCTAAAAGTTATGATCAACAGCTTGTTAGAGAGGTGATTGCGAAAATGATAATTGTACATGAATATCCATTCATGATGGTTGAACATACTTGGTTCAATATATTGTTGAAAATCTTGAATCCTAACTTTCAAAGTGTTTCAAGAAACACTATTAAAAATGATTGCATGAAAGTATATGAGTTCGAGAAAGAAAAGCTTAAAACTCGTTTCAAAGATGTTCACATGGTTTCATTAACTGCAGATTGTTGGACCTCCAATCAGACTATTGGATATATGTGCTTGACTGCCTATTACATTGATGAAACATGGAAGTTAAAGAATGTTATTATCAACTTTATTGAGTTAGAGCCTCCACATACGGGCACTTACATTTGTTATGCTATTTGTGAGTGTTTGTTGGACTGGTAGATTCAGGATAAAATCTCTACAATAACTTTAGATAATGCGAGTAATAATGATGTGACAGCTTCTTCTTTAAAAGCGAATTTTCAATCACGCGGAAAGCTGCACTTCGGTGGTCTTTTTTTTCATGTAAGATGTTGTGCACATATCATCAATATAATGGTGCAACATGGTCTAAAAGAGATTCATGAAATCATCCAAAACATTAGAGAGTCAGTGAAATATACGAAAAAATCCTATCGAGGTTGCATAAATTTGTAGAAGTGGCTAAACAATTAGGAATTGCAACTACGAGATCACTTGTCTCATTGATGTTTCCACTAGATGGAACTCAACCTTCAATATGTTGGAGTCTGCATTTATTTATCGGAATGTTTTTCATCACTATGCAATTAGGGATACAAACTACAAATGGTTGCCTGCTGATTCAGAATGGGTTAAATATGAGAAAATCAGAAAGTTTCTTTCGGTTTTCAGTAATGTTACAAAAATGATCTCTGGCACTTCATATACTACTTCTAATATATTTTTACCTGCAGTTATGCATGTTAAAAAGGTTTTGATTGAGGAGTCATCGTCAGAAGATGATTACATGAGACATATGGCTATGAGTATGCAACTCAAATTCAACAAATATTGGGGGGAATGTAATCTTTTAATGTCTATTGCGAGCAATTTTGGATCCTAGATAGAAACTTAAATTTATTAACTACACATTCCCAAAGATATACTCACATGATGAGATTGAACAAAATCTTAAAGCTCGTTCAAGATGCGTTGTGGGAAATATATGCTTAATTATGTTGTTGATTGCAATGTTTCAAATGAGGGATCTTCATCTGTAGGTGATCCTATGAGTTCCTCAAGTCATTTTACACTATGTTCGGGTTTCAAGATTTTATTGTAGTTTATGGATCTGTGGAACCATCACAACCTGATTTACAAGTATACCTTGAGGAGGGATTATTTGTGTGCTCGAGTGAAAATTTTGATGTGCTTGAGTGGTGGAAAATGAATACACTGAAGTACCCTCGGCTTTCAATTATGGCTCGAGATATTCTATCAATACCTATAACTACGGTTGCCTCAGAATCTGCTTTTAGTGCCGGTGGTAGGGTTTTAGATGATTACAGAAGTAGTTTATCTACTAAAATTGTTAATGCATTGATATGTGCATCTAGTTGGCTTCGATCTACTCAAACAAATGCAAAGACTCCTATGGTAATCTTTTCATTTTAGTATATTTCATTTATTCTCAATGCAAGATATCAATATTTCATTTCATTGTTTCATTTCAGCAAGAGATTCTTGACATGGAGAAGCTTAATATTCAACTACCACACTTATGAAGGCAACTTAGCCAAGTCTACTCCATACAATACCTTTATTTCTAAGAATTTATACTCCATACAATGCTTTCACAGCTATTGAATTCTGGAAAATTTGTATTCGGGAAAGTACAGGGTAAAACAGTTAAAAATGCTGTGTAAAACAGTTAAAAATACAGGGTTATTTGTACTCTAAAATATGCTTGAACTGCTATTGATTTCTGGAAAATTTGTAGTCCAGAAAGTGCAGGGTAAAACAGTTAAAAATGCTGGGTAAAACAGTTAAAAATGCAGGGTTATTTGTACTCTGGAATATGCTTTCACTGCTATTAAATTATGAAAAATATGTATTCTGGAAAATGCAGGGTGAAATAGTTAAAAATGCAGGGTTATTTGTATTCTTCTGATTGTGGCTTTACCTTTGATTGTGGCTTTACCTTTGATTGTGGCTTGCTAACAAAATACTCCGAGGGAGGTCGTTGTTTAGAGGCTTTTCTTTTTTTTCTTGGATTCTGCTAACAATAAGCAGGGTGTTTTTATTTTCAGAGAATAGTGCTGTAATGGAAGAATGGTGCAAAGGTAATACAAATAATAATTGAATATATATAGTGTTATAGTTAATTTGGAGGTTAATGAATAGCAGTTTTGGCTGTTTTGGGAGAGATGGTTAATTTGGAAGAAATCTCTGCATCGTTAATCTAATTACTTGAAAATATTTCTATGAAATCTTACTATGATATTTATTTAAATCAAAATTATAGTATTTCTAAATTAAAACTTTACCACAATGAATCATAACTTTTAAGTAGTACTAAAAATTACTTGAGAACAAGTAATAGTTAAGTTTGGGGGATTTTGACCCACTGAAAATATGTTAAGATTTGCATGCTTATTTTATATTAATTTTGATGATATTGCACTTTAAAGAAGGGTATTTTTGATGATTTGTTACAGGTATGTTGATTTATGAACAATGGAGCGAAAAAATGCAAAAAGGAGCGAATTTGGAGCAAAAAGGATCGAAAATATGAAAATTTGATCTAGGGTGCCGACGATGAGCTCGGCGGTGCCGACAACCGAATTTTCCTGAGAGTTCAGAAAATATATTACAAAGAAGCCCGCCGACGGCGAGATTGAGGCCGCCGACAACAGGCCTTATGAAAGAGAGTCCAAGGCTAAGTGTTCTAAAAGGCCGCCGACGGCCAGCTCGAGGCCACCGACGGCGCGAAAGTCGGTTCTCTCATGGGGTGCATCGAATGTGGATGAGTTTTGAAGGGATGCTTGGGAAACTCTGGGAAACTCTTCAACTACTTTAAAAAGAAATAATTTGGGGCCGAAAAGGTTGTTGTTTGTTGTTGTCCGTGAGTCCACCGAGTCCATAGTGTGTCCACTAGAGTGTCAAGAGTGTGTGTCTACTGAGTCCACAGGGTTTCTAGAGTGTTAGTTAGTGTCTTGTTTTAGATAGTGAGTTCAATTAGTGTTATTTGTGAGGGATTCTTCGAGAGATTGTAAGAGTGGAAGGGAAGTGAGAGATTTCTTCCTCCTTGCCATTTCGAAGGAGAATTCTGCGTGCGGTAAAGAAAGGAAGAGATTCATAAGAATTTAACAGAGTTTGCTTGGGGAGGAATTTGAGATAAGTTATATTTATTTATTTTAGTTTATAAAACTTTATTTTTATATATGAAATCCAAGTTTTGTCTTTTCTTCTCCATAAAATCTGAGTAGTTTTTCTATCTTTCTCCTTGTTTTGATATTTTAGTGAAATGGTAATTTAAATAAGTGTGCCAAGAAAATTTTAAAGTTGTTATAATCTTTTCACTTAAATCTTAATTTATCTTCAATCTGGCCAATTGATTAGTTAAAATATGTTGAATTTAACAACTATAGTGAAGATTACATCAGAGATTTAGGGAGGTCAAAGTCCTTGAAAGTAGGGTGCAAATAAATAGGGAAATAATATTTATCGGGCGTAGAATTGAAGCTTTTAGAGTGACAGACTAAAATCCTTAATTCCGTTCTATCGTTTGGATGCTGAAGTGTAGATGTTAGCCCTCAGGCGAGGGGAACGTGGGAGCTCCAAAGTGAGAGCCGGTATCCTCTAGCCTAGCCGCAGATTCAGTAACCAAGCATAGGATTAGTAAATGTTCTTTATGCCTGGACCAAAGGGTAAAGAATAGGTATGCTCCTATTTGATACAACACAGTTTTAAACTAATTTTAATTATCGATTCACTTAAAGTTCTTAACAAGGAGAAGGATTCTTGATTATATATTTGAACTTCACTTTATTAGTGGAATTAGTTAAATATTAGTAGAATTAGTTTGTTTGAAACTTCATCTTATTTGCAATTTTATATTAGTGGAAGATAGGCAATTTAATTTACAAAGTTGTGATTCTAAATTAGTTTCTATAATCCTAGTCTGTTGCCTCTGAACTACCCCTGTGGGTGGTTTCTATAATTCTTGTCCGTAGCTTCTGAACTATCCCTATGAAATCAATATCTAGGACTCCATCAGAGCCCTGTATTACTTGAGTGATATGTATACTTGCGTTGAAAGATAACTCTATGATTATTGAATATCTATACTCATCTATATCAAATTCTAGAAATATTAAATTTACGCAAAGTGCATGAAGCGGTTCAGGATGCCCGTAGAAACTCTTGGGATTTCGTTTCTAACTTATAAGTAATTGTTTTTGGACAAAAATGGTGTGTGTGTGTTCTGAAGTTTTAGTGTGTTTCTAGAGAGGGAAAGTGTGTGTTGAGTGTTATGGCTTAGGAGAAAAGTGCGTAGAAGTTAGAATTTGAGAGGAATTCTTCTCTAAGGTGTGAAGGAGAAGAAGTAAAGTGAGAGATTGCTTCTTCCTTTCCATTCTAAAGAGGGAATTAAGTGTTGTAAAGAAGAGAGAAAAGGATTCAAAGGAACTTCAAGGGAATTACATTGGGGAAGAGAAAGAGATAAGTTGTATTTTCTTTTGTAGTTTGTATGACTTTTCTTTTATATATAAAATCCATGTTTTATTGTATCTTCTTCATGAATTCTAAGTAGTATCCTTTGTATTTCTTATTGCATAGAGATGCGATGATGGATTGATGTGGATTTGAAGTGCTTTTAATGTATTGAAGAAATTGTGATGGTTTTTCATTTCGAACTTAATTTACTTTTTGATATGGCTAATTGAATTGTTAAAATATGTTGTCAAACATTAACTCTGAAAGGATTTAGTGTCCTACAACAATAATGAAGAATCCATTCAATTTCCATGGATGAATTGCGTAGTTCATGGGAATTGAGTGCAAATAAATAGGGAAATGTATTTTGATGGACTTCAAACTGGAGGTTTCAGGGTGACAGGCTGAGATCCCCAATTTGGTCCTAATATTAGTAACTAAACTCGAGGGTTAGCCTTCAGGTGAAGGGTGAGTGGGAGCTCCGTAGTGAGATCTGGTATCCTCCTATTCTAGTCTTAGATTTAGTGACTAAACTTAGGATATGTTAATATTCTTTTCATGCTTGGAAGAGGGGGTACTCTTTTAAGGGCAAATAAACATTTATACTCCTATTTGGCACAATACCATATATAATCATTTCATATCATCCACACATCATATTCTCGTTGCAAAAGGAAAGATACTTTTCTTATATATTAAAAATCTTTCAAATACATAGCTTAGTGTGTGTCTGTTAGTTAATTCTATTTTAAAAGATATTAGAAGTAATTGTAGTTTGATTAATTGTTACTGTTTTCTGATTCTTGGTAGTAGAAGTAAACATTCAACATTAATTGCAATTTATGTATTGGATATCAATGCTACATTATCTATTGTGAAACACTTTCTTTTACTTCGTCACTTCCCTGTGGGATCGATAACCAGGACTCCATTAGAGCCCTGTATTACTCGATCTGATACGTATACTTGCGTTGAATGCTTGGACTTTACAAAATCATTATAAATATATATAAATTTGAGTTCATAAATTCTTACAATATAAAAGTCAGACCCGCATCAAGTTTTTGGCGCAGTTGCAGGGGAAGGTAACGAAGTAACGAAGTAACTAAGTAACTAACTAAGTAAGTAAGGAAGGAAGTATAAACAGTATTTATTGATAATATAGTAACTGAAAACCTTTACTTTGTAGCATGTAATTGTTTGTGTTTGTTTACTTTTTAAAGTATTTACGTGTTTGTATATGTGTCGTAGTGGATCTATATTTTTAGAGCCTTACGATTCGGAGTTAGAGCGTACTATTAGAAAAATTAGAAAACAACAAAACAAATTGAAAATCCTTATGAAATGGCGAATAATCAAGATAATCAGAGAAATTTGCCAAGACCTTTAAGATATTATGTTAACCCAACAACAGATGAAATTCACATAACTATTCAAAATCCTGATGATGCTGCTAATTCATTTGAACTTATACCTGTTATTATCCAAATGGTACAAAATAATCAATTTGGAGGAACACCTAATGAGGATCCAAATTTACATCTCGCTAGTTTTCTAGAACTGTGTGCTACTTTTAAATATGACGGAGTGTCTAGTGATGCTGTCAGACTTCAACTTTTTCCTTTTTCATTAAGGGATAAAGCTAAGGCTTGGTTAAATTCGTTAGCACCTGGATCTATTAGAACTTGGAAAGAATTATCTCAAAAGTTTCTATCAAAATATTTCCCTCCATCAAAGACTGCTAAGTTAAGAAATGATATTACATCTCTTGGTCAATTTGAAGGCGAATCAATATATGATGCTTGGGAGAGATTTAAAGATCTTCTTAGGAAGTGCCCGCATCATGCTTTACCAAATTGATTAATAATTCAAACATTTTATAATGGATTAATGGGATCATTGAGACAATTATAGATGCTACTACTGGTGGATCGTTAATTTCAAAACCTTTTGATGAAGCATACACATTAATTGAAGAAATGACTACTAATAATTTTCAATGGCCCTCTGAAAGGGTAAATCCTAAGAGAGTTGCTAGTGTTCATGATTCAGATATGATGACTATAATAGTTTCTCAAATTGCTACCCTTTCTAAGAAAATATATCAGTATGAAATGAGTTATTCTCAACCACCCCAAGTGTTAGAGGAAAAATCATTTAGACAGATAACAAAATCTCAAACACCTTATGAAACTTTGAATGCTATTAATAGACCTAATAATCCTTGGAATTATTATAATCCTGGTTGGAAGAATCACCTAAATTTCAACTGGAATAATAATAATGCCAATGTTAACCAATAATGGGGGAACAGTTCTATAAATCCAGTTGGAAATTTGAACAATCAAGGAAATACCAATTTTAGACTTTTTTTTCCTCCTGGATTCAATAGTAACATGCAATTTAAGGATAAGAAGTTGTCTACTAAAGAAATGATTATGAATATGGGAAATCAATTACAAGCTCAAGGTGTTGCGATGAAAAAATTGAAAATCAATTGGGGCATATTTTCTGTGCACTTAAAAATAGACCTTCTGGAACACTTCCAAGTAATGTTGAGATCAATCCAAAAGATCAAAATAAGGAACAACTTAAGGCTATTCAATTAAAGAGTGGAAAGGAATTGGAGACAAGAGTACAAAAAGAAGTTGAAATAGAGAAAGAGAAGGTGGATATTGAAAAAGGTTCAAACAAGATTTATTCAGACATGAAATATCCTCTTACACCAATGAAGATTACTGTTGAAAAACCACCACCTCCATTTCCTCAAAGATTGCAGAAAAAAAATAGGGATAACAGATTTGGAAAATTTTTTGGAGATCCTTAAGAAATTAACGATAAATATTCCTTTTGTTGAAGCATTAGAACAGATGCCTGACTATGCCAAGTTTATGAAGGATATTCTCAAAAAGAAAACAATGTTCACAGATCATGAAACTGTTGCACTTAGTGGAGAGTGTAGTGCAATTATTCAGAAGAAGCTTCCGGAAAAACTTAAAGATCCTGGTAGTTTCACTATCCAGTGTGCTATAGGTGAAAAATTTTTCGGAAGAGCCTTATGTGATCTGGGAGCTAGTATTAATCTTATGCCCTTATCAACTTTCAAAAGGTTGGGAATAGGAGAAATTTCTCCTACATCTGTGACTCTTCAGTCGGGCAATCGTTCCATTACTTACCCTAAAGGAGTGGTGGAAGATGTGTTAGTGAAAGTGGATAAATTTATCTTTCTTGTGGATTTTTTTATACTTGATATGGAGGAAGATAAAGAAATTACAATCATTTTTGGAAGACCATTCCTTGCTACTGGGAGAGCAGTGATTGATGTTCAAAAAAGGAGAATTAACTATGAGGGTTAATGTTCAAGAGGTGACCATTAATATTTTGAAATCTATAAAGTATCCCTCAATGACAAAAGATGATGAATGTTTTAGGATGGAGGTCTGTGAATATTTGAGAAATGATCATTCTAAAAATATATTTGAAAAAGAAGCGGAGTATGAAAATATGTTTGAAGAACGAATTGAAAATGAAGAAAATTCAGATAGTAAGAAGAATGAAGATTTGGAGTATGTTCAGGAGATATTTGAAGTATTAGAAACTATGGAAGGTGGAGATAAAAGCTTAATTCCATCTATAATAAAACCTCCTGAGCTTAAGATGAAAATTCTCCCTAATCATTTGAAGTATATGTTTTTTAGGAGAATCATCTACCCTACCAGTTATTGTATCTTCAAAGTTAAACAAATATCAAGAACAAAAATTATTAGAAATTTTAAAAAGATACAAAAAGGCTTTTGGATCGAATTTAGTGGATATTAAAGGAATCAGTCCTTCAATTTGTATGCACAGGGTTTTATTAGATGAAGAACATAAATCGAGAGTTGATCCATAGAGGAGATTGAATCCAATAATGAAAGAAGTAGTTAAGAAGGAGATTTTAAAATGGCTGGATGCTGGAATTATTTATCCTATTTTGGGTAGTGCTTAGGTGAGTTCAATACATTGTGTACCGATAAAGGGAGGAGTGAGTATTGAAGTGAATGAATGGAATGAAATTATACCCATAAGACAAATTAATGGATGATGAATTTGTATTGACTATAGGAAATTAAATGCAGCCATCCGAAAACATCACTTTCCTCTTCCTTTTCTCGATCAAATGCTAGATAAACTTGCTGGACACAAGTACTACTGTTTTCTGGATGGATATACTGGTTATCATCAAATACCTATTGCTCCTGAGGATCAAGAAAATACAACATTTACTAGCTCTTACGAAACCTTTGCTTTTCGAAGAATGCCTTTTGAACTGTGAAATGCACCTACAATGTTTCAGAGATGTATGATGTCTATCTTCAGCAGTATGATAGATAATGGAATATAAGTTTTCATGGATGATTTATCTGTATTCAGGACTTCAATTGAAATCTGTTTGGAAAACTTAGCAAAAGTTTTGGAGCTTTGCGAGAAAACAAATTTAGTTCTTAATTGGGAGAAATGTCAATTCATGGTTCCAGGAGGAATTGTATTTTGGGCATAAAATTTCTGAATTTGGTATGAAGGTCGACCTTGCTAAAATTTGTTTGATTGAGAGATTGCCACCACCCGCTACCGTGAGAGAGGTGAGGAGTTTCTTAGGACACGCTGAATTTTATAGGCAATATATTAAAGATTTTTCTAAAATTACCAAACCTTTGTGCCGACTTCTAAAAAATGATAAAAATTTTGATTTTAATGATGAATGTTTATGTGCTTTTGAATTATTGAAAGAGAAATTTATCACCGCACTTATAATTGTTTCACCTTATTGGGAAAAACTATTTGAACTTATGTGTGATGCGAGTGATTATGCGATCAGAGTAGCGTTGGGGTAGAGGCATGATAAAGTTTTCAAAGTCATTTACTATACTAGTAAAACTCTTAATGAAGCTCAGATTAATTATTGCACTACTGAAAGAGAGTTATTAGCTGTAGTATTTGCTTTTGAAAAGTTTAGACCTTATTTAATTGGAGCTAAAAGTATTATGCATACAGACCATTCTGCTATCAAATATTTATTACAAAAGAAGGATGTCAAACCTAGATTAATTAGATGGATACTTCTTCTGCAAGAATTTGATTTTATGATAGTTTATCGGAAGGGATCTGATAACCAAATAACTGATCATTTGTCGAGATTATAGTATGATAAATAATCTGAATTTGAGAAGGAAGTTACAGAAACTTTCCCTGATGAACAACTTTATACTATTATGGGAAAAAAATTGCCTTGGTATGCTGATACTGTAAATTATATTGTGAGTGATATTGTACCACCTAATTTAACAAGACAACAATAAAAGAAGTTTAAATATGATGCAAGTTTAAATCTGATTATTAAGAGATGTGTGCCACAAGAAGAAACTAATTTAATTATTCAACGATGTCGTGATTTTGAATTTGGAGGTCATTTCGGTGTTGATAAAATTGCTTTTAAGATTTTACAATCTGGATTTTATTGGCCTACTCTTTTTAAGGATGTATACAAATTTATTAAATCATGTGATTTATGTCAGAGAGTAGGTAATATCTCTAGAAGAAATGAAATGCCTCTAAACTATAATGTGGAAGTTGAAATTTTTGATGTATGGGGATTATATTTTATGGGACCATTTACTCCTTCATTTGGGAATTTATATATACTGGTTGCAGTTGATTATGTCTCGAAATGGATTGAAGCTACTGTTTTACTTAGATGTGATGCCTGAAGTGTTTCAAAATTTTTAAAGAAAAATATATTTGCGGGATATGGAATGTCGAGAGTGATTATAACGGATGGTGGATCCCATTTCAAGAATAATCAAATTAGGAGATTGCTTGAGAAATATAATATTATTCATAGAATCTTTACTGCTTATCATCCCTAGAATATTGGTTTAGCAAAAGTGTCTAATCCTGAAATTAAAACAAATTTGAAGAAAACTGTGGATAATCACAAATTAGATTGGTTTGCTAGATTAGATACTGCATTATAGACTTATAAGACTGCTTTTAAGACCCCTATTGGAATGTCTTCTTATGGACTAATGTTTTGTAAGACTTACCATTTACCGGTTGAATTGGAGCATAAAGCATATTAGGTGATAAAAGAGTTGAATTTTAATTTGAAAAATGCTGGAGAGAAGAGATTTATACAATTGAATGAATTAGAAGAAATTAGAAATGCATCTTATCATAATGACATGATCTATAAAGAGAGAATGAAATTTTAGCATGATCGGAAGATATTGAAAAATAAATTTAAACATGGACAGAAAGTTTTGTTATACAATACAAGATTGAAATTATTTCCTGGGAAGCTCAAGTCTAGATGGTTGGGACCTTTTACAGTTGTAAAAGTTCATTCTTTTGGAGTTGTTGATATTGAGGATCCTGATATTGAAAAAATTTTCAAGGCTAATGGGCATCGATTAAAGCCTTACTTTGACGGGTTTCAATCTAACTTCAAAGAGGTTTTAATGCTGAGTCATCTCGATTAACTGAATGGTTTATTGGGCTGACGACGTTAAACTAAGCGCTTTATGGGAGGCAACCCATATGTAACTTTGTTTTGTGTGTTTGCTTGTTTGTCGTAGTTGTTCTTTTAGATATTTATTTTGGAATCCTATTCGCTCCTAAATACTTTTAATAATTAATTAATATTGGATCGAATTGAGATATTGAATTATTTTGGGTCAAACTAAGTTCGCAGAAATTTTTGACCACTGGCCCCGCTGGCGCCCAAGTATAGACTGTATGCTGAACTTCAGGATTTGAGCACCGTCAGCGCCCAAATTCTAGTAACGCTTAGTGTAGTTTACAAATTCAAATTTTGGCAGTTTTGAGCGGGATCTTCTTACTTATAACCCCCAAAACTCCATTTTAAACCTCTAACCACCAGAAAAACGAGAACTTCCTTTCACAATTTGCATCCCATGGATTCCTACTCCATAGAACCCACTCGATCTTGCATTTTCAACTGATGAAAGTTTATCAGTTTTGAGGTGCAGTGATTATTCACCAAGTTGATGATGAAGAGGAGGATTATCAAGGAGAGAGGCTTTATTAATTGAGGTTTGGATAATCCTACTACAAGAGTTGAAGAGATAATAAAGAAAAGGCATTAGGAAGTGCTATGTTACACTACCGCTGCCGTAGTCATTCCGGTTGTGAAGGAATTCTATGCAAATCTTCACGGGATCAACCAAGGATTCATCTATGTGCGAGGTAGGTTTGTGCAATTCACTCCTACGAGGATTAATGATTTCTTTATGATTGAGAATATACATATCTGCCACTAGTCCAATTTTAATGCGATAAGCGATGATATGAATGAAGTTTATCTTTATTTGACGAATGAAAATGAAGATTGTGAAGTAAGAGACAATGTATATATTAGTTTCCCTTTTGCATCTTTAAATCTGGTGTCAAAGCAGTGACATTATTTTATTTCGGCGAAGTTATTTCCAACTTTGAAGATTAGTAAAGTAACCAAGTAAAGTGTTATTTTAAATTTTTGTATTCGAACTGGAAGGCCGATTGATATTGGAAATATAATTGTGAAATCTCTTTTGGGATTGATAGTTCATGGATCTAAATATGGGCTTGGACACCCGTCCACCATATTTCTGTTGTGTAGTTAATCACAAGTTCCGTATGAGAGTTGGGAAAAAGGTTCTTCTTCTCTGGAGGCCTATTGATCCAAGTAATTTTTATGACTACCAAACAGTAGGAGATGAAGGTGATATGGATATGTTTGCTGATCAACCAACTCAGACTTCAAAACCCATTCAGCCTTACTTTCTTGAAAGTTCCAGAGCGATACTCAAGAAAATCAAGCAGTTGGAAAAAGAAGTACAAAATGTTTTGAATGCCACTAATAATTTTTTTGATTTATTTGATCACATAGACTGGAGGATGAAGGAACAATTTGATCACACTGGTCGGATTGAAATGGGCCTGATTAATCTGTTGAAGAAGAATGCCGTGGTTGCTGAGGATTCATCTGATGAATTCCCATTTCGTCCCTTCTACAATCTGTTTGTGCATCGTCAATCAATTGGAGATATCAGAGAGGAAGATAGTTCGGAGACTGATGATGCGTGATTACGGGATTCTGCTTGTGCTTGATGTGTGTTTTCTTTGCTTTGCTTTTTTTTGCTTGGTGTGTTTAGTATTTGCTTTTCTTTGCTTTGTGGTTTACTTTTGGATTTACTATGCTTAGTTTCACTATGTGTGCTTAGATTTTAGTGTTTGCTTATTGTAGTGTACTTGCAACACTAAAAATCTAAGGGTCGTTGATTTGATTTGATGAACATGTTAGAGTTTATGTTGTAATGTGGATTATATATATATAATTGATGTTTTGTGTTGTTTGTGTAAAAAGTGTGTTAGTTATTGCTTGTGTGGTGAAATGGATGCTTAATGAAGTGTTAAATGAGATTATAGAGGACGAAAGGATTGAAATTACAAAAAAAAATTTTGGGCCAAGAAAAATTTTGCACTGGCACCTACTGATGGAGCTGGTGTTGAAGAGCGGTAGTTTGTCTGTTTCTGTTTTTGTTTTTCTTTTTATGTGTTGTTTTTTTTGTGATGTAGTAGTTATTTACTTTCTATGTGATGTGTGAGCCTGTTGATGTACTGTAGTGTTGTAATGAAAAGTTAAAAATGTTAAATGAAATGTGTAGTGCTGTGATAGTTTGTTTAGTAGTTGGGGTGTTTTGTTGGATATTTAGATGTTTAAAGTTGATATCTCTTTACCCTGAAAAATGTTTAAAAATTTTATATCACTGTTACTAACTGTTTCATACCTGCTAGCTGTAAATTTTGACTAATACCAGATAGCTTTTGAAGATTTCAAGATCCCGACACAAAAAGGTTAGTTTCTTTTACTCTCTACTGTTTCAAATTTAATGAATAATTTAAGTTTGGGGGATGGTAGAAAAATATTAACTCTTATTTGTACTCAATTATTATTTTTTCAAAAATTATTAGCATAACTTCTGGTAGTTGAACCTCACTTTAGATAATTAAAACTTTTTATTTCAGTTGAATATTATGGAAGGATTGGATGAAAGTTTTTAGTAATAAATGTTAATTTTATAGGGGTAAGATATTTGGTATGAAAGGATTTGAATATAGTTAACTATTTAAAGTAAAGAAACTGTATTTTTGAAATGTTAAGAGACTTTAAAGTATTATGTGTTAAGAAGAGATTGTGACTTTATGATGAATAATCAAGCTCATACCTAATTATAAAGTAAGGAGTTGTTTCAAATTTGAACTTTAGAAAGAGGAGAGTGAAGTTCAAAATCATTAAAGGCTATCCAGATATAGTAATCCTCATGAAAAAAAAGAAAAAGGAAAGAAAAGAAAAGAAGGATTGAAAAACAATGCCAAAAAAAAAAAAAGAAGAAAAAGAAAAGAAAAAGAAAGAAAAATATTTATGAGGAGAGCTTGAGGAGATGCCTAATCAAAAATTGGCTTCACTTGAGTCACCCTAAAGGGATAACTTGATTTCATTTCTGAATTTATATTTAAAGTATTGGCCTTCATTTTGATGAAGTTTGCATGAACTCCTTTTTTCATATAGTCTTTCAAGGCACTCTTAACGTGACAAATTATTATTTATCTTGAAATAAATAGAAGACTAAAACCCTTAGACTTGATTGCTGAATGTTCTTATAACTATAGTGTTGACCTGAGTTACTAAATTTCTTTCTAAAAGTCTTACCAATATATTCCTTTGAATGAAAAATTTTAGTGTCCTACAGGTGAAAAGTACATTGCCTTGAGTTATATATTTATGTAGTAAAAGGATTACTTGAGGACAAGTAATAGTTAAGTTTGGGGGATTTTGAAGCACCAAAAATATATTCTATTTTTTGCTATATAATTTTACCCATTTTTTATGATATTGCACTTTAAAGAAAGGTTATTTTCATGATTTGTTGCGGGTATGATGATTTTAGGTGGTTAGAGCAAAAAGAAGCAAAAAGGAACGAATTCAGAGCAAAAAGGAGAAAAATGGGAGAAAATAGCTTCTGGCGCCACCGAAACCAACTTCCAGAGACTCCATAATTAAATGGATGATAGAGCGCCGCCAGTACCCTATGTCGGTGCAATTCAAAAATGAAGAGTTTTGGCGACTTTTTGAAGGGATGCTTGAGGAAATTCTTGGGAATTCATTTGTAATATATATGTAACTGTTTTTGGATGAAATTAGAGAGGGGGAGAAGTGTGTAGAAGTAGAGAGAGAGTGTGAGTTTAGAGTTAGGGTTTGGAAGAGTGAGGGTAGAAGTGAAGATTTGAGAGAGATTCATCTTTAAGGAGTGAAGGAGAAGGAGTAAAGTGAGAGACTCCTTCTTCCTTTCCATTCTAAAGGGGGAATTGAGTGTTGCAAAGAAGAGAGAAAAGGATTCAAAGGAACTTCAAGGGATTTTCGTGGAGAAGAGAAAGAGATAAGTTGTATTTGCTATTGTGGTTTGTATGACTTTTCTTTTATATATAAAATTCATGTTTTATTGTGTCTTCTCTATGAATTCTGAGTAGTCTCCTTTGTCTTTCTTCTTGCATAGAGATGTGATGATGTGATGATGTAGATTTGAAGTGCTTTTAAAGTATTGAAGAAATTGTGATGGTTTTTTATTTCAAACATAATTTACTTTTTGATCTGGCCAATTGAATTGTTAAAATCTGTTGTTGTACATTAACTCTGAAAGGATTGAGTGTCCTACAATAATAATGAAGAATCCATTAAATGTCCATGAATGAATTGCGTGGTTCATGGGAATTGAGTGCAAATAAATAGGAAAATGTATTTATATGGGCTTAAAATTGGAGGTTTCAGGGTGACAGGCTGAGACCCCCAATTTGGTCCTAAGATTGGTAACTAAGGATGAAGGTTAGCCTTCAAGTGAAGGGTGAGTGGGAGCTCTGTAGTGACAGCCGGTATCCTCCCAGCCTAGCCTTAGATTTATTAACTGAACTTAGGATATTTCAATGTTCTTTACACGCTTGAAAGAGGGGGTACTCTTTTCAGGGTAAAGAAATATTTATGCTCCTATTTGGCACAATACAATAAATAATCATTCTATATCATTCACACATCATATACTCATTGCAAGAGGAAAGACACTTTTCATATATATCAAAACCTTTCAAATACAAAGCTTAGTGTGTGTGTGTGTTAGTTAATTCTGTTTACAGATATTAGAAGTAATTGTGGTTTGCTTAACTGATACTATTTTCTGCATCTTGTTAGTATAAGTAAACTTAAAATTTAATTGTGATTTGAGTGTTGGATTTCAGTATTAGGCTATCTATTGTAAGGAACGTGCCTTCCCTGTGGGATCGATAACCAGGACTCCTTTAGAGCCCTGTATTACTTGATACGATACATATACTTGTGTTGAAGTTTGGACTTTACAAAATCATTATAAATATATAAATTTGGGTTCATAAGTTCTTGCATAATAAAAAGTTTGCATCAGGAACAATTTTTTTTTATTTTTTTATGGATATACCGATTATCATCAAATACCAATTGCTCCTGAGGATTAAGAAAACACCACATTTACTAGTTCTTATGAAACATTTGTTTTTCAACGAATGCCCTTTGAATTATGTAACACACCTGCAACATTTCAAAGATGTTTGATGTTGATTTTTAGTAATATGATTGATAATAGAATAGAAGTTTATATGGATGATTTTTCCATATTTAGAACTTCATTTGGCGATTTCTTAAATAATTTAGAAAAAGTTTTGGAGTTATGAAAAAAATAGTTCTAAATTGGGAGAAATGTCAATTTGTTGTTGTAGGAGGAATTGTACTTGAGCATAAAATTTTTGAATATGACATGGTAGATCCTGCAAAGATTCAAATCATTGTGAAACTACCACCTCCTACAACTATGAGAGCGGTTCAAAATTTTCTAGGGCATGCTGGTTTCTACAGACGATATATTAAAGATTTTTCAAAAATTAGTAAGCTTTAGAGAAAGATAGGAAATTTGATTTTAATGAAAAATGTTTAAATGCCTTTGAATTATTGAAAGAAAAATTAATCACTACTCCCATAATAGTTTCACCTGATTGAGAGAAAATATTTGAACTAATGTGTGATGCCAGTGATTATGCGATTGGAGCTATTTTAGGACAAAGGAATGATAAAATTTTTAAATTTATATACTATGCTAGTAAAACTAATAATGAAACTCAAATTAATTATACCACCATTGAAAGAGAATTGTTAACGATCGTATATGCTTTTGAAAATTTTAGGTTGTTTTTAATTGAGACTAAATGTATAGTGCAGACATACCACTCTGCTATCAAATAGTTAATGCAAAAGAAGGATGCTAAACCAAGATCAATCTCATGGATACTTCTAATGCAAAAATTTGACTTGGAGAGAAAAGGAGCTGACAATTAAATAGCTAATCATTTATCTAGGCTGAAATAATATGAATTATCTGATTTTGAATATGAAATTATAGAAACTTTTCTTGATGAACAACTTTGTAATAATAAGGAATGGAATTTCTCTTCTCGATGGATATACCGGGTATCGTCAAATACCAATTTTTGATTTTGAAAATGAAATTATACGCTTTTTAGATGGATTATACAGGGTATCAAAAAATACTAATTGCTCCTGAGGATCAAGAAAATACCACATTTACTAGTATTTATGGAACATTTGCTTTTCAACGAATGCACTTTGTATTATGTAATGCACCTACAACATTTTATTGATGTATGATGTTAATTTTTAGTAATATGATTGATAATGGAATAGAAGTTTTTATGGAAGATTTTTTTTGTAATTGGAAGTTCATTTGATGCTTAGATAAATAATTTAGAAAAAGTTTAGGAGTTATGTGAAAAAAAATTAGTTATAAATGGGGGAAATGTCAATTTATGATTGTAGGAGGAATTATACTTGGGCATAAAATTTCTAAACATGGCATGAAAGTAGACCATGCAAAAATTCAAATCATCCTGAAACTACCAACTCCTACTACTGTGAGAGAGGTTAGAACTTTTTTATGACATGCTGGTTTTTACAGGCGATAAATTAAATATTTTTCAGAAATTACTAAGTCTCCGCACCAACTTTTAGAAAATATAAGAAATTTGATTTTAATGATTAATATTTAAATGTTTTTGAATTATTGAAAGAAAAATTAATCGCTGCCCCTAACATAGTTTCACCTGATTGGGAGAAACCTTTTAAACTAATGTGTGACAGTGGTTATGTGATTGGAGTTGTTTTAAGACAAAGTTATGATAAATTTTTTAAAGTTATATACTATGCTAGTAAAACTCTTAATGAAGCTCAAATTAATTATACCACTATTGAAAGACACTTATTAGCAACTATATATGCTTTTGAAAAAAATAAGGTCGTATTTAATTGGGACTAAATGTATAGTGCATACAGACTACTCTGCTATCAAATATTTAATGCAAAAGAAGGATGCAAAACTAAGATTAATCAGATGGGTACTTCTAATGTAAGAACTCGACTTTATGTTAGTGGATAGAAATGAACTAACAATCAAATAGCTGATCATTTATCTAGGTTGGAACAATATGAACTATCTGATTCAAAGATGAAATTACATAAACTTTTCCTAATGAATCACTTTATAATATTAAGGAGTGAAATTTACCTTCGTTTGTTGATATTGTGAACATATTGTAAGTGATATTTTATGACCTAGATTACTAAAGCAACAATAGAAGAAATTTATGTATGATGCCAAATTTTACTTTAGGGATGACCCATATTTATATAAACAATATAAGGATCTTGTTATTAGGAGATGTGTGCCTTATGAAGAAATTAAACCAATTATTTAGAGATGCCATGATTCTGAATTTGGGAGGCTTTTTGGAACTAACAAAACTGCACATAAGGTTTTACAATCTAGATTCTATTGACCTACTCTTTTAGGGATGTTAATAGATATATTAAAACAACTGATCGTTGTGAGCCAGTAGATAATACTTATAGAAGAAATGAAATGCCCCTAGATTTTACATTGGAAGTTGAGATCTTTGATGTTTTGGGATTAGATTTTATGGGACCATGTATTCCTTCATTTGGGAATATATATATATATATATATATATATATATATATATATATATATATATATATATATATATTGCAGTGGACAATGTATCAAAATGGATTGAAGCAATATCTTTACCCAAATGTGATGCTCAAATTGTTTCAAACTTTTAATGAAAAATATTTTTACAAGATAATAATGCCAAGAGTCATCGTTACTGATGGTGGACCTCATTCTAGAAATAATCTGATTCAGAGATTGACTAAAAAAATATAATATTATGCATAGAATCTCAACCTCTTATCATCCCCAGACTAGTGGTTTAGTTGAAGTATCTAATCACAAAATTAAACAAATTTTGGAAAAATCTATAAATACCCATAAATTAGATTGGTCTGTTAGATTAGATACTAAATTATGGGCATATAGGACTGCTTATAAAACTCTTATAGGAATGTCTCCTTATAGACTAATTTTTGGAAAGACTTGTCATTTACTAGTAGAATTGGAATATAAAGCATATTGGGTGATAAAAGAGTTTAATTTCAATTTAAAGGATGTTGGTGAGAAAAGATTACTACAACTTAATGAATTGGAAGAAAGTATAAATAAATCTTTTGATATGGTAGAATTTAGAAGGAGAAAATGAAAATATGGCATGATTAGACAATTATAAAAAAAATTTGAACATTGATAGGAAGTTTTGTTATATAATACATGATTGAGATTATGTCTTGGAAAACTAATGTCTAGGTGGATAGGACCTTTCTCTATTATAAAAGCTTATCAATTTTGAGTTATTGATATTGAATATCTTAAAACTGGAAAAAAATTTTGATACTCCTAAAATATATGGTATTTTTATGCACATTTTTATACCTATTTTTATGATATTGCATTTTAATGGAAGCTATTTTTGTATTTTTCTTGCAGGTATGATTAAAATGACTGATTATGATGAAAGGAGCAAAAATGATCAAATTTAGA
Organism: Papilionanthe hookeriana x Papilionanthe teres; assembly: GCA_022702705.1. Classification (NCBI taxonomy): domain Eukaryota; kingdom Viridiplantae; phylum Streptophyta; class Magnoliopsida; order Asparagales; family Orchidaceae; genus Papilionanthe; species Papilionanthe hookeriana x Papilionanthe teres. The sequence continues at coordinate 146,536,513 of CM040427.1, forward strand.
GCAAAAATATGAAGTGTGCAAAATTTGGCCTCTAACGCCTAAGCGCCGATGGCTGGCGTATAGGAGCCACAGTTAAAAAATACATATTAACTCAAATTTGGCACCATTTTTAAGGGTTGTTTGAAGCAACTTCTGGTTTAAACTTCCTTAACTTTTTGGGTGGCAAATTTGAATGAAGAGGTGCATCCTTTGTTAGTTACATTGAATTTGGACATAATTTGAAGAGACACCAAAGCATCTTTCGAAGAATTATTAAAATGAAGTCTTAAGATCAGAAAAGGAGAAGAGTTTTGAAGAGAAGTATTGGCGGGAGAAGTTGGGGAAAATCTTGACGTGATTAAAGGGAGAGAGGAAGAAAGAGAGTCTTCTTCTTGCCATACTTTTTTAACTTTTCCTCTTAACTTTATCATAGTTTGTATTAGAATTTAGGAGAGTCAATCCTTAGAGTTGGGTGGAAACCTCTAAGGTGTTATCTAGTGGAAAGAAAACGTTGTAGAGGAACTCTAAGTCTTGTGGAGAGTATTTTCAGATAAGTCTTTATCTTTGTTTTTACATTTGATTTTTAAGTAAGACTTGTTGTGTTTTCAAAATGATTTCTACTTTCAAATCAAATTGTGCTTGTGTTTTCTCCATGAGTTTGATCCACAGAAAATTTGATATCTTTATACTATCCATTTCATAACTATTTTTGAGAATATTACACTTTAAAGAAATGTATGCAAGTACAATGATTTTAGGCCTTTGGAGCAAAAGGAAGTAAAAAGGAGCAAATTTGGAGCAAAAAGAAACAAAAGTGCATTTTATTGAACTAGCGTCGAACGACATTGTCATTAGCACCGGACCGCGCTATTTTCTAGAGAGTTGCGACCGTTTTGGCGGAATAATGCGCCGAACAGCGCCCTATCCAGTGCCAGACCATGCCCTATCTCGATTTTAAACTAGATTCATTGTATTTGGACGGATTTTAAAGGGTTGCTTGAGGAAACACTTGGGAATTTGATTTTGGCTGAATTTAAACACTTTTGGAGCCATGTTAGAGGAAGAGAAGAAGACAAGAGTGGAGTTTAGAGTTTAGAGAGTGTCTGCTCATTTAGTCTAGGAAGTCTAGGTTTTGTGTTTTCTCTTCTAAGGAGTGTGAGAGGAGAGGGAAAATGAGAGATTTCTTCTTCCTTACTTATCTAAAGAGAAAATTCTGTGTTGCTGTGAGGAAAGAAGAGGAGTTAAAGGAATTCCTTGAGATTTGCTTGGGGAAGAGTTTGAGATAAGTTGTCTTTACTTTACTCTGTTTGTATGACGTTGTTTTTATATATATAATCCATGTTTTGTCATCTTTTTCTCATGAGTCTTGAGTAGATTTCTTTTTCTTTCTCCTTTTCATGTGATGTGTTGATGTTGTGATATGGAAATGATGTGCCAATTTATTTTGGAGAATTTGTGATGACCTTTTCATGTTGAACTTCATTTACTTTTTGATCTGGCCAATTGAATTGTTAAAACTTGTTGGGAAACATATTTTCCGAAAGGATTATGAGTTCCACAACTAAAGTGAAGGTCACATTCAATGTCCATGAATGAGAGATATAGTTCATGGGGATTGAGTGCAACTAAATAGGGAAATATACTTTGATGAGCGTAGAATTCAAGATTTTAGAGTGATAGGCTGGAATCCTCAATTGGTCCTAATGTTTGGAAACTAAAGTCAGAGTTAGCCTTCAGGTGAAAGGAAGTGACAGCTTTGGAGTGAGAGTCAGTAGCCTCCTAGCCTAACCACGGATTTCGAGACTAAACTTAGGATTAGCCAATGTTTTTTATACGCTGAAATATGGGTAAAGAATTTGAATGCTCCTATTTGGCACAATACATTTGCATCACTGATTTATGTCACAATAATCATCACATTATGATTAGAAAGGAGGAAGATTCTTTCTTGCAACTGAACTTTATTATAAATTTTGTCTTGTGTTAGTTTAACTTACTAGAGTTTAGAACTTATTTAGGGAGAAATAGTAACTACAATTGTTTATCTTTATTTTAAGAATTAAAATTACTTGCAATTATCTTGTGATTCGATAAGTGATTTCTGCACTACGCCATAATATTGAAGCCTCCCTGTGGGATCGATATTCTAGGACTCCATTAGAGCCCTATATTACTTGAGCGATACGTATACTTGCGCTTAATTGTGTGACTCATTATAAAACTAAATTATTATATATATAAATCTGAGTTCATAAATTTTGGCAAATTGAAAAAGTCGCACCCAGTTTTTGGCATCGTTGCTAGGGAGAAAGGGTAACTGTTAAAATTTAATTTTGTAGTATTTAAAATCTTATATTTGAATTGCAAGTCATAATTGTGTGTGTTTGTTTATTGTTAATGTTCTTATTGTGTTTGTATGCATAGTATCGAATCTATAGGTTTAGTGCCTTATGATTCTAAATTAGAGCGTACTATTAGAAAAATTCCAAAACAAAAAAAACAATATGCAAATCCTCACAAAATGGTGAACAATTTAAATAATCAAAACAAAAATATACCAAGATCTTTAAGAGATTATGCTAATCTAACAGTAGATGAAATTCACTTAACTATCCAAAACCCTGATGTTTCTACTAATTCATTTGAGCTTAAATCTGCTATCATCCAAATGGTACAGAATAATTAATTTGGAGGAACACCTAATGAAGATCCTAACTTACATCTTGCTAGTTTGCTAGAACTGTGTGCTACTTTTAAATATGATGGAGTGTCAAACGATGCTGCTAACCTTCAACTTTTTTCTTTTTCACTAAGGGATAAGGCTAAGGCATGGTTAAATTCGCTAGCACCTGGATCTATCAGAACTTGGGGAGAGCTTTCACAAAAGTTTCTGTCAAAATATTTTCCTCCTTCCAACACTGCTAAGCTGAGGAATGATATCACATCTTTTAGTCAGTTTGATGAAAAATCCATATAGAAAGCTTGGGAAAGATTTAAAGATTTTCTGAGGAAGTGTCCACACCATGCTTTACTAGATTAGTTAATAATTCAAACATTTTATAATGGATTAGTGAAATCTTTGAGATCGATTATCGATGCTACTGCTGGTGGATCATTAATGTCAAAATCTTTTAATGAAGCATATTCATTAATTGAAGAGATGGTTGCTAATAATTTTTAATGGCCCTCTGAGCGGGTAAATCCAAAGAGATTAGCAAGTATTCATGATTCTGATGCGACAACTATGATAGTCTCTCAAATTGCTGCACTTTCCAAGAAAATATATCAATATGGAATGAATTATTCTCCAATACACCTAGTGTTAGAAGGAAACTTATCAGGACAGATGATAGACTCTCAAATGTCTTATGAAACATTGAATGCCATAAATAACAAAGTCAATAATCCTTATTCAAATTATTATAATCCTAGTTGGTGGAATCACCCGAACTTCAACTAGAATAACACTAATGTTGTTGTTAGCCCACAATGGGGAAACAGTCCTATGAATCCAGCTGAAAATCTGAACAACCAAGGAAATACCAATTATTGACCTTCTTATCCTTCTGGTTTTAATAATTATCAAAAATTCAAGGAGAAAAAGTTGTCTACTAAAGAAATGATTCCGAATATTGGTAATTAAATTCAAGCTCAAAATGTTGCAATGAAGAACATTGAGAATCAATTGGGACATATCTTTACATTGATTAATAATAGACCTTCTGGAAATCTTTCTAGCAATGTTAAAATCAACCCAAAAGATAAAAAAAAGAAGCAAATTAAGGCTATTTAATTAAGGAGTAGAAAAGAATTGGAACCAAGAGCTCAAAAAGAAGTCAAAGTTGAAAGAGAGGAAATGAACATTGAGAAAGGTTCTAATAAGATATATCCAGAAGAATATCTGCTAGAACTAATGAAGATAACTGTTGAAAAACCACCTCCTCCTTTTCCTCAAAGACTAAAGAAACATAACAGTGATAACAGATTTGTAGAGTTTTTGGAAATTCTTAAGAAATTAACGATTAATATTACCTTTGTTGAAGCATTAGAGTAGATGCCTGATTATGCAAAGTTTATGAAGGATATTCTTAAAAAGAAAAGAAAATTTAAGACCAAGAGAGTGTTGCACTTAGCCATGAGTGTAGTGCAATTATTCAGAAGAAGCTTCCGGAAAACCTTAAAGACCCAGGTAGTTTCACTATCTCGTGTGCTATGGGTGAGAAATTTTTTTGGAAGAGCTTTATGTGATCTTGGAGCTAGTATTAATCTTATGCCTTTATCAACTTTCAAAAGATTGGGAATAAGAAAAATTTTACCTACATCTGTGACTCCTCAACTAGCTGATCGTTCTATCACTTATCCTAAAGGAGTTATGGAAGATGTATTAGTAAATGTGGATAAATTTATCTTTCCTGTGGACCTTATTGTATTAGATATGGAGGAAGATAAAGAAATTCCAATTATTTTGGGAAGACCATTCCTTGCTACTGGGAGAGCTATGATTGATGTTCAAAGAGGAGAATTAACTATGAGAGTTAATGACCAAGAGGTAAATTTCAATATTCTAAAATCTATGAAATACCCTTTAACTGAAAAAGATGATGAGTGCTTTCGAATGGAAATATGCGATTATTTGAGAAAAGGTTATTTTAAAGAAGCATTTAATAAAATGTGGAATGCGAGGATGAATGTGAAAGTGAAAATGAAGATGATTTTGATGATGTGACAAATGAAAAGTTAGAACTTGTTCAGGAAAAATTTGAAGGATTGCATACTATGGAAAACAGAGATAAAAGTTTAATTCCATCTGTCATTAAGCCCCTTGAACTTGAGCTTAAAATTCTCCCTAATCATCTAAAGTATATGTTTTTAGGAGAATCATCTACTTTACCAGTCATTATATCTTCGGATATAAATGAATATCAAGAACAAAAATTAATGGACACCTTAAAAAGATACAAAAAGGCTTTTGGTTGGTCCATAGCTGATATTAAAGGAATCAGTCCATCGATCTGTATGAACAAAATTTTGTTGGATGAACAACATAAACCTAGAGTTGATCCACAAAGGAGACTGAACCCAATTATGAAAGAAGTGTTTAAAAAAGAGATTTTAAAGTGGTTAGATGCTGAAATTATATATCCTATTTCTGATAGTGTTTGGGTAAGCTCACTTCATTGTGTTCCTAAGAAAGGAGGAGTGACTGTTGACATAAATGATCGAAATGAAATTATACCGATAAGACAAGTCACTGGTTGGTGAATATGTATTGATTATAGAAAATCAAACGCCGCCACCAAAAAAGATCACTTTCATTTACCATTTTTAGACCAAATGCTAGACGGATTTGCTAGGTGATCTACCTGAAAAATACCCATTTTATGCTTTATTTATGATTTAATTCTTAAGGATAGTATACTTTAATGAAAGGTATTTTCATGTTTTTGGATGTAGATGATTTAAAAAGAGTCCAAGAAAGAAAAAGAAGGAAAAAGGGGAAAAAATGGAGCTTATGGAGCAAAATCTTGGAATTATTGGCCTGACGCCTAGCGTTAGAATCTAGCGCCTAAGCGCCAGTTCGATACAGAAGCTATTAAGTTTTTTTGATGACTTTGGGTAGTTATTTTGACGGTGTTAAGCGCTATTGGAGCTTCTAAAAGACTGGAAGTTACTCCTAATATATAGGACATGTGATACAATATATTTGGACACAAGGAAACAGTCTGGATTACGAAGAGGTGTGACCCAAAGTGAAGAGGTGCGAAAGACCTGGTCACGAAGTCCGGCGCCTAGGCGCCAGATCCCGGTGCCTAGGCGCAATGGTTACCTTCTAGAAGATAATTGAATTTGGACGAATTTTGAAGAAGTTCCTTAAGCAACCCCTGATCAAATTCAGAGCTCTATAAATAGGAGCCCATTCTACAGAGAAAATCACACCAAAACCCCCCTCTTAGTACACATACCCATTTTAGCATCTTCTCTCTCATCTCTAGTTTTATTTAGTCTCTTCCATACTTAGGGTGTGTTGACCTCATTTTTTATGAGCTCTTCTCTTCTCTCTTTAGTACTTAAGATCTAGCCTTAGGCTTTTCCTTTGACTATCTTAGAGGACTAGAGATGGAACCTACCCCTTTAGAAACTCAACCACTTCTTAACTCCCTACAAACCCCACAAGCTTGATTGTAAACCCCTAATCACCTAGAGGGTTGATATCAAATGTGGAGGTTTAAAGGATGAGTTCCCTATAGGACTCTTTGGCCTTAGGATCACACTTGGGTGGCACAGTCCAGTGAGGGTTCCCCGCACACATTACACTTTCACACACATTCCAAATCCTAAAACTATTCATGCCTAGCTTGACTTCCTAACTCATGTAGATAATTCATATGGATGGACCTTAACCCCTAGGTCCTTGGCTAAGAGGGTTAGGAACAACATAGTGAATGCCTCAAATGAGTCCTCTTATGGCTCCTATGGGCTTAATATGGCTTCATGGCTCAACCAAAATGATTCCATTTCACTCACACTTGCTCAATTTTCATTTTTCCAAAATTTCAATTTTTGACCCCCGGGGCCCCGGACCCACCATACCTACTAAAAGCCCTTGAAACTACCCAAAACCACTAAAATTTCCAAATCACCCAAAACTTTTCCAAAATCAACCTTGAACATTTTCCCGCCAATCAAATTGATCATTTACAGCTAAAAATATCAAAATTTCCAAAAATACCCCCAATACCCTCCAAATTACCAAAATGCCCCTCTTGACCCAAAATTCCAAAAATTCCAAAAATTCCCAAAAAATTCTAGAAAATCCCAAATATTCCCCATTTCATTTTGTTTAACTACACTATGGGCCAATTTTTCCAATTTACCCCACTTTTATCAAAACCCTCAATTTGACCCATTTTAAGCCCAAGAGAACCCAATGTCAAACCAAATCACCCCAATTAACCTCAAATTTGGTCCAATTCAATTCTAAACTTCAATTAAATATCGCCAATATCAATCTAGACCAAATCCAAGCCAAATTTGATTGACATTTGAATCCAATTTCATTTTTAAGCTTAAAGCCCAATTTTGACCCATAACCCAAACTTAGCCCAAACCAACCCAATTCAACTCCAATTGACCCCAAACCTTTTATAAACCTTCCCTAACATCTCCATAAACAAAAAGCTAACATAATTTGCCCAAAATTTGGACCCAAACCCCACTCAAATTCAACCCAAACCCAAAATCCCCAATTTAGCCTAAACCCAAGCTTAACACTAACTTAGCCCAAATCCCAAAGTTGAACCCCAACCAAAGTTGAAAACTCTTTGTAACACACCTATAAACATTTCTCAACATTAATTTTACATCAAAAAAAACTTTAGCCCAACCTTAGCCCAAACTAACCCAATTTGACCCATTTTTGTCCCCTTACCAAAGAGACCCAAGTTCAACCCAATCCAACCCCAAGCCTTACCACATTGACTTAAAATAACTCATGAAACATTCAAAAATCATTGGGACCAACCACTACAAGGCTCCTCATCCTAAAAAACCCATTTTAAAATTTAAAAGCCCATTTCCCAAGCTACTTTAAAAGCCCATACAAAACAAACCCAAAAGCCCAAAATCCACCTTAAAGATCACATTACAATCTCATCTCATCCTCAATTAATATCACTCCCTAAGTGCTAAATCCATCATGAAAATCAAACCAAAATGTTATTATGCCAAATCCCATCAAATAACCCCAAAATTTTCAAAATTCGATAAACCCTTTTCCATGAAAGTTGACTTGACTTTTCCCAAGCCAAATGGAGCCATGAAGCCATGTATGAGCCACATGGGAGCCATGAAAGCCTTGGACACCTCACCATACCCAAAGTGGCAAGAAGAGGGGACCCTTTAATGATTCTCTTAAGAGTGATTAACCACTCCCATGATTCCCTAAACCATGCTTAAGCCTAATTGTACTTGGATGGTGACTTCTCCCCACTAATTAAGCTGAGCCAAATAGCTTTCTCTTCAGCCCAAGCAGACCATGGGGAGGTGAACCTAGCCCAAAACCATGGGTTGACCCAAACCAAGCAAAAATCACCCTTTTCCCATTCCATTTCATTTCACCACCTTTACACATGACAACCATCAATTGAACTCACAGGAATCAAGCTCTGACCTCACTGACCCTGAGGGTGACCCATGCCTGGCCGGCCAGCCACCACAGCCGCCGGAAATTGCCATGGCCGAGAGCACCATGAGAGCCCAACATTGAAATTCTCTCTTGCTGAGCTGCCCCATGCCCAATGGCCATTGGAGCTGTTCTTCCCTTGCCCAGAGCAGCTGATCCCAGCCATTAACTCCCCTGGAAGGCCCTCCAGCCAACTCTATTTAAACCCCACCCCTCTCGGCCAAGAGGAGAGTTGCACAAAAGCATACAGAAACTCTGCCAAAATTGTTCCAGACCATCCTCCACACTTAGAGCAATTGATCCCCAATGATAATTTGCCCTAATCCCCATCCACAGAGCTTAATTTTTCAGCCAAAATTCCACCCAAAACCAGGACACTCTCAAATCCTCCATCAAAATCAAATTAAACTCACCCACACCTGCACAAGACCAAGAGAAGGAGTTCCCCAGTAAAAGCCCCCTCTCCAGGCCACCCATTTGTTCTAGCCTCCAAAGGTTGAAATCGGGTCTGGTGGAAATCAGGTCTAGGCAATTCCCCAGGGCCAGAGACTTCATCTGGAGCTTACATGGACTCAATCAAAGGTGACACAACTCTCAGATCGAAGCCACACTTCTCTGAGCAAAGGTATGAGCTCTCTCTTCTTCTCGAGCTTCTGAACATTCTCTATTTTGATTGGGTTAATTTCATGCCACATAAACTGTATGGATATGTTCGTCTCTTCAAGACAAATCCATAGAGCATAAGAACACGAAAATCCATTGAGAATCAAGTGAGATCTTAGGGTTTTTGTGTGGACGGTCACGGGTGCACACCAGTCGTAGACGATGACCAGGAGCCATTGGATCGAGCGTGTATCGGGCGGATGATCGAGATCAAGTCGGACGACGCAATGGTACGTGAACCGCGGGCCCCTAGAGAGCTGACTCAAATGGCAGCGCCGAATCACAACGCGCGTGGCCTTTCGGAGCTGCCGAGGATGGCGTGGCGCCGCATGGATAAGTAGGAAATTAGGGCTATTTTCTATTGATTTATTACCAGAACTTCAAAAATCCATATCTTTGCATAGAAAAATCACAAAAATAAAATAAAAATACCCTCTTGCTCAGTGAACAGAGGAGAATAATGTGGAAAAGAAATCAAGTCATTTCATCAAGTATTTTATTTTTAATGATTTATTTACTCTCTGCATTATTTTAATTCTTCATTTGCATAGGCAATTCACCATGGCATGAGACCATGGGGCTTTTGAAGCCTCTGAACTTGGGAACATTCCCTGAATTTTCCAAGGTCAGAGGCCATCCCTATGAGAATTTATTGATTTTCCAAGTTCATGTTACTGTTTTGAGTATTTTAATTCCAATAATTAGCATGCTAAGAAATAAATTCTAGGAAAATTTGGTGATGTTTCTTATGACCAGAGGAATATAAGAAAAGTAGGTTTTGAGTTAATTCACATGGAACAACCCTAATTGGCCTAAACACCCAAAATTGAACTTTAATTAATTAGGATTAACTACACATCAAATTAACTTAAAAACAATTCTCCACTGATCTTTAGGATCAGAGGAACATCACATAAAAATTTGAAATCAATTAAAAAATTCACAAAAATGGTTTTGGGTCTTCTCTGACATCATAGGAACTTAGGAAAATTAAAATTGTATTTTTCTAAAAAAGTGATTTTTATCATTATTTTAATATTTTTAATAATTTAAAAAATAATAAAAATCATAAAAATATTAAAAATCACCAAAATGATACATTTTGAATTCTAATCTCCTAGGAACAAACCAAATATTTTTCCTAAGTCTCCAGGGTAAGATATTGAATTTTAAAGGCTTAAAACAATTTTTGAATTAAAAAAATGATTTTCGTTAACATTTCCACTAAAATAATTCTAATAAATCAAAGAAAAATCAGAAAAATATAAAATTTGGTTCTCCAATTTCCTTGAGGTCAGAGAGATTTTAAAATAATATAAAATCCATTTTTCAACTTTTATTTCTTTTTTAAATTAATTAATACTCTAAACCTCAAAATAATTCTAATAAATAAAATATAATTCAAAAAATCACCAAAATTGATCCAAATGGTCCTCTTGTCATTAGGAACATTCCATAATTTTCTTAAGGACAGAAACATTTCCTTGGTCATGTTATTGAATTTTTCTTGAAAACCCCTATTTTCCATTAAAAATAATTACATAAATAAATTAAATACAGAAGAATCACTTTTTCTCCTGTAATGTCTTTATTGACATGTGAGTGAGGTCACAAAAAAGTTTCAAGGTCATTAGAGCTTAATTTAGTGAGTTATAGAATTATTAGGCTTGAAGGGCAAAAGGGTAATTAAAAATTTCAACCCTTAATTAAAATTTTAGGATTAATCAAAAAGGGGAGGGTAAAATATTTAATTTTAAGCTGATTTTGGATGATTGAAACTTAAGTGATTAAAGGGTAGAAACCTACTAATCATTTCAAGAATAATTAAAATAAACATTAATTAATTAATTAATTACAATTTTGGAAGAGTAATGGAAATTGGAATTATTAAAAATAGGGATATTATTAAGAAGATATTTATTCTTTAATTTAAAAATCCCTAAATTAATCACTGCAATAATATTTAATTCCCAATTTAAATGATAACCCAATTTAAACTTTAAAGTGCTAAAAGACTTAACTATTAAATTAAATTAAATTTAAACTAAATTAAATCAAAATTTAAATTAAATTAACACTTTAACAATTAAATTAAATCATATCTAAAACATTAGATTAAAAAATATAAACTAAATTAAATTAAATTGAAATTAAATTAAATTAAATTAAATGAAAATTTAAAATTAAATTAAATAAAAAAAATTAAATCAAATTAAATTAAATTAAATTAAAAAAAATTTAAATTAAATCAAATCAAATCAAATTAAATTAAATTAAATTAAACTTAAATTAAATTAAAATTAAATTGAATTAAAATCATTTAACAACACACCTAAATGAAATCATTAAGAGTTAAACCAAAAACTTAAAGTAGGTTTAAAACATAAAGGTTAAATCTGAGATATAACATCATTTAAAACGTAAAGATTTAAATTAAATCTAAAAAAAATGACTTGAACACTATTCTAAACTTAAAATTTTCTTTTATAATTAAGTCAAAATTAAAATTAAATCATTAAGTTTAAATCATTAAAATACTTAATAAGTTGTTTTGCCCTTTTTAAAGCTCTTATTATTATAACTCTTAAATGAAGTATCAAGTGAAGTGTTACTTCACTTATAGGACAATCAAATGTCCTAGTTCACTGAGTAAGAGAACAAAACTTAAACCCCTGGATGATTAATTCACCTGTGCAACTAAATTTACTTGGACTCAAAACAATCCCAGAAATATTGAAAAGATGTTTAGGACTCGCCCTAAGCACTTTCTCAATATGACGGGATGTTTTAGAAGACCAATTGAATCTAGTTGTTATTGATGAAGAAAATCATCCTTAAACCAAACCAAGAACCTAGATGTCATAGGAGATGACTAGTTATAGGATTAGGAATTTGGTAGACAATCAAAACACTTTCCCTTAGCTTTACCTAGGTATTTCTTGCAAAATATTTAAATGCCTTAACATGTGTTTTAAGTGCAGCTTGGGATGACGGGAAGACCCTCCATGTACGCTTTTATTTTATTGCGATTTACTTTATTGCAATTTACTTACATGCACTGTACTTTACTTTTCTTGCATGTTAAATAAGACTGTTGCATGAAAACCAAAACCTTCAGGATAGTCCCTAAACTGAAACCAAAACTAAATTAAAATTCATTGCAAGATAAAATTCACCGCCACAACATTCAAAATATAAAATAACTCAAAATTTAATCACAAACAGAACAACAAAACTACAATTGTAACTAAATTAAAATGTCTCGTTGAATGATCGGGAATACTTCGTATGATGTAACCCACGTGTTGCTAAAGGGATTTCCCACGGTCTAAATGAAAGTGTGGAACTCATTCAGTTGAGTTTAGCAAATTCATCTGGACTAAGTGAATTCAATGAAAATAACGGTGTCGGGATGATGGAACCGTGGGATCTTAATCGGTTCTGTTTAAATAACTTTAAGATTTGTTTTTATTAAAAATATTAAAAACACTTGGATTTTAAGATTTTCTCTAAACCAAGACACTTCTCTTGTCTCCTGATTTATGACTTCTAAAACTAAACCTCTACAATAACAAGGAGCTTGGAGCACAGTGGGCAGCACGACCATCGTCATCAGCAAAACTCAGATCTACTTCAACTAAACCTTTCTTAGAGTTAAATAACAAAGCCATAGGACTTTGAGGTAGTTTGCCTGGTGCAACATAAATCCTCAACTCTTCGTTAGGCTTTTGCATGATCATGTCATGTAAATTAAGCCCTAACTGGTCTTAGGACTCCGAGGTAGTTGTTTGGTACAACATAAACCCTCACATCTTTGAGGCTATTTGTATGACTGTGTCATGCAAATATAAGTCCTAATTAATTAAAATTGGCAGTATTGAAACATTAAATAAGCTCCCAAATTGAAACCAAACAATAGGATAGTTTGAGAAGTTGTCAAGATTCTTCTTGGATCCTCAGCTTCTCCTACTTTTCTTCCTTTGAACTCCTAAAATTAACTGTTCCAAATTTGATCCATTCCCTATTGAAATTCCAAAATTCAATCCATTGAAAACCTTAAACTTTGAAATTCTTAAGAGCAAAACTACTAATCATTATCGAGAGTTTTCTTAAATGATTCCCATCATTTAAGATGTAATTAACTATAGGGGCTTGCCCTTATAGGGAACTTTAAGAACCCGAGTAATATAAACCTCGCTTAATTCATTTATATTAAGTAGGGGAACTTGTCGGCTTATAAAATTGGTTCCCAAACCAAACGGATGTCACAAATCTTCTAATTTATTTAATCGAGCCCCTTCATCAAGCAGTGTGTCTATTCTTCGGGATAGATACATGGTTTGTGGTGCGGTGCTCGTTTATATAAACTATTTGGGATGTGAGATCGGTTTGATTCCATATCTTAAAATTTTTCAAATTTAAAAATTATTTTCAAAATCAAATGCTATCTTTTAAATTATATATATATTTAAATTAAATTTAAAATCTAAAATTCGCCGACAATTTCTGTAGCCCGTGATTGAGTTCAACCTGAAGTCGACTCAAGAATTCTCTCCCCTGTAAAGGGTTCCAGCTGAGAGGAGTACTACTGTTCGTAGGAGGACTGTTGTCTCTACCCCCACCGGTCTAGTCATCTCTGCACCTACCCCGACTTCCGCCAAGCGCGAAGGGGAAGGAAATCCAAGTCCGTGATGAGCCTCGTCACCGTGGAGGGTACAGATTTTGCTACAATACCATCTCGCTTTTGAGATTGGGTCCGAGTTCAAGAATTGCACCCCTAACTCAGACGCAAAGGAGAAATAGAAGCAGAAAGATCGCCAAGAAAGCCAGAGCTGCTGAAGTTGCTTTTCTAGAAGAAATTCCTGAGGAAAGAGAAGAATCGCCTGAGTATATACCTCTGTTGGAAGGGAGCAGGTTTCACCCCCTCTCTGCCGCATCCAATGAAGAGGATGTTCGTAGGATCGCCACCGCATTACCCCGACCTGCATACTACAACAATTACAAGAGGAAAAGGGATAAGACTACACCATTGGCTCGGCTGCAAGCTGTTATAGAAAGATTGGCAAAGAAAGAAAGATGCCCTGTATCAGAAATCTTAAGAAGTATAGGACGGGTGCCAGCTAAATTCCGCCTCGGACCGCAAATAGAGCCTGTTGCTGCCACTGAGAAACCAAAGAAGAAGATAAAATCCAGTCTACCCGTTGTTGTATCGGGTCTACAAATTAGGGAGGATATCAACTTTCAGCATATAGCCGACAGACCATCCAGTCCTAGGCTTCCGACTGCAAGAAGGATGGTATGGCGACCTACTACTGGCGAGTTAAGACCAAAATAATGCCCTGAGAAGAAAAGTCTCGTCAAGAGACTTGAATCAAAAGAAAGTGCTACTGTAATAAAGGGGACTCCCGGGAAGGAAGTTCAACAACCGTCACGAGACAACTGCGAGACCGTGCGAAAAGGGCCATTAGAGGATGCCATGGACAAGTTAAGGACCGACATCCGACGGTTAGCAAAAGAAAGAGAAGAAGAACTAGGAGATGAAGCTGACTCATCAGAGTTCATGGATGAGGAGTATGCCGAGATCAACATGGTTGAAACACGAGCATCGTCAGCTTCGCAAGGTGCTCCGGTAGGCTGCAGAAGAGATGAACCGGAAGTGTTAAGAGCACGGCTTCAGGAAAGAGATGACACAATTTCCCAGATGGCAAAGAGGATGGAAGAGATGGCTGCTGCCTTAGCCACTCTCCAGAGTCAGGCCCAGCCTCAGAAAGAGACACCCCCAGAGATCATCCATATTGCGGATGGAGGAAAAGAGATCACATCCATCAATGGGGACGAGCAACCAAAGAAGGATTCTACACAAAGCATGATTCCAGAAAAAGGACATTAAAAACATGGTAGAACAGTAGGTGCGAGAAGCTTTAGCAAAATCCAAGAATGGAGCATCTATTCAGACGGGTAGACCTTACCCCGAATAGTTCGATGCAGTCCAATACCCGAAAGGCTTCGTACTACCTCTGTTTAAGACTTTTGATGGAACAGGAAACCCTCAGCAACATGTTGCACAATTTCATGCTAGTTGCTGCAATGCCGGTGGGAGCGATGCTTTACTCTTCCGCCAGTTCGTCAGCAGTTTGTCAGGGATCGCCTTCGACTGGTACGCAGAATTGCCGAACGGCTCAGTGAAGACTTTTTCAGAACTGGAGAATCTCTTCGTTAAACGATTTGCCGGGGCTCAGCACCACATCACTATCGGTGATCTAGTGGTGGAGCAACAAAAGAACGAGACATTAGTGGATTACATACTTCGATGGAGAAACTTAAGCATGAAGTGTGAACCACAGCTTCAAGAACAACATGCAGTCGGTATCCTGCTTAAGAGTATCCATGGCCCAATAGCACTCCTCCTTAAAGGATTTACAATCAAGACTTTCGAGAAGTTGCTTAGCAAAGTCGGGAGCTTGCACGAAGTTATGAACCACCACAACGGACTTATCAGCAACCTCAGCAGGGCTATCAGCAACCTCAACAAGGCTATCAGCAACCTCGTCCGAGCTATCAGTCGCCTCAGCATTATGAACAACTGCCTCGTTCATCGCGTACCTTAAGAGAACTCCTAAATAAAGAATATCCATCCAAAACTGAAGCAGCAGCAAAGATGTTCCGCAGCTTAATGAAGACACCGGATTTTTCAACTGCCAGAGCCTAAGAAGCCGGAGGAGGTCAATGAGAAATATCATCCGAACTATTGCCATTACCACCAGATGCTTGGACACAAGATAGAGGGTTGCATCACTTTCAAGAGTTGGCTTGATGACAATCTCCGAAAAGGGAACATAATGATCCCAAAGGAATACATGAAGGAACCCCATAAGGGAAGTTGCGTCAATGTTGTTTCAACGGATCACATTGTTCCGGTAGACCCTTACACGACTGATGATGGATGGAGTACTGTCTGGACAAAATCATCGAAGAAAATTTTGGATCACATCCAAGCCGCTTCGGTACATGCTTCAACTCAGAGTTTGAATCCTGTCGAGCCTGCACTATCACTTGCGATTGAAGAACCGCCCCAGAAGGAGGAGAAGATCGTGGAAGAAAAGAAGACCGAGGCTCCAAAGGGTAGACTAGGGGCTGCTTATCCTAGGATGGTTGTTTCCGATTCAGGGGAGAAATCCCTCGAACTCCTGACTCTGTATGATTATTTGCTCACCCCGGCGGGATCTTATAATGATAAGGGTTATGGCGTTGGCTACGTTTTGACTGTTTCTAATGATTACGTAACTAGCGACAACCGGCTTAATCTGGATCTCGATTCCCATACAAATAATGATTCTCAAATCATACACAACCTCGATGATCATGACGAAGAAGGTGTTCACAAAGGAGGCTACCAAAGCTCAACAAGCAACGAGTCCATTTGTGAATTCCGAGGGGCTCCGATCACGATAGAATTAGAACCATCAGACACCGAAGCAACTTCAGAAAACCAGTTGTTCCAATTTAAGAGGATACACAGGCAGATTCAACACCAAATTCAGAAGAGATAACTGAAGTAAATTTAAGAAGCGGAAAAATTCTACCCCCAAGAATGGGTCCAAAGGATAAAGGAAAGCAGGTGGTTACTCAGGAAGAGCCAACCCCAGCGGAGGAATTGCCCATTCGGGAAGAAACCGAGGAACATGGTAATAAAGTGGACTATAATGTGCTAGCCCATCTTAGGAAGCTACCAGCCAAACTAAGCATATACGACGTTCTGATCCTGTCAAAGGAGATGAGGGAGGCTCTGATCAAGGCTTTACTTGATCCAGAGATCTGTTTAGCTTAAATGGTCGGTAATTCCTTTGACGAGGTTTGCTCGTTAAAAGAACAACTAGGTATTACCTTCACGGACAATGATCTATTACTGGGAAGAGCAGATCACAACCGACCGTTATACATTTCAGTCACTATTGGAAGGTTTACGCTCTCCAGAGTGTTGGTTGATCCGGGAGTATCAATCAACATAATGAATCTTCGGACGCTAGCATATTTGGAAATTGATGCTCGCGAGCTTGAAGCAGACAAGATGCTATTAGGAGGCTTCAATTAAAAAGGAGAAAAGAGCTCTAGAATCGATAACACTACTAATGAAGACCGGTGATTTAGCAAAGACAACCGCAAAATTACACATAATTGATTTTGAGACATCGTTCAACGCTCTACTGGGTCGACCATGGATCCATGAAAATCGGATGGTACCATCGTCTCTGCACCAGTGCATAAAGTATTACGAAGGAGGGGAACAATGTATCAAAGGTGACTTGCAACCATTCTCCGTACACGAGATTGGAATTCATGAAGATGCGGCCTACTACGTGCCCCCGAAGAAAACAATCTTTTCCAGAAATACCATACCAAATGAAGCAAAAGAAATCCGAGACGATGAAGAGCCTGAAGTTCTAGTTCAACAGTTACTCACCACTCCCTTACGACGAGATGGTGAAGATTTCTCCATAACTCGCACCCGAGGTCGAGGCCGGGGACGAGGACATGGAAGAAATGTTTGAACAGTTGGACAGAAGAAACCGGTCATCGATGTTGATTAGGAGAACACTTCCAAAGAAGGAGAAGAAATCAAGAAAGAAGCAGTGACAATAAGTCAAAAGAAACCCCAGTTCAAGATCTCTCTCGAAGAAGAAAAGAATGAAGAATACAAATCAATGTACGAGAAGAGTAACCATCATGTACATACTATGACCCTGACCCCGATCCATTCTAATAAGATTGAGGGTATGGTGGTCAAGGAAGAGCATGGTGGTGGTACTAAGCCAGTCAAGTTTTACCGTGGTGCTTCTTCTTCCAATAATGAAAAAGATGTACAATTTGAAGATGTTACTTCTTCCGAATTAATGGAATTAACTTTTGAGTGGTACTCTCCCTGTGTTCAAAATTTAATTCAACGTAGTGTCTTACCTCGACAATGGACAAAAGGCTGATCACAACACTTTGAAAAATTATGGAATAATGCCGGTCGGCATCCCAATTAAAAACATGGTCTTGGATTCGGCACAGTAGGATCAGTTGATGATACGGGATTTTGCTTGGTTGTCACTTGCAAACCTAATGAAGACTGCTTCGCAGCTTCAAGAGATCTCGAAGATCTACCAATCGGAGATGCTCCACTAGAATTCGAAGAAGAAATCAAATCTACAATAGACGAGTTAACGGAAGTTAACTTAGGTACTAGCGAAGAGCTCAGGCCTACCTTTGTTATCTCCTTACTCAATAAAGAAGATTCTGAGGAAATAATCAAGCTATTAATGGAATTCAAGGATTGTTTTGCTTGGAGTTACGACGAAATGCCAAGATTAGCTCCAGAAGTTGCAGTTCACAAGTTAGGAGTAGATCCTACTTCTGTTCCAGTCAGACAAGCTCCCAGAAGAATGCGTCTAGAAATTGAGCAACAAGTAATAGCCGAAGTTAAGAAGCTAATAGACGCTAAATTTGTCCGTGAAGAACAATACCCTACTTGGTTAGCCAATGTGGTACCAGTCAGAAAGAAGAATGGTCAGATCAAAATCTGCGTAGACTTTAGAGATTTAAATAAAGCATGTCCAAAAGACGAATTTCCACTACCAATCCCAGAACTAATGATCGACATTGCTTCAACACATGAAATATTTTCATTCATGGATGGATCATCAGGATACAACCAGATAAAGATGGCACCGTGAAGACGAAAAACTCACGACATTCAGAACGCCGATCGGAGTGTATTGCTACACAGTAATGCCATTCAGACTAAAGAACGCAGGAGCAACATACCAAAGAGTGATGACGAAGATTTTTGATGATCTCATTCATAACCAAGTTGAGTGCTACGTGGATGATGTGGTCATCAAAAGCAAACTGAAGGAATATCACCTGTATGATTTGAGAATTGTTTTCGAACGACTAAGACAATACAACCTTAAGATGAATCCCTTAAAATGCGCCTTCGGCGTCACCTCCGAGAAATTCTTAGGATTTGTTGTCCGACATCGCGGGATTGAAATTGATCCGGAAAAGATTAAAGCTATCTTAGAAATGCCACCTCCTAAAACCTTGAAACAGCTATGATCCTTTCAAGGAAAGTTGGCATATCTTCGACGCTTTATATCGAATTTGTCAGGAGGGTGTCAGCCTTTTTCTGCTTTGGTTAAGAAAGATGCCAACTTTACTTGGGACTCCAAATGTCAACATGCCTTTGATGACATCAAACAATACTTAATGACACCTCTTGTCTTAGCAGCCCCAGTCTCAAGTAGACCGTTGATACTTTATACTGCGGCTTTAGACGACTCCCTTGGAGCCCTGCTAGCCCAGGTCAATGATGATGGAAAAGAAAATGCTCTCTACTACTTAAGCCGTCGTCTAATTCCGACGGAAGTAAAGTATCCTCCTATTGAGAAGCACTGCTTGGCCCTGATCTTCACCGCACAGAAGCTCAGGCATTACATGCTTTCTCATAAGGTCAACCTTATTTCGAGAGTTAATCTGTTGTGATACTTGATGACCTGACCAATGCTCTCTGGCAGACTTGCCAGGTGGTCGATGATACTATTGTAATTTGACATAACTTTCGTTCCTCTTCGCGCCGTAAAGGGACAAGTTCTAGCTGACTTCCTTGCAGCACACTCTTTACCGGCAGATTCGCCACTCGACGATGATTTGCCTGACGACCATTTAATGAGCCTAGAAGACACTGATGATCGACGTTGGGAACTATACTTCGACGGTGCGTCCTCAGCACAGAAGAACAAGGAATTGCAAATGATAGTGCCCGATAAGGCAGGAATCGGACTAATCTTTATAACACCGGAGCGGGGGATGTTAAGATACTCCTACCACTTAACAGAACCATGCACAAACAACGAGGCAGAATATGAAGCCCTCATAACAAGACTAGAACTAACCATTCAAATGAGAATAACAGACATCAACATCTACGAAGATTCTCAGTTGATCATTCAACAGGTCACCGGACAATACAAAATTTTAAAGCCAAGACTTGAGCAGTACTTTCAGTATGTCATGAAATTGTTGGAGCAAATCCAAAATGTAACAATCTACAAGATTCCTAGAAAAGAAAATGCTCTCACCGATGCGCTAGTCCACCTTGCAAAAGAATTTTCCTGCTTAAAAGATGAGTCAGTTGAAGTGTCAGTTCAGGGACGATAGGTCCTATCACAGCTCGACATGGATACGATACAGAAATAAAAAAAAGCAGAGGAATCAGTTGCAGCAATAACAAAAAACACAGAAGATTGGCGTCAACCTCTAATAGACTACTTGGAAATAGGGAAATTACCGGACTATAAGTCTCTAGCCCATCAGATCAAGAAAAGAACTCTGTCTTGCGCATTAATAAATAATACGTTATACAGAAGGTCTTTTGATCAAATGTGGCTGAGGTGCCTGAGCGAGTCCGAAGCTCGTGAAATTGTCAAAGAGGTACACTCAGGACTCTGTGGCACTCATCAATCGGGTCCAAAGATGAAAATGAAGATTAAAAGACTAGGGTGCTACTGGCCCTTAATGATGTCCGACTGTATAAAAGTTGCCAAAAGTTGTCACCAGTGTCAAGTGCACGGGGTGGTTCTACACCAACCTCCAAATGTGCTACATCCGACAATCGCATCGCGGCTGTTTGAGTGTTGGGGCACATATATAGTGGGTCCGATAGAACCGCCTTCTTCAAGAGGATATCACTTCATCCTTGCAGCTATAGACTACTTTTCTAAATGGGCAGAAGCTATACCACTCAGGGAAGTGAAGGCACACCACGTGTTACAGTTTTTCAAGAACCAAGTCATCTACCGTTTTGGGGTACCGCGCAGAATCATTTTAGATAATGCGTCAGCATTTAAAAGTACAAAGATCAACAATTTTGTCAGAAGACACGGGATCGATTGGCGATACTCAACGATCTACTACCCATGAGAAAACGGCTTGGCCGAGGCTTTTAATAAAACTCTCATTCAAATTTTAAAGATAACGTTGGACGACAACAAGAGAAATTGGCACGAGAAGTTGTTAGAAGCCTTATGGGCCTACAGGACAACTTTTAGGACTCCTACTCAGACTACGCCCTACGCTTTAGTGTACGGGTCCGAGGCGGTTCTACCCTTGGAAGTTCAGCTCCCATCACTCAGAATTGCAGTTGCGAGCAAAATCACTACAGAGGAAAATGCCAGACTACGACTAGAAGAATTGGAAAGCTTGGAAGGGAAAAGACTTTCCGCGCAACAGAATTTGGAACTGTATCAAGCCAAGATGATCCAGGCCCATGATAAACTGGTCCTCCCAAGAACTTTCAAAGTTGGTGACTTAGTTCTTATCCTCAAGAGACCTATTCTTGCACACAGCAAGATAGGTGGAAAATTTGAACCAACCTGGGAGGAACCATTCATGGTCGAGACAGTCTACTCGGGAGGTTCCTACCAACTGGTGAATTGTCGTGGAGAACGACCCATGCTTCCAATCAATGGACGGTATTTAAAGAAGTATTACGCAACCTGATGTTTCGAAGGGTGGCCTCTAAAATAGAATCTTATCCCTAGAAACACGGGTGAAGTAATCACTTTGTGACTGGGTCCGAACCCAAAATAAAATAAAATGGATGATAAAAAAAATCTCATCAACGAAAATGTTAAAAAGAAAACATGGGAAATCATAATAATAAAATGTCATTTTTTCCTCTTAAATCCATTCATTCCCGATATTTCCTCATCCCTTCCTACTTCCTTTAAATTTAAAAGAAGTGAATAAAAATTTTTAAGTGTTTTTCTTATTGTTCTTGTTCTTAGTACAGCCCCTGATCCTTTCCTTATTCTTTCGCAGGGAAATGTCGAACGGGCGGTTAGATCTAAACTTTAGAAATGGCGTGAGTCTAGCACTTGATGAAAAGAGGGTGAAGGATGTAGCAGTGATAGAGATTGATTCTGACTTCACACCAGCCAGCCTACAGTACGAAGAAAATGATTGGATCCCAATCGATCGAGAAGAGCTTCACAGCCAGACAGTGATGAAGATGGGTGGCCCAAGCCACCAATCCAACAACAAAAAGAGAAAGACAAACACCGAGGAGAACAAGAAAATCAAGTTAGTAGTTGCCACGGTAGAGGGTAGGCTCGTCAGCGCCGCACCCACAGAAATTCAGGGGGTAAGGAGAGCTACTCTCACTGCTACCCAAAGAAGGAATAAGAATCGCCGTATCCGCAAGATGTTGACTAAACTAGCAGCAGATCAACACAAGGAAATAGATGCTTTTGCCGGCACACACATTTCAAAGATACCGGTTCGTCAGAAACCAGAAAGAAGAAAGTCAACGCCTAGAAAAACAGAACAAATCGAAGAAGTGCCAAGAAGAACAGAAATAAAGTCAGTGCCTCGACGCCGGACAGAGATACCAGATCTGAAGAACCTTGTTGCGGAAGCAACCCCGTAGGATGTCCCTACAGAGACAATCCCCGAGGAGCCAAGGTATGCAGGAGAAAGTGACAGGATTGAGCCATACATCCCACAGTACGTTACTAGGCCTCGTCACTTGCAGATCATCCCAGAATATGAATTAGAAAGAATACAAAATGTTGAGAAGAAGACTTTCAAATACTTTGAAAAGATTAGAGGCAAGAGAATCAACATTTTGGAAGGCCTTGAGTTACACACAGATGTATTCTCAGAGTAAGAGCAGCAGCATATTGTGGACTACATCTTAGAGCTTCAGAAGATGGGCCGAGCAGGCCGTCTGAGGGAAAAGACTTATTCAGAACCCCGGAGATGGATGCCAGGGAAAGGAAGAGTCACAATACAATGCGGATGTTGCTATAACTTTACGAGAGGACGTAAAAGGAAATCCACCGTGGATACTCCGTCACGGTGAGGTGGATCCAATGCCGAGGATAATTAAAAGAATGGTGAAAAGAATGGTAACGTGGAGGGTACTGCCAGCAGACTGCATACCCAACAGTTGCATCAACAACATTTACCAGAAAGGTGACTACATACCTCCACACATAGACCACCACGACTTTGTCAGACCTTTTTGCATAGTTTCGTTCGTCAATCAATGCAATATCATGTTCGGATCTGACCTCCGGATAGCAGGCCCGGGTAAGTTCCGAGGGCCGGTGGAGATACCACTTCCGGTAGGTTCCGTCATGATATTAAAAGGAAATGGAGCAGACGTCGCAAAACATTGTATACCGGGAGTGCCAGAGGAGCGGATCTCAGTTACTTTTAGAAGAATGGATGACAGAAAGGCGCCTTACCACTTCCAGCCAGATCCAGAATTGGAGAGTCTCCGGCCCTACGAGCTGTGAGTTACATGGGAAATAACACACCTCCAATACACATCCATGCGGCATTCCTGCCAAGGGTGGCTTGGAAGGTGATGTTATTACCCATGTTTCTTACTATTTAGACATGGATTTTTGACAGAAGATTTTGGATGGATCAACAAGAAGTTTACACAGTCCGTTTTGGATTTACATGGATTGTACGAGACATTAAATTTCTGATGAAAATGTCATCATGACTAGATCAAGTTATATGATGTACTTTCAGCAAGTTGGAATGAAAATGACTACGTCATATTTTGCCTTCACCTCTTTTTGTGCAAATTGACTGGGAAACACCATTAGAATTAAATTAACTTCGAACGAAGAACAGAAGAGAAAAGAAAATAAATGAGAACTTTCCTTAAAAATCTAAATATTAAAATGAACTCCAAATTCACATAAACACTAAATGAACAACAAAAATAAAATCAGATCGTTAAAGGACAAACAAAACGAATCTAAATATCAAATTGAATTTCAGTCTAAATCAATCTTTTCAAACCCTCCAATTCTTCTTCAAATCAAGATCTACTTCAAATCTTCTTTGAAACCCTCTCTCGGGATGATTTCAGAACCACGAAAAATTTTCGATTTGGTTCTGATGGCATGGATTCATACCCTTCGCCAAATAATCAAACTTTGATTGATTCTCGTGGGATGTGGAACACTTTCATATCTCATTTCAGTCTCCCGCTAAATCCAAATCTCCACAGTACATTTCAATTCAAAATTTCCGAGACTGGTACCTACATTTCAGTTCTCATTTCGAGATTGATACCTACATTTTGATTCTCATCCGAATTGATACCTACATTTCAATTCAAAATTTCCGAGACTGTTACCTACATTCCAGTTCTCATTTCGAGATCGATACCTACATTTCGATTCTCATCCGAATTGATACCTACATTTCAATTCAAAATTTCCGAGACTCGTACCTACATTCCAGTTCTCATTTCGAGATCGATACCTACATTTCAATTCTCATCCGAATTGATACCTACATTTCAATTCAAAATTTCCGAGACTGGTACCTACATTCCAGTTCTCATTTCGAGATCGATACCTACATTTCGATTCTCGTTCGAATTGATACCTACATTTTAATTCAAAATTTCTGAGACTGGTACCTACATTCCAGTTCTCATTTCGAGATCGATACCGACATTTCGATTCTCATCTGAATTGATACCTATATTTCAATTCAAAATTTCAGAGACTGGTACCTACATTCCAGCTTCTCATTTCTAGATCGATACCTACATTTCGATTCTCATCCGAATTGATACCTACATTTCAATTCAAAATTTCCGAGACTGGTACCTACATTCCAGTTCTCATTTCGAGATCGATACCAACATTTCGATTCTCATCTGAATTGATACCTACATTTCAATTCATAATTTCCGAGACTGGTACCTACATTCCAGTTATCTTTTGAGATCAGTACCTAAATTATGATTCTCATCCTTTTCAATAGACACTTAAGCTCGGATGCTTACTCCGAG
The DNA here is from genome assembly GCA_022702705.1 of Papilionanthe hookeriana x Papilionanthe teres. Lineage (NCBI taxonomy): Eukaryota > Viridiplantae > Streptophyta > Magnoliopsida > Asparagales > Orchidaceae > Papilionanthe > Papilionanthe hookeriana x Papilionanthe teres. The sequence continues at coordinate 146,561,208 of CM040427.1, forward strand.
GCTGCTACATAAAATCTAGTTTTCTTCGCAATCCCGAGGTTGAAACTCGGGTTTCAATTCTCATTTCAAATCCAAATTTCCTTAAACTGATTTTAAATCAAACTTCAATCTAAATTAGAACTCTAAATCAAAAATCTAAACTCACACATCAAAACTTGAACATGAAATGAAACGAAATCTAAATCGAAATTCTCCAAATCTTGTGATTTGGAATTCACGTCCTTTTCCTTTCCCCAGTGAGAGTTCAGGAACCTCCAGTCTTGGAAATATACCTGATACTCCCCATGCAGAAATTTTTCTTCATGTCCTAAGTTTGTCACTTGGACATCTGTGTTGGTTTTGTTGATCTCTTCGGTCAACGTCAATACGCGCGGTGTGCTTGGTTAGCACGCCACACCTATTGGGGGTCCATTTGTTGACCTCATTTTTTATGAGGTCTTCTCTTCTCTCTTTAGTACTTAGGATCTAGCCTTAGGCTTTTCTTTTGACTATCTTAGAGGACTAGAGATGGAACCTACCCCTTTAGAAACTCAACCACTTCTTAACTCCCTGTAAACCCCACAAGCTTGATTGTAAACCCCTAATCACTTAGAGGGTTGAGATCAAATGTCGAGGTTTAAAGGATGAGTTCCCTGTAAGACTCTTTGGCCTTAGGATCACCCTGAGTGGCCCAGTCCGGTGAGGGTTCACTCGCACACATTACACTTTCACACACATTCTAAATCCTAAAACTATTCATGCCTAGCTTGACTTCCCGACTCATGTAGATAATTCATATGGATGGACCTTAACCCCTAGGCCCTTGGCTAAGAGGGTTAGGAACAACATAGTGAATGCCTCAAATGAGTCCTCTCATGGATCTTATGGGCTTAATATAGCTTCATGGCTCAACCAAAATGATTCCATTTCACTCACACTTGCTCAATTTTCATTTTTTCAAAATTTCAATTTTTGACCCCCGGGGCCCCGGACCCACCAAACCTACTAAAAGCCCTTGAAACTATCCAAAACCACCAAAATTTCCAAATCACCCAAAACTTTTCCAAAATCAACCTTGAACATTTCCCTACCAATCAAATTGATCATTTACAACCAAAAATACCAAAATTTCCAAAAATACCCCCAATACCCTCCAAATTACCAAAATGCCCCTCTTGACCCAAATATCCAAAAATTCCAAAAATTCCCAAAAAATTCTAAACAATCCCAAATATTCCCAATTCCATTTTGTACAACTACACCATATGCCAATTTTTCCAATTTACCCCACTTTTACCAAAACCCCCAATTTGACCCATTTTAAACCCAAGAGAACCCAATGTCAAACCAAATCACCCCAATTGACCTCAATTTTGGTCCAATTCAATTATAAACTTCAATTCAATATCCCCAATATCAATCTAGACCAAATCCAAGCCCAATTTGATTGACATTTGAATCCAATTTCATTTTTAAGCTTAAAGCCCAATTTTAACCCATAACCCAAACTTAGCCCAAACCAACCCAATTCAACTCCAATTGACCCCAAACCTTTTCTAAACCTTCCCTAACATCTCCATAAACAAAAAAATAACATAATTTGCCCAAAATTTGGACCCAAACCCCACTCAAATTCAACCCAAACCCAAAATCCCCAATTTAGCCTAAACCCAAGCTTAACCCTAACGTTGCCCAAATCCCAAAATTGAACCCCAACCAAAGTTGAAAACTCTTTGTAACAAACCTATAAACATTTCTCAACATTAATTTTACATCAAAACTAACTTTAGCCCAACCTTAGCCCAAGCTAACCCAATTTGACCCATTTTTGTCCCCTTACCAAAGAGACCCAAGTTCAACCCAATCTAACCCCAAGCCTTACCACATTGAATTAAAATAACTCATGAAACATTCAACACTCATTGGGCCCAACCACTACAAGGCTCCTCATCCTAAAAAACCCATTTTAAAATTTAAAAGCCCATTTCCCAAGCTACTTTAAAAGCCCATAAAAAACAAACCCAAAAGCCCAAAATCCACCTTAAAGCTCACATTACAATCTCATCTCATCCTCAATTAATATCACTCCCTAAGTGATAAATCCATCATGAAAATCAAACCAAAATGGTATTATGCCAAATCCCATCAAATAACCCTAAAATTTTCAAAATTCCATAAACCCTTTTCCCTGAAAGTTGACTTGACTTTTCCCAAGCCAAATGGAGCCATGAAGCCATGTATGAGCCACATGGGAGCCATGAAAGCCTTGGACACCTCACCATACCCAAAGTGGCAAGAAGAGGGGACCCTTTAATGATTATCTTAAGAGTGATTAACCACTCCTATGATTCTCCTAAACCATGCTTAAGCCTAATTGTACTTGGATGGTGACTTCTCCCCACTAATTAAGCTGAGCCAAATAGCTTTCTTTTCAGCCCAAGCAGGCCATGGGGAGGTGAACTTAGCCCAAAACCATGGGTTGACCCAAACCAAGCCAAAATCACCCTTTTGCCATTCCATTTCAATTCACCACCTTTACACATGGCAACCATCAATTGAACTCACAGGAATCAAGCTCTGACCTCACTGACCTTGAGGGTGACCCATGTCTGGCCGGCCAGCCACCATAGTCGCGGGAAATTGCCATGGCCGAGAGCACCATGAGAGCCAAACATTGAAATTCTCTCTTGCTAAGCTGCCCCATGCCTAATGGCCATTGGAGTTGTTCTTCCCTTACCCAGAGCAGCTGATCCCAGCCATTAACTCCCCCTGGAAGGCCCTCCAGCCAACTCTATTTAAACCCCACCCCTCTCGGCCAAGAGGAGAGTTGCACAAAAGCATACAGAAACTCTGCCAAAATTTTTCCAGACCATGCTCCACACTTAGAGCAATTGATCCCCAATGATAATTTGCCCTAATCCCCATCCACAGAGCTCAATTTCTCAGCCAAAATTCCACCCAAAACCAGGACACTCTCAAATCCTCCATCAAAATCAAATTAAACTCACCCAAACCTGCACAAGGCCAAGTGAAGGATTTCCCCAATGAAAGCCCCCTCTCCAGGCCACTCATTTGTTCTAGCCTCCAAAGGTTGAATTCGGGTATGGTAGAAATCAGGTCTAGGCAATTCCCCAGGGCCAGAGACATCATCTGGAGCTTACTTGAACTCAATCGAAGGTGACACAACTCTCAGATCGAAGCCACACTTCTCTGAGCAAAGGTATGAGCTCTCTCTTCTTCCCGAGCTTCTAAACATTCTCTATTTTTATTGGGTTAATTTCATTCCACATAAACCATATGGATATGTTCGTCTCTTCAAGACGAATCCATAGAGCATAAGAACACGAAAATCCATTGAGAATCGAGTGAGATCTTAGGGTTTTAGTGTGGACGGTCACAGGTGCACACCAGTCGTAGATGATGACCAGGAGCCGTTGGATAATGCGTGTATAGTGCGGACGGTCGAGATCAAGTCGGACGCCGCAATGGTACGTGAACCGCGGGCCCCTAGAGAGCTGACTCAGATGGCCGCGCCGAATCACAGCGCGCCGCGTGGCCTTTCGGAGCTGCCGAGGATGGCGTGGTGCCGCGTGGATAAGTAGGAAATTAGGGCTATTTTCTATTTATTTAATTACCAGAACTTCAAAAATCCATATCTTTGCATAGAAAAATCACAAAACTAAAATAAAAATACCCTCTTGCTTAGTGAACAGAGAAGAATAATGTGGAAAAGAAATCAAGTCATTTCATCAAGTATTTTATTTTTAATGATATATTTACTCTCTGCATTGTTTTAATTCTTCATTTGCATAGGAAATTCACCATGGCATGAGACCATGGGGCTTTTGAAGCCTCTGAACTTGGGAACATTCCCTGAATTTTCCAAGGTCAGAGGCCATCCTTATGAAAATTTATTGATTTTCCAAGTTCATGTTACTGTTTTGAGTATTTTAATTCCATTAATTAGCATGCTGAGAAATAAATTCTAGAAAAATTTGGTGATGTTTCTTATGACCAAAGAAATATAAGAAAAATAGGTTTTGAGTTAATTCACATGGATCAATCCTAATTGGCCTAAACACCCAAAATTGAACTTTAATTAATTAAGGTTAACTACACATCAAATTAACTTGAAAACAATTCTCCACTGATCTTTAGGATCAGAGGAACATCACATAAAAATTTGAAATCAATTGGAAATGTTTAACCCCACTTAATGGATTAATTAAGTCACATAACCAAAATTAAACTTTAAAAATTCATAACTCACAAAATACTTTTCAAAAATTCATAAAAATGGTTTTGGGGCTTCTCAGACATCAGAGGAACTTAGGAAAATTAAAATTGTAATCTTCTAAAAAAGTTGATTTTTATCATTATTTTAATATTTTTAATAATTAAAAAAATAATAAAAATCATAAAAATATTAAAAATCGCCAAAATGACACATTTTGAATTCTAATCTCCTAGGAACAAACCAAATATTTTTCCTAAGTCTCTAGGGTAAGATATTGAATTTTAAAGGCTTAAAACAATTTTTGATTAAAAAAATGATTTTCTTTAACATTTCCACTAAAATAATTCTAATAAATCAAAGAAAAATCAGAAAAATATAAAATTTGGTTCTCCAATTTCCCTGAGTTAGAGAGATTTTAAAAAAATATAAAATCCATTTTTTAACTTTTATTTCTTTTTTAAATTAATTAATACTCCAAAACTCAAAATAATTCTAATAAATAAAATAAAATTCAAAAAATCACCAAAATTGATCCAAATGGTCCTTTGATCATTAGGAACATCCCATAATTTTCTTAAGGACAGAAACATTTCCTTGGTTATGTTATTGAATTTTTCTTGAAAACCCCTATTTTCCATTAAAAATAATTACATAAATAAATTAAATACAGAAGATTCACATTTTCTCCTCTAATGTCTTAATTGACATGTGAGTGAGGTTACATAAAAGTTTCAAGGTCATTTGAGCTTATTTTAGTGAGTTATAGAATTATTAGGCTTGAAGGGCAAAAGGTTAATTAAAAATTTCAACCCTTAATTAAAATTTTAGGATTAATCAAAAAGGGGAGGGTAAAATATTTGATTTTAAGTTGATTTTGGATGATTGAAACTTAAGTGATTGAAGGGTAGAAACCTACTAATCATTTCAAGAATAATTAAAATAAACTTTAATTAATTAATTTATTAAAATTTTGGAAGAGTAATGGAAATTTGAATTATTAAAAATAGGGATATTATTAAGAAGATATTTATTCTTTAATTTAAAAATCCCTAAATTAATCACTGCAATAATATTTAATTCTCAATTTAAATGATAACCCAATTTAATATTTAAAGTGCTGAAAGACTTAACTATTAAATTAAATTAAATTTAAACTAAATTAAATCAAAATTTAAATAAAATTAACACTTTAACAATTAAATTAAATCATATCTAAAACATTAGATTAAAAAAAATTAAACTAAATTAAATTAAATTGAAATTAAATTAAATTAAATTAAATTAAAATTTAAAATTAAATTAAATAAAAAAATTAAATCAAAGTAAAATAAATTAAATTAAAAAAAATTTAAATTAAATCAAATCAAATTAAATTAAATTAAATTAAATTAAACTTAAATTAAATTAAAATTAAATTGAATTAAAATCATTTAACAACACACCTAAATGAAATCATTAAGAGTTAAACCAAACACTTAAAGTAGGTTTAAAACATAAAGGTTAAATCTGAGATATAACATCATTTAAAACGTAAAGATTTAAATTAAATCTAAAAAAAAATGACTTGAACACTATTCCAAACTTAAATTTTTTTTTATAATTAAGTCAAATTTAAAATTAAATCATTAAGTTTAAATCATTAAAATACTTAATAAGTTGTTTTGCCCTTTTTAAAGCTCTTATTATTATAACTCTTAAATGAAGTATCAAGTGAAGTGTTAATTCACTTATAGGACATTCAAATGTCCTAGTTCACTGAGCAAGAGAACAAAACTTAAACCCCTGGATGATTAATTCACCTGTGCAACTAAATTTACTTGGACTCGAAACTATCCCAGAAATATTGAAAAGATGTTTAGGACTCGCCTTAAGCACTTCCTCAATATGACAGGATGTTTTAGAGGAACAACTGAATCTAGTTGTTATTGATGAAGAAAATCATCGTTAAACCAAACCAAGAACCTAGACGTCATAGGAGATGACTAGTTATAGGATTAGGAATTGGGTAGGCAATCAAAACAATTTCCCTTAACTTTACCTAGGTATTTCTTGCAAAATATTTAAATGCTTTAACATGTGCTTTAAGTGCAGCTTGGGATGACGGGAAGACCCTCCAGGTACGCTTTTATTTTATTGTGAATTACTTTATTGCAATTTACTTACATGCACTGTACTTTACTTTTCTTGCATGTTAAATAAGACTGTTGCATGAAAACCAAAACCTTTAGGATAGTCCCTAAACTGAAACCAAAAATAAATTAAAAGTCATTACAAGATAAAATTTACCGCCACAACATTCAAAATATAAAACAACTCCAAATTTAATCACAAACAGAACAATAAAACTACAATTGTAACTAAATTAAAATGTCTCGTTGAATGATCGGGAATACCTCGGATGATGTAACCCACGTGTTGCTAACGGGATTTCCTACGGTCTAAATGAAAGTGTGGAACTCATTGACTTTGAAGAGGAAATCATTGAAACTTTTCCTAATGAGCAATTATATAATATTATTGAAGGAAATTTACAGTGGTATGCTGATATTGTGAACTACATCGTCAGAAATATTTTTCTGCCTGATTTAACATTGCATCAACAGAAAAAATTTAAGCATGATGCTAAATTTTATTTCTGGGACAATCATTATCTGTACAAGCAATGTAAAGATCTTATGAAGAAACTGAAAGAATTATTCGAGAATGTCTTGATTCTGAATTTGGAGAGCATTTCAGAATTGATAGAATTGCACAAAATATTTTGCAATCTCATTTTTATTAGCCTACACTTTTCGAAGATGTTTATAGATTTATCAAAATTTGTGATCGATGTCAGAGAATAGGCAATATATCTAGAAGAAATGAAATGCCTCTTAATTTTACTTATGAAGTTGAAATTTTTGATGCATGTGGATTAGATTTTACGGGACCATTTATACCTTCATTTGAAAAAATATATATATTGATTGCTGTTGATTATGTATCAAAATGGATTGTAGCAATAAATTTACCTAGGTGTAATGCTAGAAGTGTTTTGAGGTTTTTGATGAACATATTTTCACAAGATATGGAATGCCTAGAGTAATCATCACTGATGGATGATCCCACTTTAAGAATAATCTGATTCCGAGATTGGTGGAAAAATATAATACTATGCATAAAATATCTACAGCTTATCATCCTCAAACTAATAGTTCAGCAGATGTATCTAATCGTGAAATTAAAAAAATTTTGGAGAAAGTTATTAATCCTAAGAAATTGGATTGGTCTGTCAGATTATATACTGCTTTATGGGCAAACAAAACTACTTATAAAACTCCTATAGGAATGTCCCCTTACAGATTAATCTTTGGAAAAACCTGTCACTTGCTAGTTGAATTAGAATATAAAGCATATTGGGCAATAAAGAAATTGAATTTTAATTTGAAAGATGCTGGTGAGAAGAGACTGTTGCAATTGAATAAATTGGAAGAAATCAGAAATGAATCATATGATAATGATAGAATATAAAAAAAAGAAGAAAAATATGGCATGATCGAAAAATTGTCAAAAAGGAATTTGAACCAGGACAAAAAGTTTTATTATACAATACAAGATTGAAATTATTTCCTGGGAAACTGAAATCTAGATGGACAGGACCTTTCATTATCGTAAAAATATATAAGTTTGGAGCTGTGATTATCGAAGACCCTAAATCTGGAAGAATATTCAAAGTTAATGGCCAAAGATTAAAACCATATTTTGAAGGTAATATACCTAATTTTAAAGAAGTTTTAATGTTGGATCAACCTGAATAATTTGAAGTTATGTCGGGCTGATGAAGTTAAACTAAGCACTTTGTGGGAGGCAACCCACAGTTATTAAGTGTTTGCTTTGTTTGATGTGTTATTTGTGTTTGTTTGTTACTTAATTAAGTCTTATTCTTCCTTAAATATCATTAACAATATTTAAGAAATGAATTAAATCAAAATTCATAAAGAATTTGGATGAAGTGAAGGTTGGCAAAATTTGAACTAGCGCCGAACGGCGCTGTTATCACCGTCGAACAGCGCCGCAGTTCAAAACACTGTTTCTCATCTTTAAATTTGAGTTTTGGCAGTTCTAGGTGGTAAATCCTCCATTAGAACTCCCAAAAACTGCCCATAGATGCAGGAGCTACCAAAGGAATGAAAAAAAAGATCCAAACTCTTGCTCAAATGGATTTTGACTGGATAGAAACATCAAGATTTCAAGTTTTCAACAGTATAAAGTTTGTCAGTTTCGAGGCGCATCGTCTATTCAACAAAAATATCTTGAAAATGAGATTGATTAAGGAATGAGGCTTTGTGAATCAATGTACGAATTCTCCTACAAGTACAATTGATGAAATTATTGTTCAGAGATGTTGGGAAGTATTGTGTTATACTACTACCACCGGTAGTTGTCTCGGTTGTGAAGGAGTTTTATGCGAATCTTCTTGGAATCAACCAAGGATCAGTCTATGTATGAGGTAGGTTTGTCACATTTACTCCTGGAAAGATTAATAATTTATACATGATTGAGAATGTGCCAATCTGCCACTATTCAAGGACAGTATGAATATATATACAAATATCTGATGGATAAAAGTGATGAATGGGAGATAAGAGATAGCAGGAATATAAGTTTCTCGACCACACTGCTAAATCCTACGTCGAAACACTTACATTATTTCATATGTGTAAAATTGCTCCCAACTATGAAAATCAGTAAAGTAACTAAGGAGTGTGCTATTCTGAACTACTGTATTTAAATGGGGATGCCTATTGATGTTGGTTCAATAATTGTTAAATCTTTTTTGGGATTGATCGTTCACGGATCTAAGTATGGGATTGGAAATCTTTCTACCATATTTCTCCTCTGCAGTCAATCATAAATGCCATATGAGAACTGGGAAAGAGTACTTCTACCTTGGAAGCCTATAGACCCAGTAGATGCATATAGTAACCAGGCAGTTGGTGATATGAATGACATAAGCATTATTGAAGATCAACTATCTCAGAGGTCAACACCTATTTCTCCTTACTTTCTTGAAAGTTCGCAGATTATCTTGAAGAAATTAAGAAATTGATGAAGGAAGTACAACACCTGATGAATGCAATGAACAATCTATCTGATTTCTTTGATCATCTGGATTGGAGAATAAATGAGCACTTTGATCATTCTTGATATCTCGAAGGAAGTTTGACGCAATTGATGGAAAGGAAAAGTTGGATTGAAGAGGATTCTATAAAGAATTTCCGTTTCGTCCATTCTATAATCTGTTCGTTCATGCTCAATCACCTGGAGATCTTAGAGTTGATGATAGTTCTGAGGAAGAACGAAAACTTGATTATTGAATTTCCGTGTTTGTGTATCTGATTGTTTTTTTTGCTAGGATGTTATATTTGGACATGCTTTCTTGTTTAGTTTTTAGCATTATTGTGTTGTAGTTGTGATTAACGCTGAATTTTAGATTATGTGGCTTGATGATGTGTAATGTTTAGTGTTATATGTATGTGTCTGACACTTGGAGTTTATATATGAAAGTGTTGTTTTGTGTTTTTTGTGTTAAAAATATCATTTTTCATGGCTTTAGAATGTTATTCAAAGCTTAATTAGACTAATTAGATGTCAGAGCGGGCTCAAAAAGATCAAAATTGCAAAAGAAAGTCAGAAGCCCAGTTTTTTAACTGGCACAGAACGACGCTGTCATCAGCATCGGACCGCGCCAAAAGACAGAGAGTTTGGCCATTAGAGCAGAAAAATGCTCCGAACGGTGCTGCCGCTAATGCCGGACAGAGCTCGATTAGGAAAAAGGCCTGAAACTCCAAATTTTTGCGATAACCCTGCGACCCGCCATTTTCGCCCAAACCATCATCTTCTACCTCCAGCCAAGGCCGATTTTCGCACTTAGGGCTCACTAGAATTTAGATTTGAAGCAATTTCATGGCCGGAAAAGTTCAGATTTCATATTCTCTTGGTAAGAGCTACACTTTAACCTAAAATTTTTCAATTTTGACAGTGAAAATCTCCTACATTTGAAAGATTTAAAATTTTGATGTTTTTGGAGAAACTTTGGAGATTTTTCATGGATTTTGAGTTCTTATCTTTTTAAATTTACCTTGGAGTCCATTACATTGTAATTTTAAAATTGATTTGGATAAATTTGGTGTTGTTAGAAAAATGGCTCCAAGAATTTCAAAGGGGAAGAGGAAATTTGAGTCTGATGAAAACAAATTTGTGAATTTCAAGACTTATTCCTGCTATAGTACATTTCTTAGCAATAAGAAGTGTATTCAAGAGAGAGCCTTTGAAAATCCTGGAGGTGTGGTTGAAGAACTGATTACGAATCATCAATGTGAAATTTTCTATTGTTTTACTGCTGAAGCAATGCTAGAGATTGTCAAGGAATTTTATGCTAATATTTTCTATTCAAAGAGTGAATATATTCTGGTTAGAGGCCAAATGGTTGAATTCACCCCTGCCAGCATAAATGCATTTTATCAGTTGAGAGCACCCTACTGTTGTGAATATGAAAATTTTTCTATCAGGAATGAAGCATTGGATGAGATTATACACTTTGTGACTGACAGAAAAAAGGAATGGAAAATTAAATAGAGAATGAAAGTTAATTTCTCCCTTTCTAATTTGAATCCTGTTTCGAAAGCCTGACATTATTTTATTTCTGCAATATTTTTGCCTACCAACCATCATAGTGAGGTTACTGTTGATAGAGCTGTTCTGAATTGTTATATTTAGAGCATGAAGAATATAAATATTGGGGCTATTATTCATAAAATTATTTTGAAAAATTCATAAGTAGAGACTACAGGTGGACTGGGACACCCCAACCTGATTAATGCTTTATGTATTCAGTCAGGAGTAGCAGTTGAAGATAATGACGAGGTGATCTAAGCCTTAAAGACCATTACTAAACTAAATTTGAAAACATATGAAGCCCATGTGAGTTGAAAGTGGAGTAAGAAAGCTGATGAGGCTTCTTCTAGTCATGATAGACCATCTACATCTAGGGAGCCTACTCTGCATGATGTTATGGATCAGTTGGAAAGGTTGAGCACCAGAGTAGAGGGCTAGAAGTCAGGAACAAGATAAATGATAACTATGAAGTGCGGTGGAGAGAAAATGAGATAGCTTATCATGACGCACAGATGAGATTTTTCAGGGGAGACACTAGTGTTGTATTTCCTACTTACTCTGAGTATACTCCATACCAGCATGAAAAGCCTGATGATGGTGGAGCTCCTGTAGAAGATGATTGGTAGTTTTAGTTTTATTTTTCATTATACTTTGTTATGTATTTGTGTTGTATATGTGATGTACCTGAGACTCTTTCTGATTAGTATTTGTGATGTAATGTGTATTTGGTTGTGCTTGTAGCAGACTTTATGTTGATTTGTGATGTATGTGATGTTATAGTAGAGTTTTCATGGGTTTGGTTTGTTAGTTTTATTTGTGATAGTAACTGTTGGATGTTAATGTTGTGTGCATAGTTTATGTTTCATATTTTTAAACTTCTTCTCTTATAAATTTCTAACCCATATTTGTGTATAGAAATGCTCTTAATTATTTCAGGTCTACTCTTCTACTTTATAAAGGAAAACCTGCTTAAACTCAAAGGTATGAAAAGCCCAACATATTGAGGTATGAGTTATATGTTTATATCTTTTCTTTCTTCCGATATAAATTTTATTGATATTCAAAAATCTATGTTTGGGGAGGGTAAGAATTAACTATTAATTGTTCTCATTTAAAAATATTCTCAAATTTATTAAAATGATTTCCTATAATAGAACTCAATTTCAGATAACTGTATTTTGATTTTACTTAAGTATTTTATAAGGTTGAATAAAAGTATTTGGTAATGAAAAGTAATTTTGTAGGCTAAGATATTTGGTATAAGAGAATAGGATTATAATCAATTATTCAAAGTAAGAAAAACTGTATGTTTGCAATATTAAGAATCTTAAAACTTTATGTGATAAGAAATGATTGAGACTCTATGATGAATCATTAATAAGCTAAAGAAATGCTTGTAAGGTAAAGGATGTGGTAAGTTTCAAATTTAGGGTGAGAAGGGTGAAGTTCAAAATCATTAAAGGCTATCTAGATACATAAATCCTCACTTAAAAGAAAATGAAAAGAAAAGAAAAGCAAAAGAAAAAGAATAGAAAAGAAAAGAAAAGCAAAAGAAAAAGAAAAAGAAAAGAAAAGTGAGGAGAAGCTTGAGAAGATGCCTAATAAAAAATCAGCTTCACTTGGATTTATCTAAAGAGAAAAACTTAATTATTTTCCTGAACTTATATGTGTGGATTAACATCTTTACTAGCAGTGCTCTCATAAACTTCTTTTCATGTAATTCTTTTAAGTGCCTTAATATGGCAATTTACAGTTATTTTAGAAATGAATAGAAGGCTAGAACTCTTAGACTTGATTACTAGATAATCTTACACCTGCAGAATTTAATTGAATTATTCAAAGATCTTTCTAAAAATCTTACTATTATACTTATCTAAATCAAAATTATGGTATCTAGAAAGAAAGTTCATTGCAGTGGATCATCATTTTATGTATTAACTAAAATTACTTGAGGACAAGTAATAGTTAAGTTCGGGGATCTTGATCAACTGAAAATTTGATAGCTTTTTACTATCCAGCTTATAATTGTTTTTGAAGATATTGCACTTTAAAAAAGGTATTTTTCATGATTTTATGAAGGCACAATGATTTTAGGCCTTCGAAGCAAAAGGAAACGAAAAGGAGCAAATTTGGAGCAAAAAGGGACAAAAGTTCATTTTATTGAACTAGCACCAAACAATGCTGTCACCAGCACCGGACCACAATATTTTCCAGAGAGTTGCGACCGTTTGGCAAAATAATGTGCTGAACGATGCCCTATCCAGCGCCGGACCTCGCTCTATCCTGATTTTAAACTAGATTCAATGTATTTGGAAGGATTTTGAAGGGTTGCTTGAAGAAACTCTTAGGAATTTGGTTTTTGATGAATTTAAACACTTTTGGAGCCAAGTTAGAGGAGGAGAAGAAGAAAAGAGAGGAGTTTAGAGTTTAGAGAGTGTCTTCTCATTTAGTTTAGGAAGTCTATGTTTTTTGCTTTCTCTTCTAAGGAATGTGAGAGGAGAGGGAAAGTGAGATATCTCTTCTTCCTTACTTATCTAAAGAGAGAATTGTGTGTTGTTGTAAAGAAAGAAGAGGAGTCAAAGGAATTCCTTGAGATTCGCTTGGGGAAGAGTTTAAGATAAGTTGTCTTTACTTTACTCTGTTTGTATGACATTGTTTTTATATATAAAATCAATGTTTTGTCATCTTTTACTCATGAGTCTTGAGTATATTTCTTTGTCTTTCTCCTTTTCATGTGATGTTTTGATGTTGTTATATGGAAATGATGTGTCGATTTATTATGGAGAATTTATGATGAACTTTTCACTTCGAACTTCATTTGCTTTTTGATCTGGCCAATTAAATTATTAAAACTTGTTGGGAAACATATTTTCTGAAAGGATTATGAGTTCCACAACTAAAGTGAAGGTCACATTCAATGTCCATGAATGAGAGATGTAGTTCATGGGGATTAAGTGCAAATAAATAGGGAAATATACTTTGATGGGCGTGGAATTGGAGATTTCAGAGTGACAGGCTGAAATCCTCAATTTGGTCCTAATGTTTGAAAATTGAAGCTAGAATTAGTTTTCAGGTAAAGGGAAGTGGGAGCTCTGGAGTGAGAACTATTATCTTCCTAGTCTAAACATGGATTTGGGACTAAACTTAGGATTAACCATTGTTCTTTATATGCTAAAATATGGGTAAAGAATAGGAATGCACCTATTTGGCACAATACATTTGCATCACTAATCTATGTCACAATAATCATCACATTATAATTGGAAAGGAGGAAGACTCTTTCTTGCAACTGAACTTTATTATAAATTTAGTGTTGTCTTAGTTTAACTTGCTAGAGTTTAGAACGTATTTAGGCAGAAATAGTAACTACAACTATTTCTCTTTATTTTAAGAATTAAACTTACTTGCAATTGTGCTGTAATTAGATAAGTGATTTCTGTGCTACGCTATAATATTGAAGCCTCCCTATGGGATCAATATTCCAGGACTCCACTCGAGCCCTGTATGACTTGAGCGATACGTATACTTGTATTTAATTGTGTGACTCATTATAAAACTAAATCAATATATATATCTAAATCTGAGTTCATAAATTTTGGCAAATTAGGAAACTCGCACCAGAGTTCTGAGTAGTTTTCTATATCTTTTTTATTTTACACGATGAAGTAATTAAATTATGGAAGGAAGTTGTGTGAAGTATAATGATTTACTACCTTGCACTTCATTTACTTTTTGATTTGGCCAATTGAGATGTTAAAATTTTTTGTGAGAACATGTAATAACCATTGCAGTATTGTCTCAATAAAAAATTGGAGAGAATCACATGAAATTTTATGGGTGAGAATTGTAGTGCATATGGTTGAGTGAAAATAAATAGGGAGATATGCTTTTTAATGAGGAGTAAAATTAGAGGACTTTTGAGTGACATACTAAAGCCCCCAATTTGGTTTGATGTTTTAAATTTTGTTATGAGATGTTAGTCCCCAGGTGGAGGGAGAAGAGGGACTCAAGAGTGAGAGCTAGTATCTTTCCTTCCTAACCCATCTGTAAGATTTCAAAACTTCAAATTAACTAATGTTATTTATAGAACCAAGTAAGGGTAAAGAATATAATTGCTCCTATTTGGCACAACACATTTAGATACTTCAACAATGAAATTCCATAATTATTACTGATTCATTGAAAGAGGAAAAAGATATTTCATTCTCATATGCTTTCATATATCATTTTATAGTCTTGTTAATTTTAATTTCTAACTTTACATTTTCATAAAAGAAAATATCAAAAACAAATTTAAAACTTTCTATCTTAAAATAAACTTTACAAATTCATTTTAAAAAGTAAAATGTTGTTTTTCTGTTTTCTTTAAAATTTTAGAGATTTCCCTGTGGGTTCGACATCTCGGGGCTTAATCAGAAAGTTCTATATTACTTGATAAATGATACATAAACTTACGTAAAATCCCATATTATAAAATAATTAAAATTGATTTCTTACTTGCTTCAGAATCAAGTTTTAGGTGCCTTTGCAAAGAAAGAGATATTATCATTGAAAAGAAATATAAAATGTAAAATGTAAGCATAAATATTCAGGGATCATATTTAAAGTTAATGGACATCGATTAAAACTATATTTTGAGGGGTCACAACTAAACTTTAAAGTGGTTTTAATGTTAAGTCATTCTGAATAAAACTAATATTTGTCGGGCTGACGACGTTAAACTAAGTGCATTATGGGAGGCAAACCATAGTTATCTTCGTTGTTTAGTTTGTTTGAATTGGTTATAGATGATATTATTATTAGTTAATTGTATATTTGAGTCCTATTCACTCATAAAAATTGTAAATGGTTGTAATTATTAGACTGTATTGAAGATTCAAAGTTTATTTGGAACAAAATGAAGTTGGAGCGAAACTATGTTCTGGCATAGAAGTTGCCAGAATGGGCCCCAATGGCGCATTTTTCCAAAAAGTTTGCCTATTTTTGGGGCTTGGGTGCTGATGACGCCCTATCCAGTGCTAACAGCTCTGACAGAGTGAGTTACGATTTATAGAGTTTCAAATGGCAGATTTTGGCAGTTTTGAGCAAGAGTTTCACCCCTATAACTCCCCAAACTCATTTTAAAATTCATAAACTCCAAAAAAAAAATTAGTTCTAATATTCGCATCCATGGCTTCCAACTCCTTATAATTTCTAGGATTTAGAGTTTTTAATAAGAGAAAGTTCATCAATTTCGAGGCGCAGCAACTTGGCGACAAAGTTCTTACAAACATGAGGCTAATCAAGGAATGAGACTTCGTCAATCAATGTATGAATGTTTCTTGTACTCGAGTAGAAGAAATTATTTTGTGGAGATAATGGGAAGGATTTTATTACGCTACTGCCGCAACAGTCATTCCTGTGGTGAAGAAGTTTTATGCAATTCTTCTTGGAATTAACCAAGCAGTCATTTATGCTAAAGCTAGGTGGATACCATTCACTCCTACAAAGATTAATGAATTTTACATGATAGAAAATGTGGCAATCAGTCATTACACAAAATTTTCCCCTACAAGAGACAACATGAATGAAATTTATCGATATTTGACGGATGAAGGTGAAGATTGAGAGATAAGAGACAACGGGTATGTAAATTTCTCTACTACCTTATTGAATCCTGTGTCGAAGCAATGACATTTCTTTATATCTTCAAAGTTACTCCCAACCATTAAAATTAGTAAAGTGACGAAGGAATGTGCAATACAAAACTATTGTATTCAAACTGGAAGGCCTGTTGATATTAGCATGATAATTGTGATATTTGTTTTGGGATTGATTGTTCATGGATCAAATTATGGTTTAGGACAACCTTCCATTATATTTCTTCTCTGCAGCCAGTTACAAGTGTCATATGAATGTTAGGAATAATTGCTTCTTCCTTCAAGCTTATGGACCCAACTGTCCGGCAACTAGGGATGAAAATGATCTGAGCATAATTATAGACCAACTGTCTCAGAGTTTACTACCTATTCAGCCTCACATTCTTGAAAGTTTGTAGTTGATTCTGAATAAGTTTACAAAATTGGAGAAAGAGGTACAAAATTTTCTGAATGCAATTAATAATATTTTTAAATTATTCGATCATCTGGATTAGAGAATGACGGAACATTCAATCATACTAGGCGAATTGAAAAAGGCTTGATACATTTGATGAAAAAAAGGCTTGGATTGAAGATGATTCGACTAATGAATTCTCATATCGACCCTTCTACAATTTATTCGTGCACCACCAACTCATGGGAGATATTAGAGAAGATAGTACTGACATTGATGAGGAGTAGTGATTCTCTATTTTATCTATATTTGATATTTGAACTTTAGTATGCTTAGATGTGTTTAGTATTTAGCTTGCTTTATTTTGTGATTTCAGAATTAGTATGCTTGAAATTTAAGTATATGTTTAGCTTAGAGAGTTAGAATGATGTGGTTTGATTTGCTTGGGGAAGAAATTAAGATAAGTTGTATTTACTTCTTATTGTTTGTATGACTTTACTTATATATATAAAATCCGTGTATTGTCGTATCTTCCTCATGAATTCTGAGTAGATTTCGTTGTCTTTCTCATTGCAATGAGATATGGTGAAGTGATGATGTAGATTTGATGTGTCATTTAAATGTTAAGAAATTGTGATGATTTTTCACTTTGTACTTCATTTACTTTTCGATCTGGCTAATTGAACTGTTAAAATTTGTTGTGAAACATACAATCAGAGAGGACTAAGTGTTCTACAATAAAAGTGGAGAATTCATTCAATGTCCATGAATTAGTTACGTAGTTCATGAGGTTTGAGTGCAAATAAATAAGTAAATATGGTTTGATGGGCATAGAATTAGAGATTTTAGGGTGACACATTGAAATCCTTAATTTGGTCCTAGTGTTTGGAAACTAAAGCTAGGGTTAGCTTTCAAGTGAAGGGAAGTGGGTGCTCTGAAGTAACAGCCAGTATTGAACCCTCCGAATATTTATGCTTACGTTATAGATATGAAATTATACTTTATAATATGGGATTCTAAGCAAGTATATGTATCGTTTATCAGGTAATATACAACTTTTTGATTAAGCCCCGAGATATCGAACCTACAGGGAAATGTCTAAAATTTTAATGAAAATAGAAAAACAACGTTTTACTTTTTAAAATGATTTTGTAAAGTATGTTTTAACATAGAAGGGTTTAATTTTTTTTTTTTGATATTTTCTTTTAAGAAAATGTAAAGTAAGCAACTAAAATTAACAAGACTATAAAATGATATATGAAAACATATGAGAATGAAATATCTTTTTTATCATTCAATGAATCAGTAATAATTATGAAATTTCATTGTGGATGTATCTAAATGTGTTGTGTCAAGTAGGAGTAAATATAATTTTTACCCTTATTTGGTTCTATAAATAACATTGGTTAATCTGAAGTTTTGAAATCTTATAGATGGCTTAGGTAGAAATGATACTAGCTCTCACTCTAAAGTTCCCTCTTCTCCCTCCACCTGGGGGCTAACATGTCATAACAAAATTTAAAACATCAAACCAAATTGGGGACTTTAGCCTGTCACTTTAAAGTCCTCTAATTTTACTCCCCATTAAAAAACATATCTCCCTATTTATTTGCACTCAATCATATGGACTACAATTCTCACCCATAAAATTTCATGTGATTCTCTCAAATTGTTGATTGAGACAATACCGCATTGGTTCTTACATGTTCTCACAACAAATTTTAACATCTCAATTGGCCAAATCAAGAAGTAAATGAAGTGCAAGGTAGTGAATCATCACAACTTCTTCCAACATTAAACACTTATACTTCACACAACTTCCTTCCATAATTTAATTACTTCATCATTTAAAAGTAAAAAGATATAGCAAAATACTAAGAACTCATGGAGAAAACAGAAGCAAAATTTGATTTGAAATTAGAAATCATAGTGAAAACACAACGAGTCTTACTTAAAAACTAAATGTAAAAACAAAGATAAAGACTTATCTGCAAATCCTCTCCACAAGACTCTTGAAGTTCCTCTAAAAATTTTGCTTTCCACTAGATAACACCTTAGAGGTTGGCACCCAACTCTAAGGATTGACTCTCTTAAATTCTAATACAAACTATGATAAAGTAAAGCAGAAAAGTAAAGAAAGTATGGTAAGAAGAAGACTCTCTTTCTTCCACTCTCCCTTCAACCACTTCAAGCTTTTCTCCAACTTCTCCCGCCAATACTTCTCTTCAAAACTCTTCTCCTTTTCTGATCTTAAGTCTTCATTTTAATAATTCTTCAAAAGGTGCTTTGGTGTCTCTTCAAATTATGTCCAGATTCAATGTATCTACTAAAGGATGCACCTCTTCATTCAAATTTGCCGCCCAAAAGAAGTTAAGGAAGTTTAAACCAAAATTTGCTTCAAACACCCATTAAAAATGGTGCCAAATTTAATTTAATTCATCACTTTTGACTGTGGTGCCTAGGCGCCAGTGATCGGCGCTTAGACGCCAGAGGCCAAATTTTGCACACTTCATATTTTTGCTCCAAATTTGATCTGTTTTTTGCTCCTTTCATCATAATCAGTCATTTTAATCATACCTGTAAGAAAAACACAAAAAAACCTTCCATTAAAGTGCAATATCGTCAAAAATATGTATAAAAATGTGCATAAAAATATTATATATTTTAGGCGTATCAAGTATCCTTCCGGTTTAACCATGGATTTAGAGGCTATGCCCAAGATTAGCTAATATTATTTACAGAACTTAGAAGAGGGGGTACTCAGAAAAGGGTAAATAATATAAATGCTCCTATTTGGCATAATACAAATTTTTATCAAGCTTTATCATTCACTCATCATGGTATCATTTTAAGGGGGAAGATGCTTTTCCATATTTGAACCTTTCAATACAAAACATAGTATGTGTTAATTATTTATGTCTAGAAATTTAGAAAGTAACTTCAATAAACTTAGTTTTTAGTTATCTTTACACTTGCAACTGTAATAATTTCTGAACATGCATTGTGAATTAAGTATTGGATTTTTGTACTAGACTTTGAAAAGTTACAACTATCCTCCTGGGACAGATAACTAGAACTCACTAGAGCCCTATATTACTTGAACGATACGTATACTTGTGTATACGAGTGGCTGCCTAATTATTAAACCAACTTTACTTTGAAACTGAACTGAAACTACCTTTTAAATATTTATCTGAGTGGCAGCGCACCGGTCAAGTTTTTGGCGTCGTTGCCGGGGAAGGTATAAATACAGTAACAATCTATTTAATAGTGCTTGAAAACCTTTATTTTATAATTTGCAATTGTGTGTGCTTGCTTACTTTTAAGTGTGTTTAGTGTAAATTTATATGCGTAGAATTGGATTCATATGTTTAGTGCCTTTCGATTCAGAATTAGAATGTATTATTAGAAAAATTCAAAAATATCAAAAAGAATCTAAAAATCTGAACAAAATGACAAAAAATTTAGATAATCAAAGAAATGAAAATGAACATCAACCACGACCTTTAAGTGATTATGCCAATCCTACAGTAGATGAAATTTACTCAAGTATTCAAAATCCTGATGTTGCTGCTAATTCATTTGAACTTAAACCTATTATTATCCAAATTGTACAAAATAATCAATTTGGTGGAACACCAAATGAAGATCCTAATTTACATCTTAATAGTTTTCTAGAATTGTGTGCTACATTTAAATATGATGGAGTGTTGAATGATGTTGTCAGACTTTTACTTTTTCCTTTTCTATTAAGGGATAAAGCTAAGGCGTGGTTAAATTCGTTAGCTCCTGGATCTCGTAGAACTTGAGGAGAACTTTCACAAAACTTTTTGTCAAAATATTTTCCTCCATAAAAAACTGCTAAGCTTAGAAATGATATTACAATTTTTGGTCAGTTTGAGGGAGAATCAATATATGAAGCTTGAGAAAGATTTAAAGATCTCCTCAGAAAATGTCCACATCATGCTTTACCCGATTGGTTAATAATTCAAATATTTTTTAATGAATTTGTAGGATCTCTTATATCAATTATAGATAATGCTGCTGATGGATCATTAATGTGAAAACCTTTTGATGAGGTATATTCTTTAATAGAAGAGATGGCTATTAATAAATTTCAATTTCCCTCTGAATGTGTAAATCCTAAGAGAGTAGCTATTATTCATGATTCTGATGATATAAATATGATAGTCTCTCAAATTGCTGACCTTTCTAAGAAAATAGATCAATACGGAATGAGCAATTCTCAAACACCCCCAGTGTTATAGGAAAATTCATTAGAACAGATAATATAATCTCGAACATCTTATGAGACCTTAAATGATATAAATAATAGACCCAACAATCCTTATTCGAATTATTATAATCCCGGTGGGAAAAACCACCCAAACATAAACTAGAATAATAATAACATTGCTACTGTTAACCCGCAATAGGGGAACAATTCAATGAACCTATTAGGAAATTTAAACAACCAGCGAAACTCAAACTCTAGCCCTTCTTATCCTCCAGGTTTTAATAGTAAACCACAATTTAAGGAAAACAAATTGATGGAAGAATTAATCTTAAATATGGGTAATCAATTACAAACTCAAGGTAATCAATTACAAACTCAAGGTAATCAATTACAAACTCAGGGAGTTGCAACTAAAAACATTGAAAATCAATTAGGACATATTTTTAATGCGCTTAATAATAGACCTTCAGGAACTCTTCCTAGTAATATTGAGATCAATCCAAAAGATCAAAATAAAGAAAAAATTAAGGCTATACAATTAATAAGTAGAAAAGAATTAGAAAAGTGCAAAAAGAAATCGAAACTGAGAAAGAGAAGGTGGAAATTGAAAAAGGAAATGATAATATTTATCCATAATTAGAATACCTGCTTAAACCAATGAAAATTACTGTAAAAAACCACAACCTCCATTTCCTTAAAGATTAAAAAAATAAAATAGAGATAACTGATTTACAATATTTTTAAAAATTCTTAAAAAATTAATAGTAAATATTCACTTTGTTGAAGCTTTAGAACAGATGCCTGATTATATGAAGTTTATCAAGGATATACTTAATAAGAAAAGGAAGTTTATAGATCACGAGACTGTTGCACTTAACGAAGAATGTAGTGCTATTTTCCATAAAAAGCTTCTCAAAAAACTTAAAGATTCCGATTGTTTCACTATTCCTTGTGCTATATGTGAAATTTTTTTGGAAGAGCCTAATGTGATTTAGGAGCTAGTATTAACCTCATGCCTTTATCAACTTTCAAAAGATTGGGAATAGGAGAAATTTCCCCTATTTTTGTAACTCTTCAGTTAGCTGATCGTTTTATTACTTATTCGGAAGGAGTTGTAGAAGATGTACTGGTAAATTTTGATAAATTTATTTTTCCTGTAGATTTTATTATTTTAGATATGGAGGAGGATAAAGAAATTCCTATTATTTTGTGAAGACCATTCCTTGCTACTGGAAAAGCTATGATAGACATTCAAAAAAGAGAATTAACTATGAGAGTTAATGATCAAGAGGTAATATTTAATATTTTAAAATCAATGAAATATCCTTCAACAGAAAAAGATGATGAATGCTTTCGAATGAAATTTTGTGATTATTTGAGAGATGATAATTTTAAAAAAATATTTGAAGAGAAAATAGAATGTGAAGATTTGAAATATAAGGATGATAATGAAATAGAAGATAATTTTGATGAGATGAAGAATGAAGACCTAGATTATGTTCAAGAATGGTTGAAAATGTTGGATACTACATAAAGTGATAATAAAAGTTTACTTTCATCTATCATAAAATCTCCTGAACTTGAAATGAAAATTCTTCCAAACCATTTGAAATATGTGTTTTTAGAAGAATTATCTTCCTTTCCAGTTATTGTATCTTTAGATTTGAATGAATATCAAGAACAAAAATTTTTGGATACATTAAAAAGGTACAAAAAGGCTTTTGGTTGGACTTTAGCTGATATTAAAGAAATCAGTCCTTCAATCTGTATGCATAGACTTTTGTTAGATGAACAAAGTAAACCTAGAGGTGATCTACAAAGGAGACTAAATCCAATGATAAAAGAAGTAGTAAAGAAGGAAATTTTAAAATGGTTAGATGCTAGAATTCTTTATCCTATTTTAGACAGTGCTTAGGTAAGTCCAATTCATTATTTCTCTAAGAAAGGAGTGACAATTGATGTGAATGAACGAAATGAAATAATAGCAACAAGACAATTAACTGGTTAGTGAATTTGTATTAATTATAAAAAGTTAAATGTCATCACTAGGAAAGATTACTTTCCTTTGCCTTTTCTAGATCAAATGTTGGATAGACTAACTAGGCACAAGTATTATTACTTTTTGGATGGACATACTGGTTATCAACAAATATCTATTGCTCTTGACGATTAAGAAAAGAATAAATTTACTAGCCCATATGGAACTTTTGCTTTTCAAAGAAAGCCCTTTGGACTATGTAACACACCTGCAACATTTCAAAGATGTATGATGTCTATTTTTAGTAACTTAATCAATAATGGATTAGAAGTTTTATGGATGATTTTTCTGTACTTGGAACTTCATTTGTATTATGTTTAAATAATTTAGAAAATGTTTTGGAGCTTTGAGAAAGAACAAATTTTGTTCTAAATTAGGAAAAATGTTAATTTATGGTATAGGAGGAATTGTACTTGAGCATAAAATTTTTGAACATAGTATGGAAGTAGACCATGCAAAAAATTCAAAGTATTACAAATCTATCACCTTCACTATAGTGAGAGGGATTAGAAGTTTTTTAGGACATGCTAGATTTTACAGGTGTTATGTTAATAATTTTTCAAATATAACTAAACCTCTATGCCAACTTTTAGAAAAAGATAAGAAATCTAATTTTAACAAAGAATGTTTAAATGCTTTTGAAATATAAAAGAAAAATTTAATCACTGCTCCTATAATAGTTTCACCTGATTGGGAGGAACCATTTGAACTCATGTGTGATGCTAGTGATTATGTGATTGGAGTTGTTCTAGGGCAAAGGTATGATAAAATGTTTAAAGTTTTCTACTATGTTAGAAAAACTCTTAATGAAGCTCAAATTAATTATACCACTACGGAAAGAGAATTATTAACTACTGTATATGCTTTTGAAAAATTTAGATCGTATTTAATTGGGACTAAATGTATAGTGCATACGGACCATTCAACTATTAAATATTTAATGCAAAAGAAGGATGCCAAACCAAGATTAATCAGATGGATACTTTTAATGCAAGAATTTGACTTTGTGATAATAGATAGAAAAGGAACTGATAATCAAATAGCTGATCATTTTTCTAGACTGGAACAACATGAACTATCTAAATTTAAGAAGGAAATTACAGAAACTTTCCCTGATGAACAACTTTATAACATTAAGGAAATGAATTTACCTTAATATGCTGTTATTGTGAATTCTATTATGAGTGATAATTTGTCACCTGAAATATCACTACAATAACAAAAGAAATTTATATCTGATGCTAAATTTTACTTTTTAGATGACCCATACCTATATAAATAATGTAAGGATCTTGTTATTAGAAGATGTGTACCTTATGAAGAAGAAATGTTATGATTCAAAATTTGGAGGACATTTCAGAACTCATAAAACTGAACATAAGATTTTGCAATATGGATTTTATTGGCTTACTATATTTAGGGATGTTTATAGATATATTAAATCATGTGATCGATGTCAGAGAATAGTAATATTTCTAAAAAAATGAAATGCCTCCAAATTTTACATTAGAAGTTGAGATTTTTTATTTTTGAGGATTAGATTTTATAGGAAATTTACTCATTCATTTAGGAGTTTATATATATTTGTTGTTGTAGACTATGTATCAAAATGGATCAAAGAAAATGCTTTACCCATATGTGATGCTTGAAGTGTTTCAAAATTCTTAATGAATAATATTTTTACAAGGTACAGAATGCCGAGAGTGATCATTACTGATGGTGGATCTCATTTTAGGAATGATATGATTCAAAGATTGGTTGGAAAATATTATATTATTCATAGAATCTTTATTGCTTATCACCCCTAAACTAATGGTTTAGCAGAAGTGTCTAATCGTGAAATTAAAAGAATTTTGGAGAAAACTGTGAATGTCCACAAATTTGACTGGTCTGTTAGATTAGATGCTGCATTATGGGCATATATGACTGCTTACAAGACTCCTATAGTTATAGACTAATTTTTGGAAAGACTTGACACTTACCTGTAGAACTGGAGCATAAAGCATATTAAGTGATAAAAGAGTTAATTTTCAATTTAAAGAATGCAGGTGAGAAAATATTGGTGTGATTGAATGAATTGGAAGAAATTAAAAATGAATCTTATGATAATGATAAAATTTACAAGGACAAACTGAAAATATGGCATATCGAAAGAATATAAGGAAGAAATTTGAACCTGGACAGAAATTTTTGCTTTATAATACAAGATTAAAATTATTTTCTGGAAAACTAAAGTATAAGTGGATAGGACCTATAATTGTTATAAAAGTTTCTCCATTTAGAGCTATTGATATTGAGGATCCCAAAACTAGACAAATATTTAAAGTTAATGGGCATAGATTAAAACCATATTTTAAGGGGTATCGACCAAATTTTAAAGTGGTTTTAATGTTAAGTTACCTTGAATAACTAAAAGTTTGTCAAGTTAATGACATTAAACCAAGTGCATTGTGGGAGGTAACTCATATTTATCTTTATTATATCAGTTTGCTTGAGTTAATTTTGATAATATTACTTTTAGTTAATCATATTTGAGTCCTACTCACTCATAAATATAAAAAAATGATAATTAATGGATTCTATCGGAATTTTGGAATATTTCAGACCAAAATGAAGTATGGTGCATTTTTTATTACTGGCAACAGCAACAGCAGAATGGGCGCGCCACCGGTGCACATTTCTAGAGAACACTGCCAAATTTTGGGGTTTGGGCGCTGACGGAGCCAAAGGTCTGGTGACGTTTTTAGAGTTTTAAATTACACTTTTTGGCAGTTTTAGGTGTAATTTTCACCCTTATAACTTCTCAAACTTATTTTTGAATCCCTAAACTCCAGAAAAATGAAAGGATTCATTCAAAATTTGCATCATATGGATTCCAACATTTTAGAAACTCTGAGATTTAGAGTTTTCAACTTAAGGAAGTTCATCAGTTTTGAGGCACAGCAATTGTTCAACAAAGTGCTGATGAAGAAGAGGCTTATCAAAGAAAGTGGCTTCATGAATCAAGTTTTGAATGCTCCAAGTACTCGAGTAGAAGAAATTATGGTGTAGAGGCACTGAGAAGTTTTATGCTACACTACTAACGCTGTATTCATTCCCTAGTGAAAGAGTTTTGACAAATCTTGACGGAATCAACCAAGGAGTTGTCTATAAGGGAGTCAGGTTTATACCATTCTCTCTTTTAAATATTAATGATTTGTTTATGATTGAATGTGTGACGATCTAGCATTATACAAATTTTGCTCCGACAAGAGATAACATGAATGAAATTTATTAATATTTTACGGATGAAAGTGATGATTGGGAGATATGAGACAACATATATGTAAGTTTCTCTACTTCATTGTTAAATCTTGTGTCGAAGCAATGACATTTTTTCATATCTGCAAAGTTACTACCAACCATGAAAATAAGTATACTGACAAAGGAAAGTGCAATTTTGAACTACTGTATTTAAACGGAAGGCCTATCAATATAGGCACTATAATTGTGAAATATGTACTGAGATTGATTGTACATGGATCTAAATATGAGCTTGGACATCCTTCCACCATATTTCTTCTTTGCAGCTAGTCACAAGTGTCATATGAAAGCTGGGAAAATGTACTTTTTCCTTGAAAGCCCCTGGACCCAACTAACCTATTTGATTGTCAAGCAATTGGAGATGAGAATGATATGAGTACAATTGTAAATCGACCATCTCAGAGTTCACAACCTATTCAATCCTAGTTTCCTGAAAGTTCACAGTTGATTTTGAAGAAGATCAAGAAATTGGAGAAAGAAGTACAAAATTTGATGAATGCTATTAATATATTTCTGATTTATTTGATCACCTGGATTGGAGAATGAAAGAACAATTTGATCATACTAGGAGAATTGAAGAAAGTTTGATAAATTTGATGAAGAGGAATATTTTGATTGTAGAGAATTCAACTAATGAATTCCTGTATTGTCCCTTTTACAATTTGTTCGTACATTATCAATCCATGGGAGATATCAGGGGAGATGATAGTACTGAGACCGATGAAGAGTAGAGACTCTACTATATATTTAGTATTTGGTATTTAACTTTTAATATGCTTTGGTGTGCTTAGTATTTGGTTTGATTTACTATGTAATTTGTGTTTGAACTTATTATGCTTGGACTTTGTGTTTAGTTTTCAGTGTGAGAGTATTGTAGTGTGATTGTGACGCTGAATTTCTATGTTCTATGGCTTGATGGACTCATATAGATTGGAATCGCAAAAATTTTACAGACTCAGAATTTGAACTGGCGCCGATGGCGCCCGAAACCTAAATAGGCCCATTTTGTTTAAAATCACTATTTTTACCTTGGGACCCACCGTTTTTTCCCTTTCCTTCGTCTTCAACCTCAAGCCAAGGCCAATAGTGACCTTGAGCTTGCTTGTTTACAGATTTGAGGCATTTTCAAGGCTTTAAAAGTTTGGATCTCATCTTCTCTTGGTAAGAGCTCTACTTTAAACTAAATATTTTTAATTTTCACCTTGGAAACCTTTCACATTATGTAGATCTAAAATTTGGAATTTTTAATGATGCTTTGAAATTAACCATGGTGATAGAAGTTATTACTTACTAAGATTTGCTTTTCGAGTCTTCTACATTGTGATTTTGGAATTTATTGAATTTTTCTTGCATATTTCTAGAAAACTTTGACATGGCTCCAAAGATGAGTAAACGAAAGAGGAAAATGGATTTTGATGAGGATAAATTTATGAATATTAAAGCACAATTTCATTTTAATTCGACCATTTACAATAAGAAATGTATACAATATCGAGATTTTGAAAATCCGGGTGGAATGGTAGAACAATTAATTGCTGATTAAGAATGGGAGATATTTTGTTATTTTACTGCTGATGATATTATGGGTATAGTTCATGAATTTTATTCAAATTTTTCATGGACTAAAAGTGAATATGTGCTTGTGCGAGGGAAAATGGTAGAATTTACCCCTGATCATATTAATGCTTTTTACGAGTTAAGGGGAACACCATTTTGTGAATATGAAAATTTTTGTACTATGGATGCAAGACTAAGTGAATTGATTTCTTTTCTTACTGATAGAAAATGGGAATGAAAGATAAAACCAAGATAAAAGATTAACTTCCCTGCTTCCATGTTGAATGTAGAATCTAAGGCCTGACATTATTTCATCTCAAAAAAGTTATTACCTTCTTACCATCACAACAAAGTTACTAGAGATAGAGCTTGTATGAACTATTGCATTCAAAGAAAGAAATAAATATATATTGGAGTTGTCATCTATAAGAGTATTTAGACTATTGCAAGAGGTGAAATCATAGGTGGATTAGGATATACTGCCCTAATTCACACACTATGTGTATAATCTGGAGCGGAGTTTGATGACAATGAGGAGTTAGTCCATCCATTGAGGCCTATTACCAAGGCTAATATTCATACTTATGAGGCTCATGTGGGATGGAGGGGAGGAAGTAGAAGTACCGATATTCCTTCAGCTAGTCAGGATCTAACTTCTACTTCTGAGGAACCTGCTTTGCTTGATGTTATGGAGCAGTTGAAGATTCAACATGCTAGTATTGATAGGCTCCATAGCAGGATTGATAGATTAGAAGCCCGGAGAAATGTTAATGATGATTATCAGAGGAGGAGAGATATAGCTTACCATGATGCTCAGGTTAGATTTATGAGGGGAGACACTGGTGTGATATTTCCTACTTGCCCCAGCTATGTTCCTTACCGACCCGATGATGCAGATGAGGCTGAAGAAGCTGCTGATGATGATTGGTAGAGATGTGATTTCTGTTTTCATTTTATGTTATGTAGTACTTCTGTGTATTAGTTGATTGTTTCTCTATGGTCGATGTAACTTGTGATTGTAGTTAGTAATGATAATGTAATGAACTCTGTGTTTGTTTGTTTAGAGATTTGGATTGAGATTATAATGCTTATGTTAAATGTTTAAAGTTAAAGTGTTTAATATTTCTTCACCCTGCAAATCTTTATTATATATGTGAATAATGCTTCTAATTGTTTCATGTATGTAGCTGAATTTTTATTTAAAACCTGCATGCTTCAGAAGAATCAAAAGCCTGCCACAAAAAGTTAGTTTTATTTTTGTTTTTTTCTCTCATTTGTTAATTTGATATACACTGAAAAACTTAAGTTTGGGGGAGGAAAATTTAACTCTTAAATGTTCTCAATTAAAATATATTTTCAAAATCACTTTTAACATGATTTAATGTAGTTGAACTTAACTTTAGATAACTAAATTTTTTATTTTATTTAAATATCATAGAAGATTTGAATGAAAGTTTTTAGTAATAAAGGTTAGCTTTATGGGTTAAGATATTTAGTATAAGAGGATGAGATTATGGTTGACTATTTAAAGTAAAGAAAATTATACATTTGAAATGTTAAGAGGCTTAAAGGTCTATGTGAGAAGAAATGATTGTGGCTTTTATATGAATCATTTAAAAGCTAGTGTATATCTATAAAGTAAAGAAGTGTTTTCAAGTTCTAACTTTAGATAGAGGAGAGTGAAGTTCAAAATTATTAAAGGCTATCTAGATATAGTATTCCTCACAAGAAAAGAAAAAAGAGAAAAAGAGAAATAAAGGAAAAAGAAAGGATTGAAAAGCAATCATAAAATAAAAGAAAAAAAATACATGTGAGGAGAAGCTTGAGGAGATGCCTAATAAAAAATTAGCTTAACTTGAATCAACTTAAAGAAAGAGCTCTATTTCATTTCTGAATTTATAGTAAGATATTAGCATCCTTACTAATAGAGATTTCATGAACTTTTTTTTCATATGATCCTTAATGTGACAAATTATGGTTATTCTTGAAATGAATAGGAGACTAGAACACTTAGACTTGATTATTAAATGTTCTTACACTTATAGTTTCGACCTAAGTTACTAAAAATCTTTCTAAAAGTCTCACTATTATATTCATTTAAATAAAAAATCATAGTGTTCTTTAAGTGAAGTTCAGTACTATGAGTCATATTTTTATGTAGTAAAAGGATTACTTGAGAACAAATAATAGTTAAGTTTGGGGATTTTGATGCACCAAAAATAGGTTGGGTTTTTTATATATTGTTTGTGCTCATTTTTGGTGATATTGCACTTTAAAGGAAGGTATATTTCATATTTTGTTGAAATTATAATGATTTTAGGCATTTGGAGCAAAAAGAATTAAAAAGAAACAAACTTGGAGCAAAAAGAGGCAAAAACAGAAGTTCTGCATTTTGGCGCCAACGGCACCCGAATGGGCAATGACGGCGCCTTTTTACAGAGAGCCCCAATTAAAAAAGTACTCTAAGTGCTCATGGTGCCCAATGTTGGTGGAGGTCATATTCAATGTATTTAGACGACTTTCGGAGGGATTATTGAGGCATTTCTTGGGGCAATCATTCCTAGGCTATTTCAAAACAAATTTAGCCCCAGAAAACAGCAGTAGATGAGGGAGTGAGTGTAGGAAAAGGTTTGTGTGTGTGTGTGGAGAAGTCAGAGTTTTGAAATTTTAGAGAGTTTAAAGTCTAGGGTTTGGTGTAAAAGTGTTGTTTAGTGAGGAATTCTTCTCTAAAGAGTTGTAGAAGGAGTGGGAAAGTGAGAGATTTCTTCTTCTTTACTATTCTCAGAGAGAATTGTGTGTTGTTGTGAAGATAGAAAGAGATTTAAAAGAACTTCAAGGGATTTTCTTGGGGAAGGAATTGAGATAAGTTTTGTTTACTTTTTATTTTTTGTATGACTTTGCTTATATATAAATAATCCTTGTTTTGTCGTATCTTCCTTATGAATTCTAAATAGATTTCTTTGTCTTTCTCATTACAATGATAGATGGTGAAGTGATAATTTGGATTGGATTTATCATATGAATGTTAAGAAATTGTGATGATTTTTCACTTCGTACTTCATCTACTTTTTAATCTGGCCAATTGAATTGATAAAATATATTGTGAAACATACGATCCGAAAGGACTATGTGTTCCACAACAAAAGTGAAGCTTACATTCGTTGTCCATGAATGAGTGATGTGTTCATGGTAGTTGCGTACAAATAAATAATGAAATATGGTTTATTGGCCTAGAATTGGAGATTTTTGGGTGATAGACTAAAATCCCCAATTTGGTCCTAGTGTTTGAAAACTAAAGTGAGAGTTAGCCTTCAGTCGAAGGGAAGTGTGAGCTTTAGAGTGAGAGCCAGCATCCTCCTAGCCTAACCATGGATTTAGGGAAAAAACCTAGGATTAGCCAATGTTCTTTATAGCACTCAAAAGAGGGTAAGGAATAAGTGTGCTCCTATTTGGCATAATACAAGATTTTCACTAATCTTTATCATTCACTCACCATAACATCATTGTAAGGAGGAGGACACTTTCTCCAAATTTGAACATTTCAATACAAAACTTAGTGTAGTGGTAGTTAACTTTAATTTGAAGTTTAGAAAATACTTTAGTGATCTTAGAATCTTTAGTATCTTTAAACTTTAGTAACTTTAGTATTTACTTTACGTGCATTGTAATTTGAATATTGGATTTATGTGTTACGCTTTAAGGATTTACTTCCTCTCTGTGGGATCGATAACCGGAACACCGCTAGAGCCCTATATTACTTGAGCGATATGTATACTTGTGTATATGTTGGTTTCATTCTTATTAGACTGATTATACTTTATGAATAAACTGAAAATACTTATAAATACTTATTTAAGACAGCCGCGGTCACTGACCCTTTATAATGCCTATTTGGAGAAAACATTGGCATTTTTCCTAGCTTACTTCTTTATGGTGTGAGTCATCTGAGCCTTTCCCCATGCTTGGAAATCAACTCTGGCTACAACAAAATACTATTAAAAGCTCAAATATATCTTCCTCGGCTTTGAAGAGGAAATATTTTTGAGTTTGGGTGAATTTCATGATACATTGTTGTTAATTCCTCATACTTTGAGTTCCAAGGTCATGGCACCAAAACTAAAGGTAAGAGGAAGGATGCTTCATGTAATGTTAGGAAGTTTGTAAGTACAGATGCTTCTAACCAACTCAAGGATCTTCTTGCCTTAAGAAAACTAATTCCTAAGCAGATGTTCACATAGTTATGCAATCAAATTGTGGAAATCACCAAAGAGAGGACCTGATAGTTTCTTTCCTACCACATTACATCTGCCATAGTTCCCATCATCGACAAATTCTTTGAAGGAACTCATGGATGATAAGGTCTGAAATGGGTGGCGTTCAACCTTAACATGATCAACTCTTTAAATAACATACCAGAGGTTCCACAGCAAAGAAATTTTCATCTCATGGAACCTGCTTATGATGAAATTTAAAATTTTCTCATCGATGGCTGAGCTTGTGACATCAATGGAAGGTAAAAAATAAAATTTTTTTCTAGCTTCCTAATGAATAAGGTGTCCAAAGCCGGTCACTATTCAATTATGTCAAGATCATGCCCTTCATGAACCTCATTGAAGTCACCAAGGATCATGTAAAAAATTCAATATAACATCACTTAAGACATAAAAAATTCAAAAATAAATCTAAAACAACTTGAACACAAATCATTAATTGAAATTAAGTTAAATTGCAAATCATTTGAACGTTAATTTGCCCTCAAAAGCTCATGATGTCATAACTCTTAAACGGAGTGTTAGGTGAAGTGTTACTTCACTCATAGGATATTCAAATGTCCTAGTTCACTGGGCAAGATAACAAAACTTGAACTCCTGGATAATTGATTCATTATATAATTAAATTCTCTTGGACTTAAAACAATCCTAAAAGTATTGAAAAGATGTTTAAGATTCGTCTTAAGCACTTCCTTAGTACGATAGGATGTTTATAAGAACAACTGAACTTAGTTGTTCTTTGATGAAGAAAATCGTTCTCAAACCAAAACACAAGAACCTAGACGTCATAGGAAATGACTAGCTATAGGATTAGGAACTTGGTAGAAAACCATAACCCTTCCCTTAGCTTTACCTAGGAACTTGCTTTAAATGCTTAGATATTCTAAATTGTGTTTAAGTACAGCACTGGGATGACGGGAAGACCCTCCGAGTACGCTTTTATTTTATTGCAATTTACTTTCTTGCAATTTACTTTATTGCGAAATGCACTTTACTTTTCTTGCATGATAAACAAATGTTGCATGAAAACCCACACCTTTAGGGTAGCCCCTAAAACTGAAACCAAAACTAAATTAAAAGTCATTACAAGATAAAATTCACCGCCACAATATTTCAAAATATAAAACAACTTAAAATTTAATCACAAACAAAACAATAAAACCACAACTACAACTAAATTAAAATGTCTTGTTGGATGATCGGGAATACCTCGGATGTTGTAACCTACGTGTTGCTAACGGGATTTCCCACGGTCTAAATGAAAGTGTGGAACTCATTTAGTTGAGTTTAGCAAATTCATCCGGACTAAGTGAATCCGATAAAAATAACGATGCCGGAAGGATAGAGCCGTAGGATCTTAAGCCGGTGTTGTTATAATCAACTTTAAGATTTGTTTTAATTAAAACATAAAAAACACTTGGATTTTAAGATTTCTAAAACCAAACTCCCCTCTTTTCTTTTGATTACAATCTTCTAAAACTAAACCCTCTGCAACAACAAGAAGCTCGAAGCATGGTGGGCAGCACGGCCATCGTCATCAGCAAAACCTAAGTCTACTTCAGCAAAACTTTCTTAGAATTAAATAACTAAGCCATAGGACTTAGAGGTAGTTTGCCTAGTGCAACATAAATCCTCAACTCTTCGTTAGGCATTTGCATGATCATGTCATGTAAATAAAGCCCTAACCGGTCTTAGGACTCCGAGGTAGTCGTTTGGTACGACATAAACCCTCACATCTTCAAGAGCTATTTGTATGATTTTATTATACAAATATAAGTCCAAATTAATTAAAATTGGCAAGATTGAAATATCGGATAATATTAGGATTTTCTTAAATCTGAGCCAAACAATAGGATAGTTTGGGAAGTTGCCAAGATTCTTCTTGGATCCTCAGCTTCTCCTACTTCTCTTCCTTTTGGATTCCTAAAACAAAATGGTCCAAACTTGATCCATTCCCTATTGAAATTCTAAAATTCAATCCCTTGAAAACTTAAACTTTGAGATTCTTGAAAGCAGAACTACTGATTATTATCGAGAGTTTTCTTAAGTGATTCCCGTCACTTAAGATGTAATTAACTATAGGGGCTTGCCCTTATAGGGAATTTTAAGAACCCAGGTAATATAAACCCTGCTTAATTCATTGATATTAAGCAGAGGAACTTGTCGGCTTATAAAATTGGTTCATAGACCAAACGGATGTCACAAATCTTCTAGTTTATTTAACCAAGCCCCATCATCAAGCAGTGTGTCTACTCTCCGGGATAGATATACAGTTTGTGGTGCGGCGCTCGTTTATATAAACAATTCGGGATGTGAGATCAGTTTGATTTCATATTGTAAAATTTTCAAACTTAAAATTATTTTCAAAATCAAATGCTACTTTCTAAATTATATATATATATATATATATATATATATATATATATATATTTAAATCAAATTTAAAATTTAA
Organism: Papilionanthe hookeriana x Papilionanthe teres; assembly: GCA_022702705.1. Lineage (NCBI taxonomy): Eukaryota > Viridiplantae > Streptophyta > Magnoliopsida > Asparagales > Orchidaceae > Papilionanthe > Papilionanthe hookeriana x Papilionanthe teres. Next base: position 146,595,972 of record CM040427.1, read on the forward strand.
AATTCGCCGACAATTTCTGTAGACGACCCCTTTTCAAAATACAACACAACCTAAAAATATGCCGACAATTTCTGGCGACTCCGCTGGGGAAAATTCCTCTCTCCATTTTTAATCAGATAGTTCTGCTTTCAAAAATCGGTTGTGTATCCATGTCCCTAGTGGATCAAACTACCCTTCTTTCCGTTGGAACACTATGTTCATTTCTACCTTGAACAAGTACAGCCAACATTCTCTCGGATTTAAGAACCACTGTTTAGACACCCCTAAACAGAGAGGTTCCGAGATCCTTTTACCTCATTTCTGAGGTGGGGTGGACCCCCAATACGTATTAATTTAGGAGCGATCTTGCGGGTCGAGAAGTTTCTACAAGACCTTCTCTTCCTTTTCCAGTTCCTAATCAATTCCTTTTACCCTTCCTACAACTCTCCTTCTTTTAATAACTCTCTGTCTTAACGACCAAATCTTTTTGAAAAAACAATTTTCTTTTAATACCACGAATGCACTAAGATAAACGGAAATGTGTTCGGACTCTTTCTTTTTCGTCATAAGTTTTACGAAAAGAAGAAGCACGATTCGGGGACTAACACTTGGAACCTGCCCTGCAGAAATGGAAGCCCCAAAACTGATCTTCTCCTTCGTCAACGGACTCGGACTCGGTCGTGTTCGAGGACGAACCGCTCGATATTGGAATCATTCGATTCGGACAAGGATTCGGGGACACCGACATCAAAATCCCCGACGTCACTCTCTTTTCACTCACAAGCAAAGTACCAGAAACTGAGAAGCCGTTGATTGAGTTTAACCTCAAGTCAACTCATGAATTCCCTCCTCTACAAAAGATTCCAACTGAGAGGAGTACTGTTGTTTGCAGAATGACTGTTGTTGTTACCCCCACTGGTCTAGTCGTCTCTGCACCTACCCCGGCTTCTGCCAGACTAAAGGGGAAGGAAATTCAGAACTGTGATGAACCTATTACTGTGGAGGGTACAGATCTTCCTGTGAGACCTTCCGTTTTTGAGATCGGGTCTAGCTCGAGAATTCCATCACTGACATGGAATCAGAGGAGGAACAGAAATAGAAGGATTGCTAGAGAAGCCAGAGCTGCTGAAGTTGCTTTCCTGGAGGAAATCCCAGAACTGCCCGAGTATACACCGCTGCCTGAATACATACCACTTTTGGGAGGAAGTAGGTTCCATCCCCTCTCCGCCGCAGAGGATGAGGAAAATATCCGCAAGATTGCTGCTGCATTACCTCAACCCACATATTACAATGATGGTCGTAAGAAAAGGGCTAGAAATACGTCGTTTACTCGACTGCAAACCCTGATAGAAAAGTTAGCAAAGAAAGAAAAATGCCCAGTGCCAGAGATTTTAAGAAGGATAGGGCGGGTGCCGGCCAATTCCCGTCTTGGACCGCGAGTAGAACCTGCTATCGCTGCAGAAAAGCCAAATAAGAGAATGAAAGCTAGTCCACCTGTCGTTGTTTCAGGACTGCAAATTAGGGAGGATACCACCTTCCAGCATTTGGTTGACAGACCATCCGGTCCCAGACCTTCTGCTGCTAGGAGGATGGTATGACATCCCACTACCGGACAATTAAGATTAAAACAACAACCTGAGAAGGAAAGTCTCGTCAGAAGACTTGAATCGGAAGAAAGCGCTACCGCAGTGAAGGGGACTCATGAGAAGGAAACCCGACAGCTATCACATGACAACTGCAAAGATGTACAGAAAAGACCATTAGAAGATGCTATGAAAAAGCTAAGAACCGATATTCGGCGATTAGCAAGAGAAAGAGAAGAGAAATTCAGAGATGAAGTTGACTCGTCAGAGTGAATGGATGATGAATATGCAAAAATTAACATGGTTGAAACGCGAGCTTCGTAAGCTTCACAAGGTGCTCCTGCAGCCGCAGAAAGAGAGGAGTCGGAAGTAATGAGGATGCAGCTTCAAGAGAAAGATGATACGATCACCCAAATGACAAAAAGGATGGAAGTGATGGCTGTAGCCCTAGCCACTCTCCAGAGTCAGGTTCAACCCCAAAGAGAAACACCCCCAGAAGTTATTCACATTGTAGACGGAGGAAAGGAGATTACATCCATCAACGGGGAAGATCAATTAAAAAAGGACACAACCCAAAACATGATTCCAGAAAAGGATATCAAGAGCATGGTGGAACAGCAGGTGCGAGAAGCCTTGGTACAGTCAAAGAGTGGGACATCCATTCGGACGGGTAGGCCTTACCCCGAAGAATTTGACGTTGTGCAAAACCCGAAAGGCTTCGTACCACCTCTGTTCAAGACCTTTGATGGAATCGGGAACCCCCGACAGCATGTTGCACATTTTCGTGCCAGTTGTTGCAATGCCGGCGAAAGTGATGCTTTACTCTTCCGACAATTTGTCAGCAGCCTGTCAGGAATCGCCTTTGATTGGTATGCGGAATTACCGAACGGTTCGGTGAAGACATTTTCAGAATTAGAGAACCTCTTCATCAAGCAATTTGTCGGAGCTCAGAACCACATCACTATAGGTGATTTAGTGGTAGAGAAACAGAAGCCGAATGAAACTTTGGTGGACTACATACTTCGATGGAGGAATCTAAGTATGAAGTGTGAGCCACAGCTACAAGAACAACATGCAGTCGGCATTTTACTTAAGAGCGTTCATGGCCCGATAGCACTTCTCCTCAAGGGATTTACTATTAAGACTTTCGAGAAGTTGTTAAGCAAGGCCGGGAGCTTGCAAGAGGAGGCGAAGCAATTAAGTTTCACCGACAAAACGAGACAAACGAAGCACGTGAAAACTTTTGAAAAGAAGTCCGGGATCGTCGCAGTTCGTCGATAAAGGCAAGCGACCAATACAAATACCGCCGTAACGGTCACAACAAACTCAACGAGATTACCAGCGAACCCCGACCCGGCTATCGGTCATCTCGACGGTATGAACAACCGCCTCGTCCACAACGTACACTAAAGGAGCTTCTGAGCAGGGAATATCCGTTCAAGAATGAGGCAGTGCCGAAAATGTTCCGCAGTCTGATGAAGACTCCAGATTTTTAACTGTCGGAACCTAAGAGACCAGAAGAAGTCGACAAGAAAGGTGATCCCAACTTTTGCCCTTACCACCAGATGCTTGGACACAAGATAGAAGATTGTATTACTTTCAAAAGTTGGCTCGATGACAATCTTCGAAAAGGGAATATAACGATCCCGAAAGGAGTACATGAAGGAACCCCGGAAAGGAGGTTCCGTCGATGTTATCTCGACGGATCTCATTGTTCCGATAGATCCCTATGCGACTGATGATGGATGGACTACCGCTTGGACAAAGTCTTCGAAGAAGATTTTAGATCGCATCCAAACCACTTCGGTGCGAGCCTCAATTCAGAGTTCGAAACCTGTTAAGTCGGCACTATCACTTGCGATAGAAGAACCACATCAACAAGAGACGATTGAAGAAAAGAAGAAAATTGATGAAGAAGAAAAGACTGAGGCTCTTAAGGCTAGACTAGGGGCTGCTTATCCTAGGATAGTTATTTCCGATCCGGGGGAGAAATCCCTCGAACCTCTGACTCTGTATGATTATTTGCTCGCTCCGGCGGGATCTTATAATGATAAGGGTTATGGCGTTGGCTACGTTTTGACTGTTACTAACTATTACGTAACTAGCGACAACCAGCCTAATCCGGACATCGATTCCAATACAAGTGACAATTCTCGAATCATACACAATCTCAACGATCACGATGACGAGGAAGACATCCACCGGGGAGGCTACGAGAGTTCAACAAGCAATGAATCTATTTGCGAATTTCGAGGAGCTCCGGTCACAATAGAGTTAGAGCCTTCGGACTGCAGGCTAATCCAGAAGAATCTGTCATTCCGATTCAGGAGGAAACACCAGCAAACTCAATACTGGATTAAGGAGAAATTACATAAGTCAACTTAAGAAGTGGAAGAGTCCTACCTCCGAGAATGGGTCCAAAGGACAAAGGAAAGCAGGTGGTTGTTCAGGAAGAACCAACCCCCGCAGAAGAAATACCCATTCAGGAAGAAATCGAGACATATGGAAATAAAGTGGACTACAACATGCTAGCCCATCTTAGGAAACTACCGGCCAAGCTAAGCATCTATGACGCTCTCATTTTATCAAAGGAGATGAGAGAAGCTCTGATCAAGGCCTTACTTGATCCAGAAATTTGCTTAACTCAAATGACCGGAGATTCCTTAGATGAGGTTTGCTCGTTAAAGGAACAGCGAGGTGTTACCTTCACGGACAATGACCTACTACTTGGGACGGCAGACCACAACCGACCGTTGTACATTTCAGTTACAATCGGGAAGTTTACACTCTCTAGAGTATTGGTGGATCCAGGAGCATCAATCAATATAATGAATCTTCGAACGCTAGCATATTTGGAAATTGATGCTCGCGAGCTCGAAGCGTGACAAAATGCTTATTAAGAGAATTCGATCAGAAAGGAGAAAGAGCCCTCAGATCAATAACACTGCTAATGAAGACCGGTGACTTGGCAAAGACAACCGCAAAATTTCACATAATTGATTCAGAAACGTCATTCAACGCTCTACTGGGCCGACCATGGTGTTGACCTCATTTTTGATGAGGTCTTCTCTTCTTCTTTTTAGTGCTCAGGATCTAGCCTTAGGCTTTTCCTTTGACTATCTTAGAGGACTAGAATTAGGATCCACCTTCTAGAATTTCAAACCACTTCTAAACTCCCTTCAAACTCCACAAACTTGACTGTAGACCCCTAATCACCTAGAGGGTTGAAATCGAATGTGGAAGTTTAAAGGATGAGTTCTATAGGACTTTTTGGCCTTAGGAGTCGCCTACAGGTGGCCTGATGCAGTGAAGGGCTGACTTACACATACACTTACACATACACTACACTTTCACACACCTCCTAAAACCACACCCATACCCAACTTGACCTCCCGACTCATGTAGGTGATTCACATGGATGGTCCTTAACCCCTAAGCCCTTGCTAAGAGGGTTAGGAACAACATAGTGAATGCCTCAAATGAGTCCCTTCATGGCTCATGTGGGCTTGATGTGGCTTCATGGCTCAACCAAAATGATTTCATTCCACTCAAATTTACCTAATCTTCAATTTTCCAAATTTTCAATTTTTGACCCCTCGGGACCCTACACCCACCTAACCTACCCAAAGCCCTTGAAATTACCCAGATTTTTCAAATTCACCTAAATTACCCAAAATTCCCCAAAATCAATCCCAAACATTTCCAAATCACTCAAATTGATCATCCATACCCAAAAATACCAAAAATTCCAAAAATACCTCCCAATACCCTCCAAATACCCAAAATACCCCTCTTGACCCAAAAAATTCAAAAATTCAGAAAATTCCCAGAAAATTCCAGAAAATCCCAAATATTCTCAATTTCATTTTGTCCAACTACACCATGGGCCAATTTTGTCAATTTACCCTACTTTTGTCAAAACCCCCAATTTGACCCATTTTAACCCAAAGTGAACCCGATGTCAAACCAAACCTATCCAATTGACCCAAATTCTGGTCCAATTCAATTCTAAACTTCAATTCAACATTCCCAACACCAATCTAGACCAAATCCAAGTCCAATTTGATTGACATTTGGATCCAATTTCACCTTTGGCCTTAAAGCCCAATTTGGACCCATGACCCAAACCTAACCCAAAATCACCCAATTCAACTCCAATTAACCCCAAATCTTTTCTAAATCTTCCTTAGAATCCCAAAAAGCAAAACACTAACATGATTTGCCCAAAATTTAGACCCAAACCCCACTCAAATTCAACCCAAAGCTAAAAGGCCCATTTTTGACCTAAACCCAAACCTAACCCAAATGAGCCCAAACCCCAAAATCAAAGCCCAATCAAAGTCAAAACCTCCTTGAAACACTCCCATAAATATTTCTCAACATTAATTTTACATCAATTTCAACCCTAGCCCAACATTGGCCCAACTTGGCCCACTTGGACCTATATTGGCCCATTCACCAAAAGAACCCAAATTCCACCCAATTCAAACCCAAATCACTCCCAATTTGCTTCAAGTCACTCATGACACATCCATGAGCTAAACCCAACAATTATTTGGCCCAAGCCTTTACCAAAATTTCATCCCAAAATCCATTTTAAAATTCAAAAGCCCACTTTCCTTAAACCATTTTAAAAGCCCATCTAAAACCATTTCAAAAAGCCCAAAATCTACCCTAAGGCCCACATGACATCTCCACTTGCCATCCACTTAATAAAAGCCATTCCGTAAGTCCTAAATTCACCATCAAATTATTCCAAATCAAGTTTCATACAAATTTCCATCAAATTACCAAAAATTCCTAAAATCTATTTCCATGAAATTGACTCCACTTTTCCGAAGCCAAAGGTGAGCCATGCAAGCCATGGACAAGCCACATGAAGCCATGGAAGGCTTGACATGTGATCAAGCCATTAATGGCAAAAGGAGGGGCCCCTTTCCTAATCCTTCTTAAACCCTTTTTTACCTTAAGCATGTCACACACTAAACCATGCTTAGCCACCTCATCATGGATGGAGACCACACCATTCTCTCTTGGGCGACCCAAGTGACCCTTTTCGGCCAAGACCAGGCCTTGGGTGGTGAACCTAGCCCAAAACCATGGGTTGAATCATTTGAACCCAAAATGGTCTTCCCCTCATTCCATTTCAATCCAAGCTCTTTACACATGGCATTCGCCAATTGCTTGCACCAAGTCCCGCCACGACCCACCCGACCTTGAGGGTGACCCATGCCTGGCCGGCCGGCCACTGGGCCCCGGAAAACACCATGGCCGAGAGCTCACATGTGAGCCAACTTTGGAATTCTCCTCTGCCGAGCTGCCCCATCCCCAGGTGGCCATTGTAGTCGTTCTTCTCTTGCCAAGAGCAGCTGATCCCAAGCCCTAACTCTCCCTGGGAGGCCCTCCACCCTCTCCTATTTAAACACCACCCCCTCTCGGCCATGATAGGTGCAAAAACAAAACCTTAAGGAAACTCTGCCAAAATTGTTCCAGACTACTCTCCATACACAGAGCACTTGATCCCCACTGAAATCCCCCTGCCATTTCTTCTCTGTGAGCTCAATTTCAGAGTTGAAATCCAAGCCCAAAACCAGGACACTTCTCCACAGTGAGCCAATCCCCAAATTGATTGGTTCTACACCTTCACCGGACCAAAGGAAGGTGTCCACCAGCAAAAGCCCCATCTCCAGGCCACCCAGTTGCTCCAGTCTCCAAGCTTTGTGATCGAGCGTGGTCGAAATCCCACATAGAGCAATTCACCGGACCAGGAGACTTCATCCGGAGCTTGCTGGGATCCAATCGAAGGTGCAACAACCCTCGGATCGAAGCCACACTTCTCCGAGCAAAGGTATGGCCTCACTCTTCTTCCCAAGCTTCGAACATTCTCCATTTCTATTGCGTAAATTTCATCCCACATAAACCGTATGGATGTGTTCGTCTTCTCGAGACGAATCTATGGAGCATAAGAACATGAAAATCCATTGAGTATCGAGTGAGATCTTATGGATTTAGTGTGGACGGCTCTCGGGTGAGGACGCTCGGGGACGATGAACGGATGCGCGTCCATTCAATACACGCGCGGACGGACGGCTCGGATGGCGTCGGACCGGGAGACGGTACGAGAACCGCGGGCCCGGGCTGCTGACTCAAGCGGCGACATCGAATGGGAGCGCGACGCGTGTGCGTTCGGAGATGCCGAGGATGACACGGCGCCGCGTGGATAAATAGAAAATTAGGGGTATTTTCTATTTATTTAATTCCCTAAACTTCAAAAATTCATAACTTTGTGTAGGAAAATCATAAAAATAAAATAAAAATACCCTCTTGCTCGGTGAACGAGAGGAGAATAATGTGGAAAAGAAATTATTTAATTTCATCAAGTATTTTATTTTTAATAATTTATTTACTCTCTGCATATTTTTAATTCTCCATGCATGTATACAATTCACCATGGCATGAGACCATAGGGCTTTTGAAGCCTCTAAATTTGGGAACATTCCCTGAATTTTCCATAGTCAGAGGCCATCCCTATGAAAAGTTATTGATTTTTCAAATTCATGTTACTGTTTTGAGTATTTTAATTCCAATAAATAACATGTTGTGAAATAAATTCTAGGAAAATTTGGTGATGTTCCTTATGACCAGGAGGACCCTAGGAAAAATAGGTTTTGAGTTAGTTCATTTAAAACAACCCTAATTGGCTTAAACACCCAAAATGGATCTCTAATTAATTAGAGCTAACCATACATCAAATTGACTTGCAATCAATTCTCCACTGACCTTTAAGATCAGAGGAACCCACCATAAAAATTTGAGGTCGATTGGACTTGGTTAGCCCTACTAAATGGGTTGATTAAGCCACTTAGTCATTTTAAACTTTAAAAATTCATAACTTTCAAAATATCTTTCAAAAATTCACCAAATTGGTTTTGGAGCCTCTCTGATATTAGGGAAATTTAAGAAAATTAAAATTTCAATTTTCTAAAAAAGTTGATTTTTAATATTATTTTAATATTTTTAATAATTAAAAAATAATAAAAATCACAAAAATAATAAAATTCACAAAAATGTCACATTTTGAATTTTAATCACTTAGGAACAAACCCCATATTTTTCTTAGGTCTATTTAGTGAGATATTAAATTTTAAAGCTCTAGGGTAATTTAAAAATAAAAAAAAATGTATTTTCTAGCATTTTCACTAAAATAATTATAATAAATCATAGAAAAATCATAAAATTGCAAATTTTGATTCTCTGATTTCCTTGATATCAGAGAGATTTTTGAAAAATATAAAATTCATTTTTCAACATTTATTTTATTTTTAAATTAATTAACCCTCCAAAACTTAAAATAATTATAATAAAAATAATATAATTCAAAAAATCACCAAAATTGGTCCAAGTGGTCCTCATGTCGTTAGGAATGTCCCCTAATTTTCTTAGGGACAGAAACTTTCCCTTGGTGATGTTATTAAATTTTCCTTGGAAATCTCTATTTTCCACCAAAAATAATTATATAAATAAATTAAATATAGAAAAATCACATTTTCTCCTCTCATGTCTTTATTGACATATGAGTGAAGTCACATAAAAATTTCAAGTTCATTTGAGTTCAATTTAGTGAGTTATGAAATTATTAAGCTTAAAGGGTAAAGTGGTAATTAAAATTTTAATCCTTAATTAAAACTTTAGGTTTAATAAAAAAATTAATAAGTAAAATATTTGATCCTAATCTGATTTGGATGATTGAAATTTAAATAATTAAAGGGTAGAAATCCATTAAGCAATTTAAAATAATTAAACCTTAATTAAATAATTGATTAAATTTGGAAGAATAATAAAATTGGAATTATTAAAATAGGAATATTATTAGGAAGAGATTTAGTCTTTAATTTAAAAAATCCCTAAATTAATTATCTCATTAATATTCAATTCTTAATTAAAATGATAACTCAAATTCAAAACATTAAAAGACTTAATCATTAAACTAAAGTTAAATTATTAAACTCTTTTAAAATTTCAATTAAAATTAAAAATTAAATTAAATTAAAAATTAAATTAAATTAAATTAAATTGAATTGAATTAAATTAAATTAAATTAAATTAAAATTGAAAGTTGAATTAAATTAAAGATTAAATTAAATTAAATTAAATAAACAAATTAAATTAAATTAAATGAATTAAATTAAATTAAATTAAATTAATAAAATCAAATTAAATTAAGTTAAATCAAATTAAAGAATAAATTAAATGAATAAATTAAATTAAAGTAAATTAAATTAAATTAAATTAAATTAAATTAAATTAAGTAAATTGAATTAAATTAAATTAAATTAAAATTAAATTAAATTAAATTAAATCAAAATTAAATTAAAATTAAATCAAATCAAACTAAATTAAGTTAAATCAAACCAAATTAAATTAAATTAAATTAAATTAAATTAAATTAAATTAAATTAAATTAAGTTGAATTAAATATAACATCACCAAAGACATAAAGAATTCAAAATAAATCTAAAATAACTTGAACACTATTCCAAATTTAAACCCATTAATTGAAATTAAACTAAATCACAAACCATTTAAACACCAATTTACCCTCGAAAGCTTTAGTTATCATAACTCCTAAACAGAATATTAAATGAAATGTTACTTCACCTATAGGATATTCAAATGTCCCAGTTCATTGAGCAAGATAACAAAACTTGAGATTCTTGGACGATTAATTCATTTGTATAATTAAATTTATTTGGATTTAAAACAATTCTAGCAATATTGAAAAGATGTTTAAGATTCTTCTTAAACACTTTCTCAATATAATAGGATGTTTATAAGAACAATTGAATTTAATTGTTCTTTGATGAAGAAAATCGTCTTCGAACCAAAACACAAGGAACTTAGACGTCATAGGAAATGACTAGCTATATGATTAGGAACTTGGTAGAAAACCATAACCCTTACCTTAGCTTTACCTAGGAACTTGCTCAAATATTCTAATTGTGTTTTAAGTGCGGCTTGGGATGACGGGAAGACCCTCCGGGTACGCTTTTGTTTTATTGCGATTTATTTTCTTGCAATTTACATTATTGCAATTTATTTAACTGCATTGCACTTACTTTTCTTGCATGATAAACAACTGTTGCATGAAACCCACACCTTTAGGATAGTCCCTAAAATTGGAACCAAAACTAAATTAAAAGCCATCGCAAGATAAAATTCACCTCCACAACATTTCAAAATATAAAACAACTCAAAATTTAATCACAAACAGAACACAAAACTACAATTACAACTAAATTAAAACGTCCTGTTGGATGATCGGGAATACCTCGGATGATGTAACCTACGTGTTGCTAACGGGATTTCCCGCGGTCTAAATGAAAGTGTGGAACTCATTTAGTTGAGTTTAGCAAATTCATCTGGACTAAGTGAATTCGATAAAAATAATGATGCCGGAAGGATGGAACCGTGGGATCTTAACCGGTGTCGTTATAATCAACTTTAAGATTTGTTTTAATTAAAACACAAAAAAAAACACTTAGAAATTAAGATTTTCTCTAAACCAAAACACTTTTCTCATCCCCTGATTTATGACTTCTATAACTAAACCTCTGCAACAACAAGGAGCTCGGAGCATGGTGGGCAGCACGGCCATCGTCATCGGCGAAACCCGAGTCTACTTCAGACAAAACTTTCCTAGAATTAAATAACAAAGCCATAAGACTTCGAGGTAGTTTGCACTAGTGCAACATAAATCCTCAACTCTTCGTTAGGCATTTACCTTGTAAATTAAGCCCTAACCGGTCTTAGGATTCCGAGGTAGTCGTCCGATACGACATAAACCCTCACATCTTCGAAATTTATTTGTATGATTACGTCATATAAATATAAGCCCTAATTAATTAAAATTAGCGAGATTGAAATACTAAATAAACATTAGGATTTTCCTTAATCCAAGCCAAACAATAGGATAGTCGGGAAATTACCGAAGTTCACTTCGAATCTGTGATTTCTCCTACTTTTCTTCCTTTGAATTCCCAAAACAAAATGTTCCAAATTCGATCCATTCCCTATTGAAATTCCAAAATTCAATCCTTTGAGAACTTAAACTTTGAAACCCTTGAGAGCAGAATTATTGATTATTATCGAGAGTTTTCTTAAGTGATTCCCGTCACCTAAGATGTAATTAACTATAGGGGCTTGCCCTTATAGGGAATTTTAAAGAACACAGGTAATATAAACCATGTTTAATGCTTTCATATTAAGCGAGGGAATTTGTCGGCTTATAAAATTGGTTCGCGGACCAAACGGATGTCACAAATCTTCTAGTTTATTTAATCGAGCTCCACCATCAGCGTTGTATCTATCCTTAGGGATAGATACACGGTTCGTGGTGCGGTGCTCGTTTATATAAACTATTTGGGATGTGAGATCGGTTTAATCTTATATCTTAAAACCTTCAAATTTAAAATTATTTTCAAAATCAAATACTACTTTTCAAAATTATTTATTTAAACTAAATTAAAAATTCGCCGACAACTTCTGTTAGGCGACCCCCTTTTCAAAATAAAAACACACAACCTAAAAATATGCCGACAAATTTCTGGCGACTCCGCTGGGGAAAATTCCTCTCTCCATTATAATCAGATAATTCTGCTTTCAAAAATCGGTAGTGCATCCATGTCCTTAATGGATCAAGCTACCCTTCTTTCCGTTGGAATACTATGTTCATTTCTACCGTGAACAAGTATAGCCAACATTCTCTCGAATTTAGGAGCCACTTGTTTAGACACCCCTAAACGGAGAGGTTCCGAGATCCTTTTACCTCATTTCTGAGGCGGGGTGGGCCCCCAATAGGTGTTAGTTTAGGAGTGATCCTTCGAGTCGAGAAGTCTTGCATAAGACCTTCTTTTCCTTTCCAACTCCGAATCGGATTCCTTACCTTCTCTACACCTTTAAACATTCCGTTCTAAATAAACAAATCCTTTAATAAATGATTCTTTTAATAAATGATTCCTTCTTATAAATACATGAACAAGAATGAGTTCGGACTCTTTTCAATTCCTTTCTTTTCGTCCTAAAGAAAAGAAGCATAACTTGGGACTGACAACCGAATCTACCCTGCTAGAAATGGAAGCCCCAAAGCCGATTTTCTCCTTCACCAATGGATCGGACTTCGCTATCTATAAGGATGAGCTGCCCGACAATGGGATCATCCGATTTGGACAAGGATTTGAAAACACGAATGTCAAGATCACCGACGTTTCCCTCTTTGCACTGACGAACAAGGTATCTGAAGCTAAGAAGCCGCTGATTGAGTTCAACCGTAGGTCGACTCAAGAGTTTCCTCCCCTACAAAAGATCCCGACTGAGAGGAGTACTGCTGTCCGCAGGAGGACTGTCCTTACTACCCCCACTGGTCTAGTTGTTTCTGCACCTACCCCGACTTCTGCCAAATTAAAGGGGAAAGAAATCCAGAATTATGGTAAACCTGTTACCGTGGAGGGTACAGATCTTCCTGTGAGACCTTCTATTTTCGAAATCGGGTCCAAGTCTCAAGAATTCCATCACCGACGAGGACCCAAAGAAGAAACGAAGTAGAAGGATCGCTGCAGAAGCCAGAGCTGCTGAAATTGCTTTCCTGGAGGAAATCCCAGAACTGCCTGAATATACACCGCTGCCTGAATACATACCACTTTTGGGAGGAAGCAGGTTCCATCCCCTCTCCGCCGCAGAGGATGAAGAAAATGTTCGCAAGATTGCTGCCGCATTGCCTCAGCCCGCATATTACAACGATAGCCGCAAGAAAAGGACTAGAACTACGCCGTTTGCTCGACTGTAAACTTTGATAGAGAAGTTAGCAAAGAAGGAAAAGTGCCCCGTATCGGAGATTCTACGAAGGATAGGGCGGGTGCCAATCAAATCCCGTCTTGGACCCCGAGTAGAACCCGCCATCATGACGTAAAAGCCAAGTAAAAGAATGAAGGCTAATCCGCCCGTCGTTGTTTCGGGGTTGCAGATTAGGAGGATACCACCTTCCAAGCATTTGGTCGACGGACCATCCGGTCCTAGACCTTCTACCGCTAGAAGGATGGTATGGCGTCCCACTACCGGACGATTAAGATTGAAACAACGGCTCGAGAAGGAAAGTCTCGTCGGGAGACTTGAATGCGAAGAAAGCGCCACTCGCGGTAAAGGGGACTCGTGAGAAGGGGACCCGGCAGCTATCGCACGACAACCGCGAGGACGCACAGAAAGGCCCGCTAGAAGATGCCATGGAAAAGTTGAGAACTGATATTCGACGACTAGCAAAAGAAAGAGAGGAGAAATTTGGAGACGAGATTGATTCATCGGAATTCATGGACGATGATTATGCAGAAATCAACATGGTCGAAACACGAGCTTCATCAGCTTCACAAGGTGCTCCTGCAGCCGCAGAAAGAGAGGAGCCGGAAGTGATGAGAAGACAGCTTCAAGAGAGAGACGATACGATCGCCCAAATGGCGAAGAGGATGGAAGAGATGGCTATAGCTCTAGCCACTCTCCAAAGTCAAGTGCAACCCCAAAGAGAGACGCCCCCAGAGGACATTCACATTGTAGACGGAGGAAAGGAGATTACATCCGTCAACGGGGACGATCAGCTGAAGAAAGATACGACACAAAGCATGATTCCGAGAAAAGATATCAAGAACTTGGTGGAACGACGAGTGCGAGAAGCCTTAGCACAATCGAAGAGCGGGACATCCATTCGAACGGGTAGACCTTACCGGAAGAATTCGACGTCGTCCAATACCCGAAAGGCTTCGTACCACCTCCGTTCAAGACCTTCGACGGAATCGGGAATCCCCGACGAGCATGTTGCACACTTTCGTGCCGGTTGTTGCAATGCCGGCGGGAGCGATGCATTACTCTTCCGACAGCTCGTCGGTAGCTCGTCGGGGATCGCCTTCGACTGGTATGCAGAATTACCAAATGGTTCGGTGAAGACGTTCTCAGAACTAGAGAACCTCTTCATCAAGCGATTCGCCGGAGCTCAGCACCACATCACTATAGGTGATTTAGTGGTAGATAAACAAAAGCCTAACGAAACTTTGGTGGATTACATACTTCGATGGAGGAACTTAAGCATGAAGTGTGAACCACAACTACAAGAACAACATGCAGTCGGCATCTTACTTAAAAGCATTCACGGCCCGATAGCACTTCTCCTCAAAGGATTCACTATTAAGACTTTTGAGAAGTTGTTAAGCAAGGCCGGGAGCTTGCAAGAGGAGGCGAAGCAATTAAGTTTCGCCGACAAGACAGACAAGAAAAAGCCTGTGAAGACTTTCGAAAAGAAATCCGGGATCGTTGCAGCAGTCGACAAAGGCAAGCAACCAATGCAAATATCGTCCAAACGGCCGCAGCAACCTAAACAGAATTATCAACAACCCCGACCCAGCTATCAGTCATCTCCACTGTATGAACAACCGCCTCGTTCTCAACGTACATTAAGGGAGCTTCTGAGCAGGGAATATCCGTTCAAGAATGAAGCGATGCCGAAAATGTTCCGTAGTCGATGAAGTCTCCGGATTTCCAGTGCCACGAGCCTAAAAGACCAGAGGAAGTTAACAAGAAAGGTGATCCCAACTTTTGCCCCTACCACCGGATGCTTGGGCACAAGATAGAAGATTGCATTACCTTCAAAAGTTGGCTCAACGACAACCTTCGGAAAGGGAATATAACGATCCCGAAGGAGTACATGAAGGAACCCCGTAAAGGAGGTTCCGTCAATGTTGTCTCGACCGATCCCATCATTCCGATAGATCCCTATGCGACCGACGATGGATGGACTACCGCTTGGACAAGGTCTTCGAAAAGATTTTAGACAACGATCCAAACCGCTTCGGTGCGAGCTTCAATTCGTAGTTCGAAACCTCGCTAAGTCGGTACTATCACTTGCGATAGAAGAACCACCTCAACAAGAGACGATTGAAGAGAAGAAGAAAATTGACGAAGAAGAGAGGACCGAGACTCCTAAGGCTGGACTAGGGGCCGCTTATCCTAGGATAGTTGTTTCGATTCGGGGAGAAATCCCTCGAACCTCCGACTCGTATGATTATCCGCTCACTTCGGTGGGATCATATAATGATAAGGGTGATGGCGTTGGCTACGTTTTGATCGTTTCTAACGATTACGTAACTAGCGACAATCCGGACATCGATTTCGATACCAACGACAATTCTCAAATCATACACAATCTCGACGATCAAAATAACGAAGAAGACATCCATCAAGGAGGCTACGAGAGTTCAACAAGCAACGAAGCTATCTGCGAGTTTCGAGGAGCTCCGATCACAATAGAGTTAGAGCCTTCGGACTGCGAAGCTAATCCGGAAGGGCTCGTCGTTCCGATCCGGGAAGAAACACCAAGCAAGCTCAACACTAGATTCGAAGAAATTACGAAGTCAACTTAAGAAGTGGAAGAGTTCTACCTCCGAGAATGGGTCCAAAGGACAAAGGAAAGCGGTGGTTGTTCAAGAAGAACCAACCCCAGCAGAAGAAATACCCGATCGAGGAGAAGCCGAGACACATGGAAATAAAGTGGACTACAACGTGCTAGCCCATCTTAGGAAACTACCGGCCAAGCCGAGCATCTACGATGCTCTCATCTTATCAAAGGAGATGAGAGAAGCTCCGATCAAGGCCTTACTTGATCCGAAATTTGCTTAGCTCAAATGGCCGGAGATTCCTTAGATGAGGTTTGCTCGTTAAAGGAACGACGAGGTGTCACCTTCACGGACAATGACCTACTACTTGGGATGCGGACCACAACCGACCGTTGTACATTTCAGTTACAATTGGGAAATTTACGCTCTCCAGAGTATTGGTGGATCCAGGAGCATCAATAAATATAATGAGTCTTCGGACACTAGCATATTTGGAAATTGATGCTCGCGAGCTCGAAGCCGACAAAATGTTATTAAGAGGATTCAACCAGAAAGGAGAAAGAGCCCTCGGGTCAATAACGCTACTAATGAAGACCGGTGACTTAGCAAAGACAACCGCAAAATTTCACATAATTGATTCGAAACGTCGTTCAACGCTCTACTTGGGCCGACCATGGATACATGAAAACAGGATGGTACCATCATCTCTACATCAGTGCATCAAATACTACGATGGAGGGGAACAGTGAATTAAAGGTGACTTGCAACCATTCTCCGTACATGAGATTGGAATCCATGAAGACACAACTTATTATGCACCACCGAAGAAAACAATCTTCTCCAGAGATACCGTAACAAATGAAGTAAAGAAAGTTCAGGACAACGAAGAGCTCGAGTTCTAGTCCAACGATCACTCACCACTCCCTTCCGCAAGATGGTGAAGGTTTCTCCACGACTCACATCCGAGGTCGAGGCCGGGGACGAGGCCGTGGTAGAGACGCTAGGACAGTTGGACAGAGGAAACCAGCCATCAATGTTGATTGGGGAGATAGTTCTGAAGAAGAAAAAAAAATCAAACAAGAAGCAGCGACTATAAGTCGGAAAAAGCCGCAATTTAAGATCTCTCTCGAAGATGAGAGGAATGAAGAATATAAATCAATGTACGAGAAGATTAACCACAACGTACATACTATGACCCTAACCCCGATCCATTCTAACAAGATCGAGGGTATGGTGGTCAAAGAGGTACGTAGTAGCGGTGCAAAGCCAATCAAATTCTACCGTGGTACTTCTTCCTCCAAAACTGAAAATAATGTACAATTTGAAGATGTCACTTCATCAGAATTAATGGAATTACCTTTTGAGTGGTACTCTCCTCGTGTTCAAAATTTAATTCAACGTGGTTTCTTACCTCGACAATGGACAAAAGGCCAATCACAACATTTTGAAAAATTATGGAATAATTCCGGTCGTCCACCCAATTCAAAGCATGGTATCGGATTCGGCACAGTAGGATCAGTTGACGATACTGAATTTTGCTTGGTTGTCACTTGCGAATCTAATGAAAACTGCATGGAAACTACAGACGAACTCGAAGATTTACAAATTGGAGACGCTCCACCAGAATTCGAAGAAGAAATTAAATCTACAATAGATGAGTTAACGGAAGTTAACTTAGGTACTAGCGAAGAGCCTAGACCTACCTTTGTTAGCTCCTTACTCAATAAAGAAGACTCCGAAGAAATAATCAAGTTATTAATGGAATTTAAAGACTGTTTTGCTTGGAACTACGATGAAATGCCAGGATTAGCTCCAGAGGTCGCAGTTCATATGCTAGGAGTGGATCCTCCTTCTGTCCCATTCAGACAAGGTCCCAGAAGAATGCGTCTAGAAATCGAACAACAAGTCATAGCCGAAGTTAAAAAGCTAATAGACGCTAAATTTTTCCGTGAAGAACAATACCCGACTTGGTTAGCCAATGTGGTGCCGATCGTAAAGAAGAATGGTCGGATCGAATTTGTGTGGACTTCGGAGATTTAAACAAGGCATGTCCAAAAGATGAATTCCCTCTACCGATCCCGAATTAATGATCGACATTGCTTCGACACATGAAATATTTTCATTCATGGATGGATCTTCGGGATACAACCGGATAAAAATGGCTCCGTGAAGATGAAAAGCTTACGGCATTCGTAACGCCGATCGGAGTATTTTGCTACACGGTGATGCCATTCGGACCGAAGAACGCAGGAGCAACCTACCGGAGAGCAATGACAAGAATTTTTGATGATCTCATCCATAATCGAGTTGAATGCTACGTGGACGATGTGGTCATCAAAAGCAAAGTAAAGGAAAACCACTCGTATGATTTGAGAATTGTTTTCGAACGATTAAGACAATTTAACCTTAAGATGAATCCCTTAAAATGCGCCTTCGGCGTCACCTCCGGGAAATTCTTAGGATTCGTTGTCCGACATCGTGGAATTGAAATCGACCCGGAAAAGATTAAAGCTATCTTAGAAATGCCGCCTCCCAAAACCTTAAAACAACTACGATCTTTTTAAGGGAAGCTGGCATATCTTCGACGCTTTATCTCAAACTTGTCAGGTAGGTGTCAACCTTTCTCGGCACTAGTTAAAAAGGACGCCAAATTTATTCGGGAAGAGAAATGCCGGAAGGCCTTCGAGGACATTAAACAATATTTAATGACACCTCCTGTCTTAGCGACCCTGGGCCTCGGGTAGACCGTCGATACTTTACACCGCGGCTTTAGACGACTCTCTCGGAGCCCCGTTAGCCTGAGTCAATGATGAGGGTAAAGAAAATGCTCTTTACTACTTAAGCCGTCGTTTACTTCCGATGGAAATAAGGTATCCCGCAATTGAAAAGCATTGTTTGGCCTCGATCTTTGCCGCTCAAAAGCTCGGTGCACTACATGCTTTCTCATAAGGTCAACCTCGATCTCGAAGTTTAATCCATTGCAATACTTGATGACTCGTCCGAGCACTTTCCGCGGACTTGCCGGATGGTCAATGATATTATTGCAATTCGACATAACTTTCGTGCCTCTTCGTGCCGTAAAGGGACAAGTCTTAGCGGACTTCCTCGCGAGCACACCCTTTGTCGGCGAATCTCCTCTCAATGACGATCTACCAGATGAACAAATAATGAGCATAGAAGATCCTGATGATCGACGTTGGGAATTATATTTCGACGGAGCATCTTCAGCACACAAAGACTAAGAATCGCAGGTGATAGTGCCCGGTAAGGCAGAAATCGGGCTAATCTTTATAACACCGGAGCGGGGGATGTTAAGATACTCCTACCACTTAACGTAACCATGTACAAACAACGAAGCGAGAATACGAAGCCCTCATAACGGGATCGGAATTAACCATTCAAATGGGGATAACGAGACATCAACATCTACGGGGATTCACGAGTTAATCATTCGACAGATCGCCGGACAGTACAGAATTCTAAAGCCAAGACTCGAGCAATACTTCCAGTATGCCATACAGTTGTTGGAATAAATTCCAAATGTGACGATCTACAAAATTCCCAGAAAAGAAAATGTTTTAGCAGATGCTTTAGCCCGTCTCGCAAAAGAATTTGCTCGTTTGCAAGATGAATCGGTGGAAGTGTCGGTTCACGGACGTCGAGTCCTATCACGACTCGACATAGACACGATACGAAATCGAAAAAGAAAAAGGATCAGTTGCAACAGTGACAGAAAACACAGAAGATTGGCGACAGCCATTAGTAGACTACCTGCAAACAGGAAAGCTACCAGATGATAGGTCGCTGGCCCATCAGGTCAAGAAAAGAACTCTGTCTTACGCATTAATAAACAATACATTGTACAGAAGGTCTTTTGATCAAATGTGGCTAAGGTGCCTAAGCGGGTCTGAGGCCCGTGAAATTGTTAAAGAGGTGCATTCAGGACTCCGTGGCGCTCACCGAGTAGGTCCGAAGATGAAAATGAAAATTAAAAGACTAGGGTACTACTGGCCCTCAATGATGACCGACTGCATGAAAATCGCCAAGAGCTGTCACCAATGCCAAGTGCACGGAGTGGTTCTACACCAGCCTCCAAATGTGCTACATCCGACAATTGCGTCGTGGCCATTTGAATGTTGGGGCATAGATATAGTGGGTCCGATAGAACCACCATCTTCGAAAGGACATCGCTTCATTCTTGCGGCTACAGATTACTTTTCCAAGTGGGCAGAGGCAGTTCCACTTAGAGAAGTGAAAGCACACCACGTGCTACAGTTTTTTAAGAACCAAGTTGTCTACCGTTTCGGAGTGCCACGCAGGATTATCTCGGATAATGGGTCAGCATTCAGAAGCACACAAATCAACAATTTTGTCAGGAGACACGGAATCGACTGGCGATACTCAACAATTTACTACCCAAGAGCAAACGGCCTCGCTGAGGCTTTTAATAAAACCCTCGTTCAAATCTTAAAGAAAACTTTGGACGATAATAAGAGAAATTGGCACGAGAAGTTGTTAGAAGCTTTATGGGCCTACCGGAAAACCTTCAGAACTCCTACTCAAGCTACACCTTACGCTCTGGTGTATGGGTCCGAGGCAAGTGTTACCTTTAGAGGTTCGGCTTCCTTCACTCGAATTGCGAGTTGCAAATAAAATCACGACGAAGAGAACGCCGAATTACGACTAGAAGAATTAGAAAGCCCGGAAGGGAAAAGACTTGCGCAGCGCAACAAAATTTAGAACTATACCAAGCTAAGTTGGTTCAAGCCCATGACAAACTGGTCCGCCCAAGAACCTTCAAAGTTGGTGACTTAGTTCTCGTTCTCAAGAGACCTATTCTTGCACACCGCAAGATAGGAGGAAAGTTTGAACCCACTTGGGAAGGGTCGTTTGTGGTTGAAGCAAGTATACTCGGGAGGTTCCTACCAGCCTAGTGAATTGCCGGGGAGAACGACATATGCTTCCGATCAACGGACGATACTTGAAAAAGTATTATGCTACTCGATGTTTCGAAGGAATGAATTCTTCATCCCTAAGAAACACGGGCGAAGTAATTACTTATGATTGGGTCCGAACCCAAAAATAATAAAATGTGCTAAAATAAATAAAATCATGATAATTAAGTTTTCCTTGTTTTCTTTTCCAAATCAAAATCTCTCCCCTGATCTTATCCTACTTCATTCCTGTTAAATTTGAAAATAAAAAAATATATATAAAAAAAAATGTGTGTCTTTAATAAACATTTTCTTAATGTTCTTGTTCTTAGTACAGCCCCTGATCCTTTTCCTTGTCTTTTCGCAGGGAAATGTCGAACGGGCGGTTGGTCCTGAACTTTAAGAATGGCGTAAGCCTTGCACTCGATGAAAAGAGGGTGAAAGATGGAGCGATAATCGAGATTGACTCGGATTTCGCACCAGCGGGCCTACAAGACGAGGAAAGTGACTCGGGTCCCGCTGACCGAGAAGAACCGCCCGGCAGACAGAGTGATGAAAGTGGGTGGCCCAAGCCACCAATCCAAAGACCAAGAAAAGAAAAACAAACGCTGAAGAAGACAAGAGAATCAAGTCTGTAGTCGCTACAGCAGAAGGCAGGCTTGTCAGCGTCGCGCCCACAGAAACTCAGGAAGTTCGAAGAGCTACTCTCACAGCAACACAACGAAGAAATAAGAATCGCCGTATTCGTAAGATGTTAACAAAACTAGCTGCGGACCAGCGCGACGAAACAGTTGCTAATGCCAGTACATACACTTCAAGGACACCGGTTCACCGGGAACTCCGAAGAAAGGAGGCCAGCTCCTAGGATAACGAAAAGAACCGGGGAAATCTCAAAAAGATCGAAGAAAGAAGGCTACCACGCCACCGGATAGAACCACCGCGTAATGCATGACCTTGTTGCGAAGCAACCCCGGGGATGTCCCGACCGGCATCATCCCCGAGGAGCCGAGGTATGCGGGAGAACGTGAAGGGATTGAGCCGTATATCCCACAATATGTCACCGAGGCCTCGCCATCCGCAGATCATTCCGGAATACGAGCCGGAGAGAATGCGGAATGTTGAAAAGAAAACCTTTGAATACTTCGAGAGAATTAAAGGCGGAAGAATCAATATACTAGAGGACCTCGAGCTACATACGGACGTATTCTCGGAGTATGAACAACGACAAATCGTGGATTGCATCCGGGATTTGAAAAGAATGGGCCGAGCGGGCCGCCTAAGGGAAAACACATACTCGGAACCCCGGAGATGGATGCCGGGGAAGGGAAGAATCACAATACAATGTGGATGTCGTTACAACTTTGCGGAGGACAGGAAGGGAAACCCACCAGGAATACTCCATCATGGGCAAGTGGATCCGATGCCATTAATCATCAAGAGAATGGTAAAGAGATTGATAACATGGAGGGTACTTCCAGCAGATTGCATACCTAATAGCTGCATTATTAACATCTACAAGCAGGGTGACTGCATACCCCCACACATAGATCATCACGACTTTGTCAGACCTTTCTGCACGGTTTCTTTTCTGAATGAATGTAATATCATGTTCGGATCTGACCTCCGGATAGCAGGCCTAGGTGAGTTCCGAGGGCCAGTGAAGATACCATTACCGGTAGGTTCCGTCATGATACCGAAGGGCAACGGAGCGGATGTCGCTAAGTATTGCATACCAGGAGTACCGGTGAAGCGAATCTCGGCTACTTTCGAAGGATGGACGACGGGAAGACACCTTACCATTTCCGGCCGGACCCGTAGCTAGAGAGCCTCCGGCCTTACGAGTCGTGAGTTACATGGAAAATATCACACCTCCAATGTACATCCGTACGGCATCCTTGCCAAGGATGGCTTGGAAGGTGATGTTATTGACCATGTACCCCACTATTCAGACATGAATTTTTGACAGATGCTTCTTTGGATGGATCGATGAAGATCATACATAGTCCGTTTTGAGTCTACATGGATTGTATGAAATATATGCCAGATCAAGTTGTATGATGTATCTTCGACATGATTGGAATGAAAGTGACCATGTCACATTTTTGGCCTTCACCTCTTTTTGTGCAAATTGACTGGGAAACGCCATTAAAGTTAAATGAACTTTGAACAAAGAACATAAAAGAAACAAAAAGAATAAAAGAAAACTTTCCTTAAAAATTTAAAAATGATGAACACCAAATTAACATGGACACTAAACAAACGATAAAATAAATTTGAATCGTTAAAGGACAAACAAAATGAACATAGATTTCAAATTCCAAATCCACTCTCGATCAAATTTCAAATTTGATCTTTCCAAATTTCAAATCGAATTTCAATCAAATTCCAAATCCACTCTCGATCAAATTTCAAATTTGATCTTTCCAAATTTCAAATCGAATTTCAATCAAATTTCAAATCCAATCTCGATCAAATTTCAAATTTGATCTTCCAAATTTCAAATCAAATCTAAATCAAATCTCAAATTCAATCTTTCCAGATTCCAAATCAAATCTCAATCAAATTCAAATTCAATCTTTCCAAATTTCAAATCAAATCTCAATCAAAATCAAACTTTTTGGGTCAAGGATTTTACATCCAAGACTGCATTGCTTTAGGATTCTTTCCCTATTGCAATGAAATACATCAAAATCAAACTTTTGGGGTTGAGGATTTTACATCCGAGACTGCATTGCTTTAGGATTCTTTCCCTATTGCAATGAAATACGTCGAAATCAAACTTTTTGGGGTTGAGGATTTTACATCCGAGACTGCATTGCTTTAGGATTCTTTCCCTATTGCAATGAAGTACATCAAAGATCAAACTCTCGAGGTTAAGGATTTTACATCCAATACCGCATTGCTCTGAGATCTCTCCTCATTGTAATGATTCAATCCAATCAATTCAATTTTCTTTTGAGGTTGAAGATGTTACATCTAAAACCACAAAAATCCAATCTTCATTTTAAGTCTAAATCCCTTCAAATTAATCTTGACAAAACTTCAATCTAAATTGAAACTCCAAATTGAAATCTAAACTCACACATCGAAACTTAAATTGAAAAAAATAAAATCTAAATTGAATTTTCCCCGGATCATGTGATTTGGAATTCACCTCCTTTTCCTTTCCCGGCCGAGAGTTCGGGAATCTCCGGTTTCGGAGATATGCTTGACACTCCCCAACGGAAACTTTTCCACTTCGTCCTAAGTTTGTCACTTGGACATCCGTGTTGGTTTTCGTCGATCGCTTCGGTCAACACCAATACGCGCGGTGTGCTCCGTCAGCTCACCACACCTATTGGGGGTCCATTTGTTGACCTCATTTTTGATGAGGTCTTCTCTTCTTCTTTTTAGTGCTCAGGATCTAGCCTTAGGCTTTTCCTTTGACTATCTTAGAGGACTAGAATTGGGATCCACCTTCTAGAATTTCAAACCACTTCTAAACTCCCTTCAAACTCCACAAACTTGATCGTAGACCCCTAATCACCTAGAGGGTTGAAATCAAATGTGGAAGTTTAAAGGATGAGTTCCTATAGGACTTTTTGGCCTTAGGAGCGCCTTACAGGTGGCTCGGTGCAGTGAAGGGCTGACTTACACATACACTTACACATACACTACACTTTTACACACCTCCTAAAACAACACCCACACCCAACTTGACCTCCTGACTCATGTAGGTGATTCACATGGATGGTCCTTATCCCCTAAGCCCTTGGCTAAGAGGGTTAGGAACAACATAGTGAATGCCTCAAATGAGTCCCTTCATGGCTCATGTGGGCTTGATGTAGCTTCATGGCTCAACCAAAATGATTTCATTCCACTCAAATTTACCCAATCTTCAATTTTCCAAATTTTCAATTTTTGACCCCTCGGGACCCTACACCCGCCTAACCTACCCAAAGCCCTTGAAATTACCCAGATTTTTCAAAATCACCTAAATTACCCAAAATTCCCCAAAATCAATCCCAAACATTTCCACATCACTCAAATTGATCATCCATACCCAAAAATACCAAAAATTCCAAAAATACCTCCCAATACCCTCCAAATACCCAAAATACCCCTCTTGACCCAAAAAATTCAAAAATTCAGAAAATTCCCAGAAAAATTCCAGAAAATCCCAAATATTCCCAAAGTGAACCCAATGTCAAACCAAACCTATCCAATTGACCCAAATTCTGGTCCAATTCAATTCTAAACTTCAATTCAACATTCCCAACACCAATCTAGACCAAATCCAAATCCAATTTGATTGACATTTGGATCCAATTTCACCTTTGGCCTTAAAGCCCAATTTGGACCCATGACCCAAACCTAACCCAAACTCACCCAATTCAACTCCAATTAACCCCAAATCTTTTCTAAATCTTCCTTAGCATCCCCACAAGCAAAATAATAACATGATTTGCCCAAAATTTAGACCCAAACCCCACTCAAATTCAACCCAAAGCTAAAAGGCCCATTTTTGACCTAAACCCAAACCTAACCCAAATGAGCCCAAACCCCAAAATCAAAGCCCAATCAAAGTCAAAACCTCCTTGAAACACTCCCATAAATATTTCTCAACATTAATTTTACATCAATTTCAACCCTAGCCCAACATTGGCCCAACTTGGCCCACTTGGACCTATATTGGCCCATTCACCAAAAGAACCCAAATTCAACCCAATTCAAACCCAAATCACTCCCAATTTGCTTCAAGTCACTCATGACACATCCATGAGCTAAACCCAACAATTATTTGGCCCAAGCCTTTACCAAAATTTCATCCCAAAATCCATTTTAAAATTCAAAAGCCCACTTTCCTTAAACCATTTTAAAAGCCCATCTAAAACCATTTCAAAAAGCCCAAAATCTACCCTAAGGGCCACATGACATCTCCACTTGCCATCCACTTAATAAAAGCCATTCCCTAAGTCCTAAATTCACCATCAAATTATTCCAAATCAAGTTTCATACAAATTTCCATCAAATTACCAAAAATTCCTAAAATCTATTTCCATGAAATTGACTCCACTTTTCCCAAGCCAAAGGCGAGCCATGCAAGCAATGGACAAGCCACATGAAGCCATGGAAGGCTTGACATGTGATCAAGCCATTAATGGCAAATGGAGGGGCCCCTTTCCTAATCCTTCTTAAACCCTTTTTTACCTTAAGCATGTCACACACTAAACCATGCTTAGCCACCTCATCATGGATGGAGACCACACCATTCTCTCTTGGGCGACCCAAGTGACCCTTTTCGGCCCAAGACCGGGCCTTGGGTGGTGAACCTAGCCCAAAACCATGGGTTGACTCATTTGAACCCAAAATGGTCTTCCCCCATTCCATTTCAATCCAAGCTCTTTACACATGGCATTTGCCAATTGCTTGCACCAAGTCCCGACCACGACCCACCTGACCTTGAGGGTGACCCATGCTCGGCCGGCCGGCCACCAGTGCCGCCGGAAAACACCATGGCCGAGAGCTCACATGTGAGCCAACTTTGGAATTCTCCCTCGCTGAGCTGCCCCATCCCCAGTGGCCATTTTAGCTCGTTCTTCTCTTGCCAAGAGCAGGTGATCCCAAGCCCTAACTCTCCACGGGAGGCCCTCCACCCTCTCCTATTTAAACACCACCCCCTCTCGGCCATGAGAGGTGCTAAAACAAAACCTTAAGGAAACTTCGCCAAAATTGTTCCGGACTACTCTCCATACACGAGCACTTGATCCCCACTCGAAATCCCCCCGCCATTTCTTCTCTGCGAGCTCGATTTCGGAGTTGAAATCCAAGCCCAAAACCGGGACACTTCTCCACGGTGAGCCAATCCCCAAATTGATTGGTTCTACACCTTCACCGGACCAGGGAAGGTGTCCACCAAGCAAAAGCCCTATCTCCGAGCCACCCAGGTTGCTCCAGCCCTCCAAGCTTTGTGATCGAGCTGTGGTCGAAATCCCACCTAGGCAATTCACCATACCGGGAGACTTCATCCGGAGCTTGCTGGGATCCAATCGAAGGTGCAACAACCCTCGGATCGAAGTCACACTTCTCTCGAGCAAAGGTATGGCCTCACTCTTCTTCCCGAGCTTCGAACATTCTCCATTTCTATTGCGTAAATTTCATCCCACATAAACCGTATGGATGTGTTCGTCTTCTCAAGATGAATCCATAGAGCATAAGAACATGAAAATCCATTGAGTATCGAGTGAGATCTTAGGGATTTAGTGTGGACGGCTCTCGGGTGAGGACGCTCGGGGACGATGAACGGATGCGCGTCCATTTAATACACGCGCGGACGGACGGCTCAGATGGCGTCGGACCAGGAGACGGTACGAGAACCGCGGGGCCCGGGCTGCTGACTCAAGCGGCGGTGTCGAATGGGAGCGCGACGCATGTGCGTTCGGAGATGCCGAGGATGACGCGGCGCCGCGTGGATAAATAGAAAATTACGGGTATTTTCTATTTATTTAATTCCATAAACTTCAAAAATTCATAACTTTGTGTAGGAAAATCATAAAAATAAAATAAAAATACCCTCTTGCTCGGTGAACGAGAGGAGAATAATGTGGAAAAGAAATTATTTAATTTCATCAAGTATTTTATTTTTAATAATTTATTTACTCTCTGCATATTTTTAATTCCCCATGCATGTATGCAATTCACCATGGCATGAGACCATAGGGCTTTTGAAGCCTCTGAATTTGGGAACATTCCCTGAATTTTCCAAAGTCAGAGGCCATCCCTATGAAAAGTTATTGATTTTTCAAATTCATGTTACTGTTTTGAGTATTTTAATTCCAATAAATAGCATGTTGTGAAATAAATTCTAGGAAAATTTGGTGATGTTCCTTATGACCAGAGGACCCTAGGAAAAATAGTTTTTGAGTTAGTTCATTTAAAACAACCCTAATTGGCTTAAACACCCAAAATGGATCTCTAATTAATTAGAGCTAACCAAATATCAAATTGACTTGAAATCAATTCTCCACTGACCTTTAGGATCAGAGGAACCCACCATAAAAATTTGAGGTCAATTGGACTTGGTTAGCCCTACTTAAATGGGTTGATTAAGCCACTTAGTCATTTTAAACTTTAAAAATTCATAACTTTCAAAATATCTTTCAAAAATTCACCAAATTGGTTTTGGAGCCTCTACGATATTAGGGGAATTTAAGAAAATTAAAATTTCAATTTTCTAAAAAAGTTGATTTTTAATATTATTTTAATATTTTTAATAATTAAAAAATAATAAAAATCACAAAAATAATAAAATTCACCAAAATGTCACATTTTGAATTTTAATCACTTAGGAACAAACCCCATATTTTTCTTAGGTATATTTAGTGAGATATTAAATTTTAAAGCTCTAGGGTAATTTAAAAATAAAAAAAAATGTATTTTCTAGAATTTTCACTAAAATAATTATAATAAATCATAGAAAAATCAGAAAATTGCAAAATTTGATTCTCTGATTTTCTTGATATCAGAGAGATTTTTGAAAAATATAAAATTCATTTTTCAACATTTATTTTATTTTTAAATTAATTAACCCTCCAAAACTTAAAATAATTATAATAAAAATAATATAATTAAAAAAATCACTAAAATTGGTCCAAGTGGTCCTCTGGTTATTAGGAATGTCCCCTAATTTTCTTAAGGACAAAAACTTTCCCTTGGTCATGTTATTAAATTTTCCTTGGAAATCTCTATTTTCCACCAAAAATAATTATATAAATAAATTAAATACAGAAAAATCACATTTTCTCCTCTCATGTCTTTATTGACATATGAGTGAGTTATGAAATTATTAAGCTTAAAGGGTAAAGTGGTAATTAAAATTTTAATCCTTAATTAAAACTTTAGGTTTAATAAAAAAATTAATAAGTAAAATATTTGATCCTAATCTGATTTGGATGATTGAAATTTAAATAATTAAAGGGTAGAAATCCATTAAGTAATTTAAAATAATTAAACCTTAATTAAATAATTGATTAAATTTGGAAGAATAATAAAATTGGAATTATTAAAATAGGAATATTATTAGGAAGAGATTTATTCTTTAATTTAAAAAATCCCTAAATTAATTATCTCATTAATATTCAATTCTTAATTAAAATGATAACTCAAATTCAAAACATTAAAAGACTTAATCATTAAACTAAAGTTAAATTATTAAACTCTTTTAAAATTTCAATTAAAATTAAAAATAAAATTAAATTAAAAATTAAATTAAATTAAATTAAATTAAATTGAATTAAATTAAATTAAATTAAATTAAAATTAAAAGTTGAATTAAATTAAAGATTAAATTAAATTAAATTAAATAAACAAATTAAATTAAATTAAATTAATTAAATTAAATTAAATTAAATAAATAAAATCAAATTAAATTAAGTTAAATCAAATTAAAGATTAAATTAAATGAATAAATTAAATTAAAGTAAATTAAATTAAATTAAATTAAATTAAAATTAAATTAAATTAAGTAAATTGAATTGAATTAAATTAAATTAAAATTAAATTAAATTAAATCAAATCAAATTAAATTAAAATTAAAACAAATCAAACTAAATTAAGTTAAATCAAACCAAATTAAATTAAATTAAATTAAATTAAATTAAATTAAATTAAATTAAGTTGAATTAAATATAACATCACCAAAGACATAAAGAATTCAAAATAAATCTAAAATAACTTGAACAACTATTCCAAATTTAAACCCATTAATTGAAATTAAACTAAATCACAAACCATTTGAACACCAATTTACCCTCGAAAGCTTTAGTTATCATAACTCCTAAACGAATATTAAATGAAATGTTACTTCACCTATAGGATATTCAAATGTCCTAGTTCACTGAGCAAGATAACAAAACTTGAGATTCTTGGACGATTAATTCATTTGTATAATTAAATTTATTTGGATTTAAAACAATTCTAGCAATATTAAAAAGATGTTTAAGATTCTTCTTAAACACTTTCTCAATATAATAGGATGTTTATAAGAACAATTGAATTTAATTGTTCTTTGATGAAGAAAATCGTGTTCGAACCAAAACACGAGGAACCTGGACGTCATAGGAAATGACTAGTTATAGGATTAGGAACTTGGTAGAAAACCATAACCCTTACCTTAGCTTTACCTAGGAACTTGCTCAAATATTCTAATTATGTTTTAAGTGCGGCTTGGGATGACGGGAAGACCCTCCGAGTACGCTTTTGTTTTATTGCAATTTATTTTCTTGCAATTTACATTATTGCAATTTATTTAACTGCATTGCACTTACTTTTCTTGCATGATAAACAACTGTTGCATGAAAACCCACACCTTTAGGATAGTCCCTAAAACTGGAACCAAACTAAATTAAAAGCTATCGCAAGATAAAATTCACCGCCACAACATTTCAAAATATAAAACAACTCAAAATTTAATCACAAACAGAACACAAAACTACAATTACAACTAAATTAAAACGTCCTGTTGGATGATCGGGAATACCTCGGATGATGTAACCTACGTGTTGCTAACGGGATTTCCCACGGTCTAAATGAAAGTGTGGAACTCATTTAGTTGAGTTTAGCAAATTCATCTGGACTAAGTGAATCCGATAAAAATAATGATGCCGGAAGGATGGAACCGTGGGATCTTAACCGGTGTCGTTATAATCAACTTTAAGATTTGTTTTAATTAAAACACAAAAAAAAACACTTGGAAATTAAGATTTTCTCTAACCCAAAACACTTTTCTCATCCCCTGATTTATGACTTCTATAACTAAACCTCTGCAACAACAAGGAGCTCGGAGCATGGTGGGCAGCACGGCCATCGTCATCAGCAAAACCTGAGTCTACTTCAGCAAAACTTTCCTAGAATTAAATAACAAAGCCATAGGACTTCGAGGTAGTTTTCCTAGTGCAACATAAATCCTCAACTCTTCGTTAGGCATTTACCTTGTAAATTAATCCCT
Organism: Papilionanthe hookeriana x Papilionanthe teres; assembly: GCA_022702705.1. Classification (NCBI taxonomy): domain Eukaryota; kingdom Viridiplantae; phylum Streptophyta; class Magnoliopsida; order Asparagales; family Orchidaceae; genus Papilionanthe; species Papilionanthe hookeriana x Papilionanthe teres. The sequence goes on from CM040427.1 coordinate 146,626,882, forward strand.
AACCGGTCTTAGGATTCCGAGGTAGTCGTCTGATACGACATAAACCCTCACATCTTCAAGGCTATTTGTATGATTCTGTCATATAAATATAAGCCCTAATTAATTAAAATTGGCAAGATTGAAATACTAAATAAACATTAGGATTTTCCTAAATCCAAGCCAAACAATAGGATAGTCGGGAAATTACCGAAGTTCACTTCGAATCTGTGATTTCTCCTACTTTTCTTCCTTTGAATTCCTAAAACAAAATGTTCCAAATTCGATCCATTCCCTATTGAAATTCCAAAATTCAATCCTTTGAGAACTTAAACTTTGAAACCCTTGAGGGCAGAATTATTGATTATTATCGAGAGTTTTCTTAAGTGATTCCCGTCACCTAAGATGTAATTAACTATAGGGACTTGCCCTTATAGGGAATTTTAAAGAACCCAGGTAATATAAACCCTGTTTAATGCTTTCATATTAAGCGGGGAATTTGTCGGCTTATAAAATTGGTTCGCGGACCAAACGGATGTCACAAATCTTCTAGTTTATTTAATCGAGCCCCACCATCGAGCGGTGTATCTATCCTTAGGGATAGATACACGGTTCGTGGTGCGGTGCTCGTTTATATAAACTATTTGGGATGTGAGATCGGTTTAATCTTATATCTTAAAACCTTCAAATTTAAAATTATTTTCAAAATCAAATACTTCTTTTCAAAATTATTTATTTAAACTAAATTAAAAATTCGCTGACAACTTCTGTTAGGCGACCCCCTTTTCAAAATAAAAACACACAACCTAAAAATATGCCGACACATGGATACATGAAAACAGGATGGTACCATCATCCCTACACCAGTGCATCAAATATTACGATGGAGGAGAACAGTGCATCAAAGGTGACTTACAACCGTTCTCCGTACATGAAATTGGAATCCATGAAGATGCAGCTTATTACGCACCCCCGAAGAAAACAATCTTCTCCATAGATACTATAACGAATGAAGCAAAGGAAGTTCGGGACGACGAAGAACCTGAAGTTCTAGTCCAACAGTCACTCACCACTCCCTTACGGCGAGATGGTGAAGGTTCCTCCACAACTCGCATCCGAGGTCGAGGACGGGGACGAGGTTGTGGCAGAGACATTAAGACAATTGGACAGAGGAAACCAGCCATCAATGTTGATTGGGAAGACAGTTCTGAAGAAGAAAAAGAGATCAAACAAGAAGCAGCGACAATAAGTCGGAAGAAGCCGCAATTCAGGATCCCTCTCGAAGATGAAAAGAACGAAGAATATAAATCGATGTACGAGAAGATTAACCACTATGTACATACTATGACCCTGACCCCGATCCATTCTAATAAGATCGAGGGTATGGTGGTCAAAGAGGTACGTAGCGGCGGTGCAAAGCCCATCAAGTTCTACCGTGGTGATCCTTCCTCCAAAACTTAAAATAATGTACAATTTGAAGATGTCACTTCATCAGAATTAATGGAATTACCTTTTGAGTGGTACTCTCCCCGTGTTCAAAATTTAATTCAACGTGGTTTCTTACCTCGACAAATGGACAAAAGGCCAATCACAACATTTTAAAAATTTATGGAATAACTTCGGTCGTCCACCCAATTCAAAACATGGTCTCGGATTCGGCACAGTTGGATCAGTTGACGATACTGAATTTTGCCTGGTTGTCACTTGCGAGTCTGATGAAAACCGCATGGAAACTACGGAAGAATTTGAAGATTTACAAATTGGAAACGCTCCACCGTAGTTCGAAGAAGAGATCAAATCTATAATAGATGAGTTAACGGAAGTTAACTTAGGTACTAGCGAAGAGCCTAGACCTACCTTTGTTAGCTCCTTACTCAATAAAGAAGACTCCGAAGAAATAATCAAGTTATTAATGAAATTTAAAGACTGTTTTGCTTGGAGCTACGATGAGATGCCAGGATTAGCTCCAGAGGTCGCAGTCCATAAGCTAGGAGTGGATCCTACTTCTGTCCCAATCAGATAAGGTCCCAGAAGAATGCGTCTATAAATCGTACAACAAGTCATAGCTGAAGTTAAAAAGCTAATAGACACTAAATTTGTCCGTGAAGAACAATACCCGACTTGGTTAGCCAATGTGGTGCCAGTCAAGAAGAAGAATGGTCAAATCAGAATTTGTGTGGATTTCAGATATTTAAACAAGGCATGTCCAAAAGATGAATTCTCTCTATCGATCCCAGAATTAATGATTGACATTGCTTCAACACATGAAATATTCTCATTCATGGATGGATCTTCAGGATACAACCAGATAAAAATGGCTCCAGAAGATGAAAAACTTACAGCATTCAGAACACCGATCGGAGTATATTGCTACACAGTGATGCCATTCAGACTGAAGAAAGCAGGAGCAACCTACCAGAGAGCGATGATAAGAATTTTTGATGATCTCATCCACAATAAGGTTGAATGTTACGTGAATGATGTGGTCATCAAAAGCAAAGTAAAGGAAAAGCACCTGTATGATTTGAGAATTGTTTTCGAATGATTAAGACAATTTAACCTTAAGATGAATCCCTTAAAATGTGCCTTCGACGTCAATTCCGGGAAATTCTTAGGATTCGTTGTCCGACATCGTGGAATTGAAATCGATCCGGAAAAGATAAAAGCTATCTTAGAAATGCCGCCTCCCAAAACCTTAAAACAACTACGATCTTCTCAAGGGAAGCTGGCATATCTTCGACGTTTTATCTCAAACTTGTCAGGTAGGTGTTAGCCTTTCTCGGCATTAGTTAAAAAGGATGCCAAATTTATTTGGGAAGAGAAATGCCAGAAGGCCTTCGAGGACATTAAACAATATTTAATGACACCTCCTGTTTTAGCAGCCCCAGTCTCAAGTAGACCGCTGATACTTTATACCGCGGCTTTAGACGACTCTCTCGGAGCCCTGTTAGCCTGAGTCAATGATGAGGGTAAAGAAAATGCTCTTTACTACCTAAGCCATCATTTACTTCCGACGGAAATAAAGTATCCCGCAATTGAAAAGCACTATTTGGCCCTGATCTTCGCCGCTCAAAAGCTCAGGCACTACATGCTCTCTCATAAGGTCAACCTGATCTCGAAATTTAATCCATTGTAATACTTGATGACCCGTCCAACGCTTTCCGCGGACTTGCCGGGTGGTCGATGATATTATCGCAATTCGATATAACTTTCGTGCCTCTTCGTGCGGTAAAGGGACAAGTCCTAGCAGACTTCCTCGCAGCACACCCTTTGCCGGCAGAATCTCCTCTTAATGAAGACTTGCCAGATGAACAAATAATGAGCTTAGAAGACCCTGATGATCGACGTTGGGAATTATATTTCAACGGAGCATCTTCAGCACATAAAGATGAAGAATCACAAGTGATAGTGCCCGGTAAGGCGGGAATCGGACTAATCTTTATAACACCGGAGTGGGGGATGTTAAGATACTCCTACCACTTGACAGAGCCATGTACAAACAACGAAGCAGAATACGAAGCCCTCATAACGGGACCGGAATTAACTATTCGAATGGGGATAACAAACATCAACATCTACGGGGATTCACGGTTGATCATTCAACGGATCGCCGGACGATGCGAATTTTAAAGCCAAGACTCGAGCAATACTTCCAGTATGCCATACGGTTGTTGGAACAGATTCGAATATGACAATCTACAAAATTCCCGTAAAAGAAAATGCTTTAGCGGATGCGTTAGCCCGCCTCGCAAAAGAATTTGCTCGCTTGCAAGATGAATCGATGGAAGTGTCGGTTCACGGATGTCGGGTCCTATCACGACTCGACATAGACACAATACACAAATCGAAAAAGAAAAAGAATCAGCTGCGGCAGTGATGAGAAAACACAGAAGATTGGCGACAGCCATTAATACTCTACTTGCAAACAGGAAAACTACCAGACGATAGGTCATTAGCCCATCATTTCAAGAAAAGAACTCTGTCCTACGCATTAATAAACAACACGTTATACAGAAGGTCTTTCGATCAAATGTGGCTAAGATGCCTAAGCGGGTCCGAGGCCCGTGAAATTGTTAAAGAGGTGCATTCGGGACTCGTGGCGCTTACCAGTCGGGTCCGAAGATGAAAATGAAAATTAAAAGACTAGGGTACTACCGGCCCTCGTTGATGACCGACCGCATGAAAATCGCCGAGAGCTGTCACCAATGCCAAGTGCACGGAGTGATTCTACACCAACCTCCAAATGTGCTACATCCGACAATTGCGTCGTGGCCATTTGAATGTTGGGGCACGGATATAGTGGGTCCAATAGAACCACCATCTTCAAAAGGACATCGCTTCATTCTTGCGGCTACGGATTGCTTCTCCAAGTGGGCGAGGCGGTTCCACTCGGAGAAGTGAAAGCACACCACGTGCTACGCTTTTCAAGAACCAAGTTGTCCATCATTTCGGAGTGCCGCGCAGGATCATCTCAGATAATGGGTCAGCATTCAGAAGCACACAAATCAACAATTTTGTCAGGAGACACGGAATCGACTGGCGGTATTCAACAATTTACTATCCAAGAGCAAACGGCCTGGCTGAGGCTTTTAATAAAACTCTCGTTCAAATTTTAAAGAAAACTTTGGACGATAATAAGAGAAATTGGCACGAGAAGTTATTAGAAGCCTTATGGGCCTACCGGACAACCTTCAGAACTCCTACTCGAAGCTACACCTTACGCTCTAGTGTATGGGTCCGAGGCGATGTTACCCATAGAGGTCCGGCTTCCTTCACTCGGAATTGCGATTGCAAACAAAATCACGACGAAGAGATTGCCAAATTACGACAAGAGGAATTAGAAAGCCCGGAAGGGAAAAGACTTGCGGCACGACGAGAATTTAGAACTATACCAAGCTAAGATGGTTCAAGCCCATGACAAACTGGTCCGCCCAAGAACCTTTAAAGTTGGTGACCTATTTCTAGTTCTCAAAAGACCTATTCTTGCACACTGCAAGATAGGAGGAAAATTTGAACCCACTTGGGAAGGACCGTTTGTGGTTGAAGCAGTATACTCAGGAGGCTCCTACCAGCTAGTGAATTGCCAAGGAGAACGACATATGCTTCCGATCAACGGACGATACTTGAAGAAGTATTACGCTACCTAATGTTTCGAAGGAATGAATTCTTCATCCCTAGAAGCAAGGGCGAAGTAATTACTTATGACTGGGTCCGAACCCAAAAATAATAAAAAATGTGCTAAAATAAATAAAATCATGATAATAAAGTTTTCCTTGTTCTCTCTTCCAAATCAAAATCTTTTTCCCGATCTTTTCCCACTTCATTCCTGTTGAATTTAAAAATATAAAAGAAATAATAAAAAAAAGAAAAAACTCTGTCTTTAATAAACATTTTCTTAATGTTCTTGTTCTTAGTACAGCCCCTGATCCTTTTCCTTGTCTTTTCGCAGGGAAATATCGAACGGGCGGTTGGTCCTGAACTTTAGAAATGGCGTAAGCCTTGCACTCGATGAAAAGAGGGTGAAAGATGGAGCGATAATAGAGATTGACTCGGACTTCGCACCGGCGAGCCCGCAATACGAGGAAAGTGACTCGGTCCCAGCTGACCGAGAGGAATTGCCCGATCAGGACAAGTAATGAAAGTGGGTGGCCCAAGCCACCAACCCAAAGACGAAGAAAAGGAAAACAAACACTTAGGAGGACAAGAGAATCAAGTCCGTAGTCGCTACGACAGAGGGCGGACTTGTCGACGCCGCGCCCACGTAAATTCAGGAAGTACGAAGAGCTACTCTCACAGCAAATCAGCGAAGAAATAAAAATTGCCGTATCCGTAAGATGTTAACCAAACTAGCAGCGGACCAGCGCGATGAGGCAGTCGCTACTACCAGTGCATATACTTCAAGGATACCAGTTCACCAGGAACCTGAAGAAAGGAGGCCAGCTCCGAGGATAACAGAAGAGACCAGGGAAATCTCAAGAAGATCAGAAGAAGGAAGGCTACCACGCTGCCAGATAAAGCCACCAGTAATGCATAAGCTTGTTGCAGAAGCAACCCCGGAGGATGTACCGACGGAGACCATCCCTGAGGAGCCGAGGTATGCAGGAGAACACAAAGGAATTGAGCCATATATCCCATAGTACGTCACCAGGCCTCGCCATTTGTAGATTATTCCAGAATACGAGCTAGAAAGAATGCAGAATATCGAGAAGCAAACTTTTGAATACTTCAAGAGAATCAGAGGCAGGAGGATCAATATATTAGAAGGCCTCGAGCTACATACAAACGTATTCTCATAATACGAACAACAATTAATCATGGACTGCATCAGGGATTTGAAAAGAATGGGTCGAGCAGGCCGCCTAAGAGAAAACACTTACTCAGAACCCCGGAGATGGATGCCAGGGAAAGGGAGAATTACAATACAATGTGGATGCTGCTACAACTTCGCAGAAGATAGGAAGGGAAACCCACCGGGGATACTCCGTCATGGCAAGGTAGATCCAATGTCATTGGTCATCAAAAGGATGGTAAAGAGAATGATAACATGGAGGGTATTGCCAGCAGATTGCATACCCAACAGTTGCATCATTAACATTTACAAGCAGGGTGACTGCATACCCCCGCACATAGATCACCACAACTTTGTCAGACATTTCTGCACAGTTTCTTTTCTGAACGAATGTAATATCATGTTTGGATCTGACCTCCGGATAGCAGGCCCAGGTGAGTTCCGAGGGCCAGTAAAGATACCATTACCGTTAGGTTCCGTCATGATACTAAAGGGCAACGGAGCAGATGTCGCTAAACATTGCATACCGGGAGTACCAATGAAGCGGATCTCGGTTATTTTCGAAGGATGGATGACGAGAAAGCACCTTACCACTTCCAGCCGGACCCGGAGCTAGAGAGCCTCCAACCTTACGAGTCTGTGAGTTACATGGAAAATATCACACCTCCAACGTACATCCATACGACATCCTTGCCAAGGATGGCTTGGAAGGTGATGTTATTGACCATGTACCTCACTATTCAGACATGGATTTTTGACAGATGTCTTTTTGGATGGATTGACAAAGATCATACATAGTCCGTTTTGAGTCTACATGGATTGTATGAAATGTATTCCAGATAAAGTTGCATGATGTATCTTCAGCATGATTGGAATGAAAGTGACCATGTCACATTTTTTGGCCTTCACCTCTTTTGTGCAAGTTGACTGGGAAACGCCATTAAAGTTAAATGAACTTCGAACAAAGAACAAAAAAAGAAACAAAAAAGAATAAAAGAAAACTTTCCTTAAAAAATCTAAAAAAAAATGATGAACGCGGAATTCACATGAACATTAAATGGACGATAAAATAAATTTGAATCGTTAAAGGACAAACAAAATGAACACAAATTTCAAATCAAATCTCAATCAAATTCAAATCTCAATCAAATTCAAATCCAACTTTCCAAATCTCAAATCAAATCTCAATCAAATTCAAATTCAACTTTCCAAATCTCAAATCAAATCTCAATCAAATTCAAATTCAACCTTCCAGATCTCAAATCAAATCTCAATCAAATTCAAACTCAACATTCTAAATCTGAAATCCAATCCGTTCTACTCCCTCCCTTGTCCGGGATGGAAGCGGTTGATTCCATCGACACGGAGCCATGAGGTTTTCGATTCGAATCTGATGGCGAGGAATTGTATCCAATCCAAACCAAAGAACTTTCGATCAACTCTTTTTGAATGGGATATGTAACATCTACATATTCCCTCATAATATGTTTCTTTCCACAAAAATCTTTTACAACTTTCATGAAATTCTCGAAACATCAAAATTCTACACTTTTCAAATCAACACTACAAATCTTTGCAAAATCAATTACCATTCAAAATCAAATTCTTGGGGTTGAGGATTTTACTTCCGAGACTGCATTGCTTTAGGATCCTTTCCCTATAGCAATGAAATACATCAAAATCAAATTCTTGGGGTTGAGGATTTTACATCCGAGACTACATTGCTTTAGGATTCTTTCCCTATTGCAATGAAATACATCAAAATCAAATTCTTGGGGTTGAGGATTTTACATCCGAGACTGCATTGTTTTAGGATTCTTTCCCTATTGCAATGAAATACATCAAAATCAAATTCTTGGGGTTGAGGATTTTACATCCGAGACGCGCATTGCTTTAGGATTCTTTCCCTATTGCAATGAAATACATCAAAATCAAATTCTTGGGGTCGAGGATTTTACATCCGAGATCGCATTGCTTTAGGATTATTTCCCTATCGCAATGAAATACATCAAAATCAAATTCTTGGGGTTGAGGATTTTACATCCGAGACCGCATTGCTTTAGGATTCTTTCCCTATTGCAATGAAATACATCAAAATTAAACTTTTGGGGTTGAGGATTTTACATCCGAGACTGCATTGCTTTAGGGTTCTTTCCCTATTGCAATGAAATACATCAAAATCAAATTCTTGGAGTTGAGGATTTCACATCCGATACTGCATTGCTTTAGGTTATTTCCCTATCGCAATGAAATACATCAAAATCAAATTCTTGGGGTTGAGGATTTTACATCCGAGACTGCATTGCTTTAGGATTTTTTCCCTATCGCAATGAAATACATCAAAGTCAAACTTTTGGGGTTGAGGATTTTACATCCGATACTGCATTGCTTTAGGATTCTTTCCCTAGTGCAATGAAATACATCAAAATCAAACTTTTGGGGTTGAGGATGTTACATCCGAGACTGCATTGCTTTAGGTTCTTTCCCTATCGCGATGAAATACATCAAAGTCAAACTTTTGGGGTTGAGGATTTTACATCCGAGACTGCATTGCTTTAGGATTCTTTCCCTATAGCAACGAAATACATCAAAATCAAATTCTTTGGGTTGAGGATTTTTCATCCGAGACTGCATTGCTTTAGGATTCTTTCCCTATTGCAATGAAATACATAAAAATCAAATTCTTGGGGTTGAGGATTTTACATCCGAGACTGCATTGCTTTAGGTTCTTTCCCTATTGCAATGAAATACATCAAAATCAAATTTTTTGGGGTAGAGGGTTTTATATCTGATACTGCATTGTTTTAGGTTCTTTCCCTATCGCAATGAAATACATCAAAATCAAACTTATGGGGTTGAGGATTTTACATCCGAGACTGCATTGCTTTAGGATTCTTTCCCTACTGCAATGAAATACATCAAAATCAAACTCTTGAAGTTAAGGATTTTACATCCAATACCGCATTGCTCTGAGATCTTTCCTCATTGTTATGGTTCAATCCAATTAATTCAATTTTCTTTTGAGGTTGAAGATGTTACATCTAAAACCACAAAATTCCAATTTTCATTTCAAGTTCAAATCCCTTCAAATTAATTTTAACAAACTTCAATCTAAATTGAAACTCAAACTAAGATCTAAGCTCACACATCAAAACTTAAACTGAAACATAATAAAATCTAAATGGAAATTCCCCCAGATCATGTGATTTGGGATTCACCTCCTTTCCCTTTCCCTAGCGAGAGTTCAGGAATCTCCAGTCTCAGAGATATACTTGACACTCCCAAGCGAAAATGCTTCTAATATGTCCCGAGTTTGTCACTTGGACTTCTGTGTTGGTTTTGTTGATCGCTTCGGTCAACGCCAATACGCGCGGTGTGCTTGGATAGCACACCAAACCTATTGGGGGTCCATTTGTTGACCTCATTTTTGATGAGGTCTTCTCTCTTTAGTACTTAGGATCTAGCCTTAGGCTTTTCCTTTGACTATCTTAGAGGATTAGAATTGGGACCCACCACCTAGAAATTCAAACCACTTCTTAACTCCCTGCAAACTCCACAAACTTAATTATAGACTCCTAATCACCTAGAGGGTTGAAATCAAATGTGGAAGTTTAAAGGATGAGTTCCTATAGGACTCTTTGGCCTGGGATCGCCCAGGGTGGCCTGGTCTGGTGAGGGTTGACTTACACACACTACGCTTAAACACTACACTTTCACACACCTCCTAAAACCACACCTATACCCAACTTGACCTCCGGACTCATGAAGGTGATTCACATGGATGATCCTTAACCCCTAAGCCCTTGGCTAAGAGGGTTAGGAACAACATAGTGAATGCCTCAAATGAGTCCCTTCATGGCTCATGTGGGCTTGATATGGCTTCATGGCTCAACCAAAATGATTTCTTTCCACTTACATTCACCCAATATTCAATTTTCCAAATTTTCAATTTTTGACCCCCGGGACCCCGGACCCGCCTAGCCTACCCAAAACCCTTGAAACTACCCAAAATTTGCAAAATCACCTAAATTACCCAAAATTCCCCCAAAATCATTCCTAAACATTTCCCTCCACTCAAATTGATCATCCATAGCCAAAAATACCAAAAATTCCAAAAATACCTCCCAATACCCTCCAAATACCCAAAATGCCCCTTTTAGCCAAAAAATCCAAAAATTTCGAAACTTCCCAGAAAATTCCAGAAAATCCCAAATATTCCCAATTTCATTTTGTTCAACTACACCATAGGCCAATTTTGTCAATTTACCCCACTTTTGTCAAAATCCCCAATTTGACCCATTTTAACCCAAAATGAACCCAATGTCAAACCAAACCTACCCAATGGACCCAAATTCTGCTCCAATTCAATTCTAAACTTCAATTCAACATCCCCAACACTAATCTAGACAAAATCTAAGTCCAATTTGATTGGCATTTGAATCCAATTTCACTTTTGACCTTAAAGCCCAATTTGGACCCATGACCCAAACTTAGCCCAAACTAAACCAATTTAACTCCAATTAACCCCAAATCTTTTCTAAACCTTCCTTAACATCCCCACAAACAAAACACTAACATGATTTGCCCAAAATTTAGATCCAAACCCCACTCAAATTCAACCTAAAACCAAAAGGCCCAATTTTGACTTAAATTCACCCCTAACCCAAATGAGTCCAAATCCCAAAATCAAAATCCAACCAAAGTTGGAACCTCTTTCAAAAACTCCCATAAACATTTCCCAACATCAATTTTACATCAATTTCAACCCTAGCCCAACATTGGCCCAAGTTAGCCCAATTTGACCTACATAGGCCCATTTATCAAATCAACCCAAATTCAACCCAATTCAAGCCCAAGTCACTCCAAACTTGTTTCAAATCAATCATGAAACATATTTAAGCCAAACCCAACAATTATTTGGCCCAATCCTTTACCAAACTTTCATCCTAAAATCCATTTTAAAATCCAAAAGCCCACTTCCCTAAACCATTTTAAAAGCCCATCTTCATTAAATTTTAAAAGCCCAAAATCATCCTAAAGCCCACATTACAATCTCATCCCATCACCACTCCATTAATATCATCCCTTAAGTCCTAAATCAATCATCAAATGGTTCCAAATCAAGCCATATTCCAAATCACCCCTAAATGCTAAAAATCCCTAAAATCCATTTCCATGTAAATAAGCCAAGCCATCCCTAAGCCAAATGGAGTCCTTGAAGCCATGCACAAGCCACATGAAGCCATGGGATCCACTTTACACATCATCATACTATTAATTGCAAAAGGAGGAGCCTCTTTTAAGCCCCTTAAAAAGGTTTTAACCCTTTTAATGCTTCACCTTAATCCATGATTAATCAAAATATTCATGGATGGTGACTTCTCTACCCTTTCCTAGCCGATTCATCAGATCCTCCCTCAGCCCAAATCAGCCATGGGGAGGTGAACCAAGCCCATTTCCAATGGGTTGACCAAACCAAGTGCAAAAGAAGCCACCTCCCCATGCCATTTTGATCCAACCACTTTACACATGTAAGGCTTCAATTGAATTCACCAACTTCAACCCCCGACCTCCCCGACCTCGAGGGTGACCCTCGCCTACCGGCCGCCCACCAGGCCGCCGGAAAACGCCATGGCCGAGACATGGGGAGGAGCCAAACTTTGGAATTCCACCTTGCTCGAGTTGCCCCATGCCCAATGGCCACCATGGCTGTTCTTCCCTTGACCTAGCGGTTGATCCCAAGCCCTAACTCCCCCTGGGAGGCCCTCCAGCCTCTCCTATTTAAACCCCACCCCTCTCGGCCATGGAGGAGGTGCTGAATCAACCTTAAGGAAACTCTGCCAAAATCACTCCAGACTCTCCCCACACCTAGAGCACTTGATCCCCACTGTCCTCTTGCCCTAATCTCCACTAATTGAGCTCAATTTTGGAGCTCAATTCTCAGTCCAGAACAGGACATTCCCAGATCCTTCACCAAAGTCAAATTAAACTCACCTACACCTGCACAAGGTCAAGAGGAGAAGTTCCCTAGTGAAAGCCCCCTCTCCAGGCCACCCATCTGTTCCAGACTCCAAAGGTTGAAATCGGGTTTGGTCAAAATCATACCCGGACAATTCACTGTGCCGGGAGACTTCATCTGGAGCTTGCTTGGACCCAATCGAAGGTGACACAACCCTCAGATCGAAGCCACACTTCTCTGAGCAAAGGTATTGTCTCACTCTTCTTCCCGAGCTTCTGAACATTCTCTATTTTTATTGAATCAATTTCATGCTACATAAACCATATGGATGTGTTCGTCTCTTCAAGACGAATCCATAGAGCACAAGAACACGAAAATCTGTTGAGAAATGAGTGAGCTCTTAGGGTTTTAGTGTGGACGGTTCTCGGGCTAGGAGGCTTGGGGACGATGAACGGATGCCGTTCATTCAATACACGAGCGGATGGACGGCTCAGATCAGGTCGAATCAGCGGATGATACGCGGAAGCCGGGACCCGGGCTGCTGACTCAAGTGGCAGTGTAGAATGGGAGGGCGCCGCGTGGCCGTTCGGAGATGCTGAGGATGACAGGGCGCCGCGCTGGATAAGTAGGAAAATAGGCATTTTCTTATTTATTTAATTCCCTAAACTTCAAAAATACATAACTTTGTGTAGAAAAATCAAAAAAATAAAATAAAAATACCCTCTTGCTCAGTGAACAGAGGAGAATAATGTGGAAAAGAAATCATTTAATTTCATTGGGTATTTTATTTTTAATAATTTATTTAATCTCTGCACTATTTCAATTCTCCATGCATGTATACAATTCACCATGGCATGAGACCATAGGGCTTTTGAAGCCTCTGAATTTGGGAACACTCCCTGAATTTTCCAAAGTCAGAGGCCACCCCTATGAAGAGTTATTGATTTTTCAATTCTAGGTCACTATTCTGAATATTTTAATTCCAATAATTAGCATGTTGTGAAATAAATTCTAGGAAAATTTGGTGATGTTTTTTATGACCAGAGGACCCTAGGAAAAATAGGTTTTGAATAATCCACTTGGAATGACCCTAATTGGCTTAAACACCCAAAATAGAACCTTAATTAATTAGAGCTAATCATACATCAAATTGACTTAAAATAAATTTTCCACTGACCTTTAGGATCAGAGGAACCCACCATAAAAATTTGAAGTCAATTGGACTTGGTTAGCCCTACCAAATGGGTTGATTAAGCCATTTAGCCAATTTAAACTTTAAAAATTCATAACTTTCAAAATACTTTTCAAAAATTCACCAAATTGGTTTTGGAGCCTCTCGGATATCAGGGGAATTTAAGAAAATTAAAATTGCATTTTTCTAAAAAAGTTGATTTTTTGCATTATTTTAATATTTTTAATAATTAAAAAATAATAAAAATCACAAAAATAATAAAATTCATCAAAATGTTATATTTTGAATTTTAATCACTTAGGAACAAACCCCATATTTTTCTTAGGTCTCTATGATGAGATATTAAATTTTAAAGCCCTAGGGTAATTTTAAAATTAAAAAAAAATGTGTTTTCTAGCATTTCCACTAAAATAATTCTAATAAATCAAAGAAAAATCAAAAAATTACAAAAATTGGTTCTTTAGTTTTCTTGATATCAGAGAGATTTTTGAAAAATATAAAATTCATTTTTCAATCTTTATTTTCTTTTTAAATTAATTAATACTCCAAAACTCAAAATAATTATAATAAAAATAATATAATTCAAAAAATCACCAAAATTGGTCCAAGTGGTCCTCTAGTCATTAGGAATGTCCCATAATTTTCTTAAGAACAAAAAACTTTCCCTTGGTCATGTTGTTGAATTTTCCTTTGAAAATCCTTATTTTCCACAAAAAATAGTTATATAAATAAATTAAATACAGAAAAATCACATTATCTCCTCTAATGTCTTGATTGACATATGAGTGAAGTCACATAAAAATTTCAAATTCATTTAAGCTCAATTTAGTGAGTTATGGAATTAGTAAGCATAAAGGGCAAAAAGGTAATTAAAATTTTAACCTATAATTAAAAATTTTAGGTTTAATTAAAAGGATGGGTAAAAAATTTGATATTAAGTTGATTTTGGATGTTTGAAACTTAGGTATTTAAAGGGTAGAAACCTACCAAATAATTTGAAAGTAATCAAAATAAACCTTAATTAAATAATTAATTAAATTTGGAAGAATAATAAAAAAATTAGAATTATTAAAATAGGGATATTATTAGGAAGAAATTTATTCTTTAATCTAAGAATCCCTAAATTAATCACCTCAATAACATTCAATTCCTAATTAAAATGATAATCCAAATTCAAAACTTAAAATGCTTAATCATTAAATTAAATTAAAATTAAAACATTTAAATTAAATCCTTTTAAAATTTCAATTAAATTAATACTTTAACAATTAAAATTAAATCATCCTTAAAACATAAAAAAAATATATTAAATTAAAATTAAAAGAAAAATAATAAAATTAAATTAAAATTTAAATTATATTAAAATTAAAATGAAATTGAATTAAATTAAATTAAATTAAATTAAAATTAAATTAAATTAAATTAAATTAAATTAAATCAAATTAAATCAACTTAAATTAAAACATATTAAATTAAATAAAAAAATATAATAATAAAATCAAGTTAAAATAAAATTAAAATTAAAATTAAATTAAATTAAATTAAATTAAATTAAATTAAATTAAATTAAATTAAATTAAATTAAATTAAATTAAATATAACATCACTTAAGACATAAAAAATTCAAAAATAAATATAAAACAACTTGAACACTATTCCAAACTTAAAACCATTAATTGAAATTAAGTTAAATCACAAATCATTTGAACGTTAATTTGCCCTCAAAAGCTCATGATGTCATAACTCTTAAACGGAGTGTTAGGTGAAGTGTTACTTCACTCATAGGATATTCAAATGTCCTAGTTCATCTGGCAAGATAACAAAAGTTGAACTCCTGGATAATTGATTCATTATATAATTAAATTCTCTTGGACTTAAAACAATCCTAAAAGTATTGAAAAGATGTTTAAGATTCGTCTTAAGCACTTCCTCAGTATGATAGGATGTTTATAAGAACAACTGAACTTAGTTGTTCTTTGATGAAGAAAATCGTCCTCAAACCAAAACACAAGAACCTAGACGTCATAGGAAATGACTAGCTATAGGATTAGGAACTTGGTAGAAAACCATAACCCTTCCCTTAGCTTTACCTAGGAACTTGCTTTAAATGCTTAAATATTCTAAATTGTGTTCAAGTGCAGCCTGGGATGACGGGAAGACCCTCAAGGTACGCTTTTATTTTATTGCAATTTACTTTCTTACAATTTACTTTATTGTAAATGCACTTTACTTTTCTTGCATGATAAATAACTGTTGCATGAAAACCCACACCTTTAGGGTAGCCCCTAAAACTGAAACCAAAACTAAATTAAAAGTCATTACAAGATAAAATTCACCGCCACAATATTTCAAAATATAAAACAACTCAAAATTTAATCACAAACAAAACAACAAAACCACAACTACAACTAAATTAAAACGTCTTGTTGGATGATCGGGAATACCTCGGATGATGTAACCTACGTGTTGCTAACGGGATTTCCCACGGTCTAAATGAAAGTGTGGAACTCATTTAGTTGAGTTTAGCAAATTCATTTGGACTAAGTGAATCCGATAAAAATAACGATGTCGGAAGGATGGAACCGTGGGATCTTAACCGGTGTTGTTATAATCAACTTTAAGATTTGTTTTAATTAAAACATAAAAAACACTTGGATTTTAAGATTTCTAAAACCAAACTCCTCTCTTTTTTATTACAATCTTCTAAAACTAAACCCTCTGCAACAACAAGAAGCTCGAAGCATGGTGGGCAGCACGGCCATCGTCATCAGCAAAACCTAAGTCTACTTCAGCAAAACTTTCTTAGAATTAAATAACTAAGCCATAGGACTTCGAGGTAGTTTTCCTAGTGCAACATAAATCCTCAACTCTTCGTTAGGCATTTGCATGATCATGTCATGTAAATAAAGCCCTAACCGGTCTTAGGACTTCGAGGTAGTCGTTTGGTACGACATAAACCCTCACATCTTCAAGGCTATTTGTATGATTTTATCATACAAATATAAGTCCAAATTAATTAAAATTGGCAAGATTGAAATATCAGATAATATTAGGATTTTCTTAAATCTGAGCCAAACAATAGGATAGTTTGGGAAGTTGCCAAGATTCTTCTTGGATCCTCAGCTTCTCCTACTTCTCTTCCTTTTGGATTCCTAAAACAAAATGTTCCAAACTTAATCCATTCCCTATTGAAATTCTAAAATTCAATCCCTTGAAAACTTAAACTTTGAGATTCTTGAAAGCAGAACTACTGATTATTATCGAGAGTTTTCTTAAGTGATTCCCGTCACTTAAGATGTAATTAACTGTAGGGGCTTGCCCTTATAGGGAATTTTAAGAACCCATGTAATATAAACCCTGCTTAATTCATTGATATTAAGCAGGGGAACTTATCGGCTTATAAAATTGGTTCGTAGACCAAACGGATGTCACAAATCTTCTAGTTTATTTAACCAAGCCCCATCATCAAGCGAGTGTATCTACTCTCCGGGATAGATATACGTTTGTGGTGTGGCGCTCGTTTATATAAACTATTCGGGATGTGAGATCAGTTTGATTTCATATCGTAAAATTTTCAAACTTAAAATTATTTTCAAAATCAAATGCTACTTTCTAAATTATATATATATATTTAAATCTAATTTAAAATCTAAAATTCGCCGACAATTTCTGTAGGCGACCCCTTTTCAAAATACAACACAACCTAAAAATATGCCGACAATTATATGGATGAGAAAGTAATTCATATAATTTTGTGCAAATAAATAAGGAAATATACTTTTATGGGTGTAGAATTAGAGCGATTAGGGTGACAGACTAAACCCACTAATTTGGTTTATTATTTTAGTTTTTGACGCAAGATGTTAGCGCCCAGGTGGAGGGAAAGGAAGGAACTCTAGAGAGATAGTATCTCCCTACCTAACCCGTCTTCAAAACTCTCAAACTTTAAACTAGCCAATGTTCTTTATAACATCTCTAGTAATGGTAAAGAATAAAACTGCTTCTATTTGACAGAGCACGTTTTGAATATTTCCACAACAAAATTCATGTGCTTACTACTTATTCATGATAAGAAAAAATATATTTTTATTTATACTTCTTTAATATTACAAAAATCATGTTATAGTTAGTAAATTATTTACTTTATTTCATAATTTAAGAAAATATCAAAAAGAATCACATTTTAAAGTTTTCTGTTATCTAAAATTGTTTAAGTGTCTTTTTTTTATAAATACAATTTGTGATCTAAACAAATTTTTATCTTTTAAATTTTTAAAATTTTCCACGTGGGATTGATATTTTGGGGCTTAATCAGAAAGTCTTATATTACTTGATAACGATATATATACTTGCGTAGAATCCCTAAATTTAAATATCATAGTATTCATATTTACATCAAAATTAAGTTTTTTGGTGTCGTTGTAAAGAAAAAAATCTTATATTAAAAATATAAGTATAATCTGATTATCACAAGTATAATTATACCAGTATTTGTCTGGTAGTAAAAAGAATCGGGATCAAGTTTTTGGCACCATTGCCGGGGAAAAAATCAAATTTTCTTTGGATTTAAATTTAAAAGAAAAATTAAAAAAAATTTTTAAATAAACAAAATTTCTATTTTTAGAACATCTTATTTAAACCTTATCTGTTTATGTGTGTTTTATTTAATTTTTTTTATTGTTGTGTTATAATACTTTATGTAAAGTTCAGGTTCTGAAGGACTTGTACCTTATGATTTTGAATTATAACAAACTATTAGAAAAATTTTAAAAATTAAAAATATAGAAAAAATCCAAAAGTTGCAAGAAATGGCAAATCAAATTAATCAATATGCTGAAAGTCATCATGGATTAAGATTTTTAAGAGATTATGCAAACCATGTAGTGGATGAACTTTATGGTAGTATTCAAAATTCTGTTGTAGCTGCTAATTCATTTGAAATTAAACCTATTATTATCCAAATGGTATATAATAATCAGTTTGAAGCATCACCAAATGAAGATACAAATTTTCATCTTACCAATTTTCTAGAATTATGTGCTACATTTAAATATGATGGTGTTTCTGATGATGTTATTAGGCTTATGCTTTTTCTATTCTCGCTTATGGATAAGGCTATGATATGGTTGAATTTATTAGCACTTCAGAACTTGGGGTGATTTAGCACTGAAATTCTTTGCTAAATATTTTCCACCATTAAAAACTGCGAAGCTTAGAAATGTTATTACATCTTTTTGTCAGTTTGAAGGAAAATCTATTTATGAAGCTTGGGAACAATTTAAAGAACTCCTAAGAAAGTGTCCACACCATGTTGTGCCAGATTGGTTAATTATTCAAACTTTTTTATAATGGATTAGCTGGATCTCTTAAATCTATTATCGATGTCACAGCTGGTGATTCATTGATGTATAAACCATTTCCGGAAGCTTATGCTTTAATTGAAGAAATGGGTACTAATATTTTACAATGGACTTCAAAAAGGATATATCCTTAAAAGTAGCCAATATTCATGATTCTGAAGCTTTTGGCATGTTAGTAAATTAATTTGCTACAATTTTGATAAAGATAGACCAAATTGGAATGAATTTTTCTCAACCAATTCCAATGATTGAAGAGAATTCATTAGGCCAAATGGTAGATTTTCAAACATAAATTGAGACTTTAAATACTATAAATAACAAGTCAAATAACCCATATTTAAAATATTATAATCCAGGTTGGAAAAACCATCCTAATTTTAATTAGAATAACAATTCGGGTGGTACTGATCAACAATAGGGAAGTCACAAAGTAAACTCATTGGGAAACTAGAACAACCAAGATAATTGTAATCACAGACCAACATACCCTCCAGGTTTTAATAACAATCCACAATTTAAGGATAATAAGTTGTTTATACAAGAAGTGATGTTACAAATGGGAAATTAGTTACAAAGTCAATGAGCTACTATAAAAAATATTGAGAATCAGTTGAGACAAATTGCAAATTCACTAAGTAATAGAACCCAAGGAACATTTCCTAGTGATATAGAAGTAAATCCAAAAGACCAGAATAATGATTAAGTAAAGGTCGTTCAACTTAGAAGTAGAAGAGAGTTGGAAGGTAGAGTTCAAAAAGAGATTGAAATAGAGATAGAAGAAATTGAAAAATCTAAAAAGGACGCTCCAAAAGGTTTTGAGAGACCTATTTATCCACTTAAGATTGATTTAAAAAAACTGCCACTACCTCCATTTCCTCAAATACTTCATCAACAAAAGTTGGATAAATAGTTCTCAAAATTTCTGGAAATCTTTAAAAAGCTTATAATTAATATTCATTTTGCTGAAGATTTATAACAAATTTGAAGCTATGTGAAGTTTATGAAGAATATTGTTAACATAAAAAAATTGAAGATAATGAAACAATTGCACTTAGTGAGGAGTGCAGAGTTATAATTCAGAAAAAAACTTTCTAAAAAGCTTAAAGATCTTGGAAGCTTTACAATTTCATGTGCAAATGGAGATAGATTTTTTGGAAAAGCTTTATGTGATTTTGGTGCAAGTATTAACCTTATTCCATTATCTATATTTAAAAGATTGGTATTAGGAGAAATATCTCCTACACCTGTAAACTTACAATTAGCAGATCATTTTATAACATATCCTATGGGAGTTGTAGAAGATGTTTTGGTGAAAGTGGATCGATTTAACTTTCCTATTGATTTCAATGTGTTAGATATGGAGGAAGATAAAGAGATACCTATCATTTTAGGAATACCTTTTCTAGAAATAGATAAATAAAAGATAAAAGTACAAAAAGTGAAATTAACTATGTGTGTTAATGATCAAACGGTTACTTTAATATTTCCAAATCAATGAAATATCTTATAAAAGGTAAATATGATGAATGTTTCAGGATGGACGTAATGAGATATCTTAGTGAATGTCATTTCAAAATAACTTACAAAGAAAATTTAGAAATGATAGAATTATAACACAAGCAAGAAGAGGAATTAGAACATCTTAATGATTTTATTTAAGAAGATTCAAATTTTATTCAAGAAAGTTTTGAAGTTTCTAACATGACAGAAAAAGACAACTCTTTTTGTCCACCAATTGAGAAACCTCCTGAACTTGAATTGAAGGTACTTCTGAAACATTTAAAATATGTCTTTTTAGGTGATTCCTCAACTTTGTCGGTTATAATTTCCTCGAACTTAACTTCAGAAGAAGAAGAGTGTTTGCTAAAAAATTTTAAGAAACATAAGAAAGCCTTTTGATAGAAAATTGCTGATATTAAATGAATTAGTCCTTCAATTTGTATGCATAGAATCCTGATGGATGGAAACTACAAACTCAATGCTGATCCTCAAAGTAGATTAAATCTCATTATGAAAGAAGTTGTTAAGAAAGAAATTTTAAAGTGGTTAGATGTTGGGATTATCTATCATATTTTAGATAGTGCATGAGTTAGTCCTATTCACTATGTTCCTAATAAAGGAGGTGTAATTAAAACTATTAATGAAAAGAATGAATTTATACCAACAAGACATTTTCCACGAGGAAAGATCAATTTCCATTACCCTTTCTGGATCAAATGTTGGATAGACTAGCTGGGCATAAATACTTATATTTTCTGAATGGATATATTGGTTATCACCAAATACAAATTGCTTCAAAGGATCAAAAGAAAACAATGTTTACTAGTCCTTATGGTACTTTTTCTTTTATAAGAATGCCCTTTGGTTCATGTAATGCCCCTGCTACATTTCGAAGATTTATGATGACTATTTTCTATGATTTAATTGAAAAAGGAATTGAACTTTTTATGGATGATTTTTGGTGTTTGAAACTTCATTTGAATTTTGTTTAAACCATTTATCATGAGATCATAATCGCTGTGAAGAAATAAATTTAGTTCTTAAATGGGATAAATGCCAATTTATGATAGCAGGAGAACTTGTTTTAGGACATAACATTTCAAAGAAAGGTATGAAAGTAGATCCTGCTAAAATTCAAGTGATCGCTAATTCACCTCATCCAACAAATGTGAGGGAAATTAGGAGTTTTTTAGGATATGCTGGATTCTATAGGCAATATATTAAAGACATTTTAAAATTTACTAAGACAATATGAATTTGCTCGAGAAAGACATGATTTTCAATTTTGATAAGGCTTGTCAAAAAGTTTTTGAAATTTTAAAGAGAAATTAATCACTGCACCAGTTATCATTTCACCAAATTGGAAAAAACTATTTGAATTAATGTGTGATCGAAGTGATTATGCTATTGGAGCTGTTTTGGGATAAAAATATGATAAAACTTTTAAAGTAATTTTTTATGTTAGTAAAACTCTTAATGAAGCTCAAATTAATTACACCACAACTGAGAAAGAGTTGTTAGCAATTACATCTGCCTATGAAATTGAAAAGTTCCTATCCTATTTAATTGGAACAAAATCTGTGGTGCATACAAATCATTCTGCTATTAAGCACTTAATGAAAAAGAAGTATGCACAACCAAGACTAATAAGGTGGATTCTTCTTTTGCAAGAATTTTACTTTGAAATAGGGGATAGAAAGGGAGCTGATAATCAAATTGTTGATCATCTGTCCAGGCTTAACTTTGAGAAATTACTTTGTTTTGAAGAATAAATGAATGAACATTTTCCAGATGAAAAATTATTCAATATTAACGAATGGTGTATTCTATGGTATGCAGGCATTGTAAACTTTCTTATTAGTAACATTTTACCTTATCATCTGACACACCAACAAAAGAGGAAATTTTTATCTGAAGCCAAGTCTTATTCTTGGGATGTCCCATTTTTGTATAAACAGGGGAAATATTTAATTATTCAAAGATGTGTGCCTTTAGAAGAGACTTTTGAAATTATTCAAAAATATCATGATTCTGATTTTAAGTGACATTTTGGTGTTGATAAAACAACATACAAAATCTTGCATCCTGGATTTTATTGGCCTACTATCTTTAGAGATGTTAATGCTTATATTAAAAAATATGATCGATGTCAATGTGTAGGCAATATTTCTAGAAGAAATGAGATGCCCCTCAATTATATTTTGAAAGTTGAAATATTGATGTTTGGGGATTAGATTTCATGGGACCATTTATGTGTCTAAATGGATATAAGCTGTTGCTTTACCTCGATGTGATGCTCAAAGTGTTCCAAAGTTCTTAAAAATGAACATATTTTATAGATTTGGAATGCCAAGTGTTATCATAACCGATTGGGGAATTTATTTTCAAGAATGCGTTAATTAAAAAGTCATTGAAGAAATATCGTATCTATCATCAAATTTCAACTGCTTATCATCTTAAGACATGTAGTTTGGCTTAAATTCCAATCAATAAATCAAAATAATAATTCTAGAAAAATCTATTAATCCAACAAAAATGTATTAGTCAGTCAAACTTGACTTTGCTTTGTGGGCTTATAGGACTGCATACAAAACTCCTATAGGAATGTCACCATTCAGGTTAATTTATGGGAAAGCTTGTCATTTACTAGTTGAACTTGAGCATAAAGCTTATTGGGCTATTAAGAAATTTAACTTTAATTTGAAGGATGCTGGTAAGAAGAGATTATTGTAATTAAATGAGTTGGACGAGATAAGGAATGAGCCTTATGAGAATGCTAAGATTTATAAAAATAAGATGAAAGAGCGGCATGATCGGAAGATTCTTACTAAAAATTTTGAGCAAGGACAACAATTTTTACTTTATAATGCATGATTGAGGTTATTTTTAGGTTAACTTAAGTCCAAGTGGATGGGCCCATTTATTGTGTTAAAAGTTTATCCATATGGAGCTGTAGATATTAATGATCATAAACCTTGAAGATTTTCAAAGTGAATGTCATAATCTTAAACCCTATTTTTCAGAGGATTAGAATAAATTGAATGATGTTTTGATGTTGGATTACTCAGAATAAGCACTGGGTATGTCGGACTGATGACGTAAAACTAAGTGCTTTTGTGGGAGGTAGCCCATAGTTATCAGTGTGCTCTTGTTTTGATTGATGTTGTTGTGTTTGTTTTAGAGAATTGTGGTAGTATTCTGAAGTTTTGTTGAAATTTTAAGACTTGGAATGATGTCTTAGACGTGTAACAATGAGTTGTTTTACTTTATGCTGACCTGCGCCAAACTGAGAACTGGCGCCTAAGCACCCAAAACTGGCTCTTAACCGCCATAGTTATAAAACGTGCCTAAATGATGTTCTAGAAGAGCCAAACTTGGTAAAGTGGACTTGAACGTTATTTGGTGGTTTTTAAATGTGGGAAGTGGGTATAGACTCTACCAAAGTCTACAAATAACATGGAATTGAAGAAAGAACTTAGCCCTTTTAGGAATGACAAGATAACAAAGATGTCTTCTTAGGAGAATGATTTGAAGAAAAAAGAGAAAGCTGTCAAGAAGAAGTTTGCAAGTCAAAGTGAGCCAGAGTTATATAACATATTCCTAGTCGTTAGTATAGAAGCAATAATAGAGAAGATTGCAAAAATTAAGGTTGTTGTGGCTTCAATTAAGGCAAGCTAAATGAAACTAATGCACATTTATCACATATTTGTTGGCAACTCAAAATGCAATTTAATCATTCAAGTTGTATTGAAGAAGCGGACAAGGCGATGTATCTAAAAAACAAGTGAATTAAAAAGGATTCTGTCGGAGTTCTTCATCATCGTCTGTATTATCAAATCTATGTGACAAATGGTTCAGAAGGAACAACTAATTGTCAATTAAGAATGGAATTAAGTTCTTTGTTTAGTTAATTTGTTTGTGTTCGTTTGCTTATGTGATTGTGTGTGTTTATGTTATGCTTTTATGTATGTTTGACTTGTGTTATGATGAATTTAGAGAGTATCTCATCCAAAAAAATTTTGGAGTGGAGATTAGACATGTTAAATGTTTGTATTTGTTGAATATATGTTAATGAAAGTGTTGCGGTTGTGTGAAAATATTCGTGTTTTTGTGATTAAGAAAAATTGAGAATTTTTGAGAAAGAAGAGAGAAAAAAGGAAGAAATTGTTATTATGACTTTATTAAGACCATATGAGGGTGGTTAACTTGGGAAAATGTGCATCTAAATCAAAATTTGTGCACTGGCACTTAAGCATCAAAAACCATGCTTAAGCGCAAGCAAACTCGAAAGCACCGCGCCCAAGCGCTGCAACAGTCGCACTTAAGCGCCGGTTCACAAAAACCGATTTATGATGGTTTTAAGTGTTGAAGCAAAATGGGTCGAACTGGACACTTGTATCTGGCTCTAGGCCCTACCATATGGTGCTTAGCCGCCAGGCAGTGGCGCCTTTGCTCCAATCCATCGGCGCATAGCCACTAGTGATGGTTTTTGGCATAACTTCTAGAAGAAACATCGAATTTGGATGATTTTCAAAGCGTTGTGAAGTGTGTCTCTTAGGGAATTAGTTGGGAATAATAGAATAAACTTTATAGAAGAGTTTGGGTCGTTCGTAAGGAGTTGTATTGGAAGTGATGTATCTCTTGGAGTGAAAATGCACTTAAGGCACCCTTTAGAAGATTCATTGAACGTGGACTCTTTTTGAAGAGACACTTAAGCATCTCTTGGGAAATTATAAAAATGTTCTTGAAATCTTTGAGAAGAGAATAAGTAGGAGGAGAAGATTAGAAGAGGATAATAAGGCTTGAAGAAGAAGTGAAGGCTTGGGCGTGAGCCTAAGTGGGGCGCAAGGTGAGACAGAAAGAGAGAGTGTGAGAATTTCTTCTTTTCTTTTCACTTTGTTCTTGGAGAAGATTGGAAGGAGATTGCTTTTTCTATACAAGGAGAGTTTGATTTCCATCAAAGATAAGTATTTTCATTGTATTTTGGTTTGGATTTTTCACTTTGTTTGTATGGATTCGAAGACTTGTTCAATGAAAAGTTCTTGTTGTTTCTCCATGTGTAGGATATAGAATTGAGTAGAGTTAGAATATATTGTGATGATTTTACTTTGATCTTCATTTACTTATTTCTCCATGTGAGTAGTTTTCTTTACTCTTACTTCTTACAATGAATTAGTACGCATGTGTAGGATATAGAATTGAGTAGAGTAGAATATATTGTGATGATTTTACTTTGATATTCATTTATATGTAAACTTGATCAACTTGCAAGTTAAAATCTATTGTGAGAACATGTAAGAACCAATGCAGTATTGTCTTAGTTAACTATTAGAAAAAACCACATGAGATTATTCCATATGGTTGAGTGCAAATAAATAGGAAGATATGCATGTTTAAGAGGTGTAGAACTAGAGGACTTTAGGGTGACAAACTAAAACCTAATTTGGTTTGATGTGAAAAGTTTTTTTTATGAGATGTTAGCCCCCAGGTGGAGGGAAAAGAGAGAGCTCTAGAGTAAGAGCTAGTATCTTCCCTGCCTAACCCATCTATAAGATTTCAAATCATCAAATTAACCTATGTTCTTTATAGAACCAAGTAAGGGTAAAAAATATAATTGCTCCTATTTGTCACAATCTCTCTCACTACTTGTTTTACTTGTACACATGTCACTAATTCCATTGCATGAGGAATAGTATTTTTAATATATCCAACCCCACTTTGTAATTTTCTCTAAGTATTTTAGTTTAGAAGTAGTATTGTAGTAATAATTTTAAGATTTAATTAAAACCAAACTTTTATCAACTTTCCAAGCTAGGGCATGTTATTGTGAACTAAAACTTCTCTTGAAAGCCACTGTGATTTACCACGATCTCCATGAGATTGATATTCAGGGCTTAATTAGAAAGTTGTATATTACTTGATAGTGATACGTATACTTGCATAAAATCCCTATAATTTAAAGACATAATTGAAATCTTACTTTACTTTGGAGTTGGGTTTTTGGCACCGTTGTAAAGGAAGAAATTTAAATAAGAAAATTAAAGGATTAAACTTTTGTATATTGTAATCAGAAATCAGGATTCCCTTCCTTAATCTTTTCTTTATGTGGGTAAGCTGGTGTTACATTTGATAGTTGGGAGGAGATTCTTCAACCTTTGAAGCACATTACTAGTGTGAATGTGAAGAATTATTCTAAACGTTCATTTTTTGGCCGAAGAGAGGGATTTTTCTTGAAGTTCTGGTGCTTCTACGTCACATGTTTCTACATCTAGAGCATCAACTTCTTGTGGCCGATCCAGTCCTGATTCACAATCTAAAATGCTGCAAACTATGTTGGATAACATTGATTATGATATGGATAAAGTATCAAATCTTGAAAACTATGTTGATCATATTGATTTCTATTTAGGGAGACACAGTGATTATGATGAGAAATATAACACTTCTTTGTACAGACTTATTAGACATGATCAAAGTGTAGAATTTCCTCCTTATCCACGGTATACTCAGTTTGTTTCTACTAGTTTTTGGAAGGATGATGAAGAAGAAGAAGATAATGTCGGTGACAAGGATGAGTAGAGATTGAGTTGTATTATGTTTTATTTGAACTGTTATTTGGGTTGATGTCTGGACTATTATATGTGTTGTTATTTGTGGTCGTGGTGAACAATGATGTAATTGTTTGTTGTGATGTGTATTTATGTGATGTTAATGTGGTACTATGATTTGAACTCTTTTGATTCAAATGTGTTTTGTTGGTTTATGTTGAATTTATTACTGCTGCTTTGAGAAGTTTAAATAGAGCTAACCTTTATTTAAAATTCATGTTTAAATTTCAATTTACTACCATGAATTTTCTGTTGTGGTTGTGAAATTATGTTAGTTTGTGTGATTTGATTTTATATTAGCCTCCACTGCATAGAAGTCTTTTGAATCTCATATATGATAAAGTAAAAAATGAAATCAGATCATAGTTACTCCTGCTTTTAAATTTTTTATACCCACATAATTAGGATATGAAAATTCCTGTAAGAATATGTCTGATATATATCCTTTACTATTGAAAGGAAGAGTGCCAAAACCCTGCGCTTAAGAGCCAGGTATTTACTTTGCAATTTTAATGAATTTTTGGCAAATATTGAAGAGGTGTTTGAGGTATCCTTAGG